>VZRS01001241.1:0-83225 GCA_013398055.1 Ifrita kowaldi
CTCCCCAAAACCCCAACATCACCTAATACTAATTGCACCTAATACTAGTCACCCCAAGACAACTAATCAACTTTAAATTCAATCCTCTGTACAAATCCTGTTATATGAGTTTTATACAGATAATCAGAAGGTAAAACTAAGAATGTCCAAAGTCTTCCCCACATGAAGAGTTCTGGACATGTAAACAAAAAAATCTGCCTCAGAATCTTTTGCATGAGGATACAGTGGATGCCTGTCACTAGAGATGTCCCCCAAGGTCCTGTACTGGCCTCAGTATTGTTTGTCTTGTTCATCAGTTGCTTGGATGAAGGTGCAGAGGCATCCTCAGCAAGTTCACTGATGACACAAAGCTGAGAGGAGTGGCCAATGTCCCAGAGTGCTGTGCAGCCCTTCAGAGGGACCTTGACAGGCTGGAGGGATTGGCAATGAGGAACTGTCTGAAATTCAGCAAAGGCAAATGCAGAGTCCTGCACCTGGGGAAAAATAACCCCACACACCAGCACAGGCTGAGGGCTGACCTGCTAGAAAACAGCTCTGAGGAGAAGGGCCTGGGGGCCCTGGTGGAAAATAAGCTGTCCATGAACCAGCAGTGCCCCTGTGACCAGGCATGTAAAGGTTACCTGGGGCCATCCTTCACTAATGAAATAATAGACTTTATAGAACATTCCAGATCTGTGGGTTCAAAGATAGTTCTTACTTCAGGTATCAATAAGAAATTCTGGAATTTCATTAGCAGTGTTAATGACAATTAAACTAGGTGTGAAACAAAGTCCTATTGCCCAATTATTTGTTTTGGTATTTCTGTTTTACAAGGATAATTTTATTTATGTATGTACACCAAAATGTTGAGCTAATATCTTCAATGAGCACAAAAGCCATTTAACAGACACCTGCAGAAAGGCTGGATCAGATAATTCTCAAGTATGCGTTACATTAGTTTCATGGGAGTAAAATCACTCATATTTCAATCCCAGACTCACTAAGAAAATAATCACCCCTTCATAAAAACCACTCATAAAATATTTAGTCTTCAACCATTGAGTAATGTTTACTGAAGTTTCTTTACATGCCATTAAAAATCCAAAATTTGAAAGTAATACAACAATATCAGTAAAGGCACATATTGGAATGCCAAACTCTGTATGCATCAACTAGCCAGATTTTGCCTTGAGTGATGTCACCAGGTTATTTTGAAGTTTGTATCTGACATTTAAGTTAGCTGTTAAATATAAGTGTGGGTACCATCTGGAGATCTATTGTAGGCAGAATAGTCCAATAAATGTGAAGTGCAAGGATGACATGCCTTGAGATTATTTATATCTTCTGTTTGATTGCAATCTGAACTAATAATTTGTTTCCTAATTTTAGAAAATTCACGTTTAAAGCCTAGTACTAATTTTTGCATATAATTTTATTTTATTACAGTTTTCTCTGGAGATCTGACTCTAGATCCTGGACTCACTTTGCAGAACAGGAGACCAGTGAGTCAAGTTTGTTTACAAAGTGAGCAGTGCCCTGGTCAGGACAAGTTGTTGTTGCTTGGTATCTTCACCTTAAAACATGTAAAAATGGCAGTGCAATAGTCAAAATGATAAATTGAGAGAATAAGTGTGAAGAACTCTCAAACCTTCTCACAGATAAGAAATGAAATATTTTCTGCAATCAGCAAAATAAATTAACTCAGGAATTTCATGCTTAATTGTATATGGTCAGTCACCTGAATATTCTCAACACCCTCCATCACAATGAAAAATTAAGGAATCATTTCTGCTGATTTCTTGGACCAAACCCAGCCAATTTCTCTGTTAAGCAATAAATTATACTGTCTTGATATACCTCTATTTATCCTGTGAACTCAGCCTCCCAGCAATTCTGCTCTCATATTAGTCTTGAACAGCACCAGAGTTCTGCATATTATCTTCTTCCTGAGGGTCCCAAAAAATTCCATAATGCCTGTAGAAATCCTAACTGGCTTTTCTTCACCCTCAAGTTGGGGGNACTAAGAATGTCCAAAGTCTTCCCCACATGAAGAGTTCTGGACATGTAAACAAAAAAATCTGCCTCAGAATCTTTTGCATGAGGATACAGTGGATGCCTGTCACTAGAGATGTCCCCCAAGGTCCTGTACTGGCCTCAGTATTGTTTGTCTTGTTCATCAGTTGCTTGGATGAAGGTGCAGAGGCATCCTCAGCAAGTTCACTGATGACACAAAGCTGAGAGGAGTGGCCAATGTCCCAGAGTGCTGTGCAGCCCTTCAGAGGGACCTTGACAGGCTGGAGGGATTGGCAATGAGGAACTGTCTGAAATTCAGCAAAGGCAAATGCAGAGTCCTGCACCTGGGGAAAAATAACCCCACACACCAGCACAGGCTGAGGGCTGACCTGCTAGAAAACAGCTCTGAGGAGAAGGGCCTGGGGGCCCTGGTGGAAAATAAGCTGTCCATGAACCAGCAGTGCCCCTGTGACCAGGCATGTAAAGGTTACCTGGGGCCATCCTTCACTAATGAAATAATAGACTTTATAGAACATTCCAGATCTGTGGGTTCAAAGATAGTTCTTACTTCAGGTATCAATAAGAAATTCTGGAATTTCATTAGCAGTGTTAATGACAATTAAACTAGGTGTGAAACAAAGTCCTATTGCCCAATTATTTGTTTTGGTATTTCTGTTTTACAAGGATAATTTTATTTATGTATGTACACCAAAATGTTGAGCTAATATCTTCAATGAGCACAAAAGCCATTTAACAGACACCTGCAGAAAGGCTGGATCAGATAATTCTCAAGTATGCGTTACATTAGTTTCATGGGAGTAAAATCACTCATATTTCAATCCCAGACTCACTAAGAAAATAATCACCCCTTCATAAAAACCACTCATAAAATATTTAGTCTTCAACCATTGAGTAATGTTTACTGAAGTTTCTTTACATGCCATTAAAAATCCAAAATTTGAAAGTAATACAACAATATCAGTAAAGGCACATATTGGAATGCCAAACTCTGTATGCATCAACTAGCCAGATTTTGCCTTGAGTGATGTCACCAGGTTATTTTGAAGTTTGTATCTGACATTTAAGTTAGCTGTTAAATATAAGTGTGGGTACCATCTGGAGATCTATTGTAGGCAGAATAGTCCAATAAATGTGAAGTGCAAGGATGACATGCCTTGAGATTATTTATATCTTCTGTTTGATTGCAATCTGAACTAATAATTTGTTTCCTAATTTTAGAAAATTCACGTTTAAAGCCTAGTACTAATTTTTGCATATAATTTTATTTTATTACAGTTTTCTCTGGAGATCTGACTCTAGATCCTGGACTCACTTTGCAGAACAGGAGACCAGTGAGTCAAGTTTGTTTACAAAGTGAGCAGTGCCCTGGTCAGGACAAGTTGTTGTTGCTTGGTATCTTCACCTTAAAACATGTAAAAATGGCAGTGCAATAGTCAAAATGATAAATTGAGAGAATAAGTGTGAAGAACTCTCAAACCTTCTCACAGATAAGAAATGAAATATTTTCTGCAATCAGCAAAATAAATTAACTCAGGAATTTCATGCTTAATTGTATATGGTCAGTCACCTGAATATTCTCAACACCCTCCATCACAATGAAAAATTAAGGAATCATTTCTGCTGATTTCTTGGACCAAACCCAGCCAATTTCTCTGTTAAGCAATAAATTATACTGTCTTGATATACCTCTATTTATCCTGTGAACTCAGCCTCCCAGCAATTCTGCTCTCATATTAGTCTTGAACAGCACCAGAGTTCTGCATATTATCTTCTTCCTGAGGGTCCCAAAAAATTCCATAATGCCTGTAGAAATCCTAACTGGCTTTTCTTCACCCTCAAGTTGGGGGAAGGAATAAATATGAAAGACTGACTTTCCCATAAGTACTAAATATGTGCTGTTCTACTGATCTTGCATTTCAGAAATTATTTTTCTGTCTGTGAGCCACTGTGACTATTACACCAATTAAAAATCCATGAATTGTGGCTGAATAGTCTTTAAATATCTGGTTTCATGTTCCTAGTGCAATTTAAAATTCTTAAACATGTCACCAGAAATTACCGTAAACAGCACTATTTTAGTTTTCACTTAGCTGTGCACATGGGGTTTGACCTTGTCAGCCCTGACCCAGCAAGTAAAGCAAGAAAATCAGAACCTTTGTATTGGCACTATTCCAGATTTTGGCTGAAGGCTTATGCTTCATTAGACTTAGATAATTTAATATCATTTCATTAGACTTAGACACAAATGAATCTAGCCACCACTGGTTTATGAATCATCAGTCACAGTCAGAGCATTTCAAAGCAAGCCACACATGCTTGCCAACAAAAGTAGGTGCTCCAAGAAAAGGCCTGAAGAACCCAAGGATGACAATTCTAATGGAAGATGATCACCAGAGACAGGTGCTGTGCAGAAGATTTAAATTAAGTAATATGTTAAAAATTGTTTGGACTCTGTTTTACCTCTGAAATCCATCCTAACCTGAAGTTAGGTTTTTAGAAAGCAATTGAATAGCACATCTTGTACATCTATATCACTGATGCATCATTGCTAGATATTCTTTGACCACACACTTGATTTCTCTCTTCCAAAAGCCCTGAAGAAACAATCTCATGCATATTAAAAAGAAGAAACTGTAACCCAGGAAGCCATAATATACTGTAGTCTTTTCAATTAATAATGTCACAGGCAGTAGAGCACCTTGGAAATAGAAGCTTCACAATGCGCTACTCCACATTGCACAAGCAAAAAAAGTATGACATATAGAGTCTTATTACTTAGAAGAACAGTGGAGCTTGAAACTCTTGCATTAAGTTTGAGCAGCCTTGGTGAAAATGAGATCTCGTTCCCTCATTATGCAATCTGACATCCTTCATCTAAAACCAAATGAGATAATAAAGTAAGAGAGATGAGATATATTTTCTGCATAAAGAACCACATAATCTTTTATCTCATTTAAATAATAGATTCATAAAATCTTTTTTTAAATATCCAACTAAATGATGCAGTGAAATATTAATATATCTGCATATTTAATAATACTAATATCACATGCTAAATGATAGCCAGATTAATTTATATTCTTAGGGATATACCAAACAACACCAACACAGCTGTGATTGGCTCTTGAATTTGAAGTTTGTAAAGCACTACATGTAACAACAGGTCTCAGTATTGTGCAGATTCTGTGAAGTGCTGTGTATCAGCACATAAAATGCTGACTTTGTTACATGTTTACATAAGTTTTTATTGAAAAGGGGTCTGTGCTGATATTTGAGATTGAGTATCAAGAGCTAACATTCTTAGTGCTTTACAAGGCAATTTCTTAAATTGTCATGAGAAAAGAATCTCACCAGTTGATGAGAATCAACCTGATGCTGTGTTTTCAGGCATACTGAAAAACAGGTGAGGCATTTACCTCATCCTTGTATTAGGAGTGGGGCAGGAATAGACCCTTTTCTCTTCCCTGACTTCTTTGTAGCTGTGTCAAGTTACTGTTAAAAACAAAATGTCAGATAAGAATTCAGATTAGTAAGCAATGAGCCATTAAACACGAATCAAAATTATCCTGACTTTGCCTGAAGTAGATGAGAAATGGAGATGCAAACACACTGCTGGGGAACTGCCTGACAGACTTAATCTTCAGAAAAAACAGGGACAGGAACAGGAAAATGTTTCTTGTTTTCTTCTGTCTGTAAATGCTTTTCTACATCTTTTATAATTTTTAAGTTTTACATAGCCAGAAATTAATTTATCTCCATAACCACTTTTTTATGTATGGGAGGCTCTTCAGTCTTTTAAGAACTGAGAACTGCGGCATAGAATTGTACGGCTGAAATCCAAAATAGGCTATGTCAAAATATCTACAGTGAAAATTAAGCTGAATAAAGGCCCGTAGTTTGAATCTGAAACCCTTTAAACAGAGGTCATTCACTACCTGTTTCTGAAGACCCCTAAAGCACTAAGTGCTTTCTTCACCAACGTTAATATTTCCTGTTCCAAAGATGTGGTTCTCCCTCAGAAGTGCCCTAGAGCTGGCAGTATGAAACAACCTGATGAGTTGATTGTAGTCCCTAATCCCAGTCATGGTCTCTGGCACGTTTTGTTATTTACTGGAAGTGGCAATGGGAATGTCATCTCATATGACTGCAGAATTTAACAGCAGATACCACATGCTTCAAAAGGACAGTGGAAGACACAGCTACAGTACACAAACACTCTGGAAGAAGGACTGACCTAGGAGTCTCTGTGTTAACACCTAGGCTAATGTCCCAGCAAAATACATTTTTAACTTCCAATTCCAGAAAATAACAAGCACTGGAGACTCTGAAAGGAGTGCATTAGGATAGGGTAAAATGACTGTGAAAAGCACAGGTTCAGATGAGTCTCACTGTTGTCTAAACTGTAAGTTTAGTGGAGATGACAGAAGAGGAGAAGGTCTCATCAGATAACAGCTGACAATATCATGTAGCCACAAAAGAAGCTACGTAATGAACAGAGTGAAGGAAGCATAACCCCATTGTCCAAAGCTTTAGTGATAATGCACAACAAATACTTTGCAGAGAATTAGTCCTTCATTTACAAGAAAAGTTTAGTTACAGCAATAAATATAAACTACCTAGACTCCGAGAAGATGTGAAGAGGCTAAAATAATCTGAAGAAGCAAACCAAGGCAAGCAGACAAGAGGGTAAACACATCAAGAGGACTTACTTGAAATAAAATGGTGTTGGGAGAAAAATAATCAGGCATAAAGTACCCATGGCTACATCTATAACCTACAGAAGAGTGTAGTTTTGGAATATGATCTGGGTCCAACATTTCACTTTTAATCTACTAAAGAAAGATGTTGTGGCACATGGTTGTCTGAAATCACAGGGGACTGGATGTCAGCAGGCCAAAGGCACACTTTTCATTCCATTTTCCAGGGTGCAAGTGGAGAATTTGCAAAGTGAAGTGAAGAATTTTCCAAGATTTCTGTACTATAAGGGAAGGCTACTTGATTAAAAGTCACATTAGTGAAAGATAAAACTGAGAAATACATATTGCATATTGTGATGCTTACATATGTAATGTAAATCCAAATACTGAGTATACAGAATGCAGTCCAAAGAAATCAGTCTAACTTTCCTGAAGCTTATAAATATGTGAAAACTAGTAAATATATACTGATTTTCCACTGGTGATACTTATATGCTATTATTTCATAAAGTGTTTCCAATTTCAGAAAATAATATGTATTTTATGGTTAATTTTCCAAGATCTAAGGTTAGAAATTAATCCACTTATGCTTGTGGAAAAGGCAAAAGGTCTAGATAAAAGCCATTTCATAATTCTTTCAGAGATATTTTTTCCTAGGGGGAAAACAAGGTGGTATCTCTGATGACAAGCACAGACTATCCTAAGAATCCTCAGTGCACAGCTTATAATAGACTTATTTATCTGCCCAAGGAAAGAGAAACAGAAAAAAGAATCATATTAAATAAGGGCAGGCCACAGTGATAATGAGAAGATGAAATAAACATAAAGTCAAAATATACCTTGTAATTTCAGTGTAGGTGTATTTCCAGTGATTGCCTTTTAATATCTCCTTTTTGCTTTCTGGCATCTTAAATGCATATACATTTGTGGTGATCCAAGGTAAAACTGGAACATTTTTAATGTGGCACCACAGTCTGATTGGTCCTAATTGGATTTTTTATCTATGTGGGAAGATAAATTAATTGATTTTACTGCCTACGGTGAATTTAGAGGTGTGGCAGTTCTAAAGGCTTCTTTTTAATGGGGAAGGTGATTTATTACAGTATAAGTAAAAACGCAGGAATGTCCAAGTGTCACCATTGCTGTCACTTTTTCAAAATCTAAACACTCTTCAGTCTGACCCTCGCTCTTTATATGAACATGAAACACAGAGACACTTAGCTAATATATATTTTAATTATTTAATGGCTCTCCTTTCCTCCAGCAATACATTCCTTCCAAGGTGCATTTCAAATTGTATATGGTCAGCCAAGGAATTACAGAACAGCTTTTTATTTAGAAAGAACTGCTTCCTTTAGGCTGGTGGTAGTATCATCTTGGTGCTATTCAGGATGATACACGTCCTCATACATAGGCTCCGAACATATTCTGTGGTATAAAGCCTTATTTATATAGGGATGATAGTTTCACTAGAGCAGATTAAATTAAATGGCATAATTGAATGGAGGGCTAAAGCATGAATTCATTTTGAATTGCCTGATTTTCATTTGCTAGCGTTTGTTGTGTCCTATACAGTGAAATGCCAAGATGTTTTCCTGACCTCCTAATGAAAGTCAGAGTCATGTCCTACAAGGCAAAGGTATGTGTGTCTGTACCTATGTACATCTATATCTTTGTGTATGTATCTATACTTGACTATTCCCACATATGCACATACATATATGTACTATTCTTGGTGACTATACAGAATATAATTATATCTTTGCATGTTATGTATGCAATACATGCAACCAACACATGCAGGAAGCATGCAAAAAGTGACTATCCAGTCATAACCTGAATTTGTTAGACTGAAAACAAAACTATATGACGTCTGGGAAATAAAGAAGCTGACATCTGTACCTCTTTTTCTTTTCTTTGTATCACTTAGACCAAGTAAATCAGA
Organism: Ifrita kowaldi; assembly: GCA_013398055.1. NCBI lineage: Eukaryota > Metazoa > Chordata > Aves > Passeriformes > Cinclosomatidae > Ifrita > Ifrita kowaldi. The sequence continues at coordinate 8,656 of VZRS01001241.1, forward strand.
AAAGTACTAACATCAGAGACTTTTTGGAATAAGACACACCTGTGTTGCATTTCAAGTAGGTAGGAGGTAGAGAGGTTTGGGGTTTTTTTAAATGCTTGTAATTAACTGTTAATGAATCCATTGACATGGTTCCTTATGAAAATTCAAGTTTTAAACAAAACTAAAACAAATCCAAACACTAGTTAACATAAGTGGTGACCCGACAACAGTAAAAAGACTTGTCTGTATAAAAATAGTAGACTAAGAATAATAAATTTTTGCCTATCAAGAGCTTCTCCCACAACCAGTTGCAGCAATGAGTCAAAAACATTTTTACTCTCACTACTAACAATGAGATACTGATACAAAGGTGCATATTTATTTTCAGTACATGGAATGATTCTAAAACTTAAATATCCTCAGATCACTTTCAAGGTCATGTTTATCAAGACAGACATTTTCTGTAAAATATTTCCCATGAACTAAACCCACTGTTTTTACAAAAATAAATTACTACCTGATTTTCATTCCTTCACATGCTTCACCTAAAACTAATGCCATTTGATTTCATCCTATAATATCATTCTGAAGATATATCTTCATATTTTCTAATCAAATAATCACTGCAATAGCAACTTGATTGCATGAAGAATAGTGGCTATCAGGATATATTATCATTATACAACGTGCACCTAAAATGAAGCAAATTTAAAGCAATGTTCTACCACTTCATTATCATGACAAATGAAGACTAAGTCATTTTACCCTTACGTTCTCATATAACTTCCGAAAGAGCTCAAAGTGTACAGCAATTAGTATCACTTTGGAAAGATTCTCTTTTTTTTATAACTAGCAGGACGTTATAGATGGAATCAGCTTGAGGAGAGTATTGCCTGATGGAATTGCACCATTCTTGATTACACTTTAGAGAAGCATATCATTGTTTTCAGTAGATCGAATTACATGACATGAGAGCAATAATACACATGCTCTTTGAACTGACATTCTTTGTCTTCAATTTTTAATACCAAGGTGCACTATTATGATAGCATTATTTATGTTATCTTGATTAGCAAATAATATTTTCCAAAACAATTCAGGAAAGATCTAGTTTGAAATATGCTGCAGTCTGGAACTGGAAATCAATCCAAGGTATTACAAAATGTTGCAGATGCAAAGAATAAGAAACAAGCTGAAATCCTGAGCTACATATTCCATTGGCAGGTTTTGATGTAAAATACTTGGCACATGCTTAGGGGGTTTAGCCTTTAAAAAATATTATCAGAAGAGGTTATAGAAGTCTTTATAAAAGCCTGTAGACTAAACTAAAAAGTGTTTGCAATACACTTTTTATAATGCATCATATGTCTGGAGAAAAGAACATTTTTTATACAAACCATAGAAAAAGATTTGCCAGTGAAAAACAGGCTTGTGTCTTTACACCCATATGAAGTTTGGCTGATGTCCCATGCTCAGGACAGAGGTGTAACTTTAGTAGCGATGGTTACTTCACTGAAGGTGGATGCCAAAGCAATGGAATGATAGGCATTTCTGCCTCCCACTGCTCTGAGCTTCAGATCCTCAGCATGGTTTGAACAGGTCTGGTGGGAGCTAGCTCAATAATGTAGATGGCAGCAACATTACTAAATTTCATTGTTTTAATCTGTACAACATAAGTATAACATAAGAATAACTTACTCCTGTTATTTGTCTTACACCAAATGGAACAAACCAAGTAACTAATTGAAGCTGGTAGGTTAGGGGAAATAATAATCACAGCAGTCACATTAGAGAATAAACTTGTTTCAACAGGTTTTATTAGATTGGTGCAGATATTCTCCAAGCAAAATTTTATTTAAATACCTTATTATGGAAATTGACTTTAAAATCATTCCCTTGCATATTCATATGCTGTCTTCTTTATCAGGCAGGATACAGTGATCAGAAAGCACTCCGCTACAGCTTCAGGAATTAAACTTCATCTGTATCTCACTGCAAATAGGGGACCTGAGCAGGTAAAGGTGACTGAGACAAGATTAATCACATGAGACATTTTGCATCACTGGCTACAGAAATTGTCAGCCATGCTGGCCAATTTCACCAGTTATTCCTCCTTTCTTTCAAGGGTACAGACTATTTTTTGGTGGACAAAAGACGATGTTTACAGACCTCTCCCCTGGGACTCTGGCATAAGATGGCAGAAGAGAATCTGACTGCATTCCTCCCAGCTCTATACAGTTTGGAAAATGCACCACTTCCATCATGGGACAAGTTTGAAAAAATTCTTCATAAACTTAGATCAAGACAGAAATGTGTCCATAATTTTTGGAATAAAATAAAGTTCTAGTAGCAATGTTTCCAAATTATCTCCCTGTAACTGTTCACCAACTGTTTCTGATGCCATTTCTTCAGGAAAGAGTGAAAGTCTCAGAAACTTATCCTAGATGTCTTCTTCGGTTAACAAGGTATATCAATAATAAACCAGTGAGGAAAAGTAGATAATGGAAATCAAAATAAATTAGAAGTTATGAAGTATACAGAAGTGGGAATGGATAATGAGTACGTTGGGAAAAACCAATTGTTGGCAGAACAAAACACAAAACCCCAAGTGCTTTAAGCATATTGAAAAGATAAATCTTTTATTCATTGTCAGATGGAAATGCTAATGATAATAATAAGAGCAACAACTAACATGCAGAGTGAAGCATTCAATAAATATTTCTATTTTACATTTGGGAAGATGCAGGATAATGTACAAGTTGGCAAATGAGGAAGACTGTGGGGAGAGATAAGATAGAGTTGAGTTAGGGGCTGTGGGACGTGCCTGCAGAAGCACATGGCAGCACAAAGGAGCACATGGCAGCACAGAGAGGCTTGTCTCTGCCGGACCCTTGGGGGAGGAGGTGTAACACAGCAGAGCCCTACGGAGAGGAGCCCGCCGGAGCTGACAGACGGGTGAACAGCGCGGGATCACCCCACAGAAGGACATTTAAAAAGCGTGTTTGGTACTGACGTGGCAACATGGGATAGGTCACATAGTGAGAATTGCCATGTAAGGAAATACTCTGCCTTGAGAAAGTGTATAAAACCAGCTCGTTTCTTTTGAATAAACGATTCAGATTCCCTGCTGGTCTGGGTCCGTGTCTCGGTCACTCACAGAAGACTTCAAAATAGTAGCTAAACAAACTGTTAATCAGCACTTAGTAGTGATGGTCAAATTTTCAAACTAGTGGACAATCTCTGGTTTTTCCATGTTCCTTCAAATAAATCTGGAACTCCAAGGAAATGCTAAAATACTGTTAGAGTGTTGTGCCAAAATCACAAAAGGCAAAGAGGATGACAGGAGTAACCACTTAGATCAAACAAGACAAACTCTTGGAAAACCTGCTACAGGAATCAAATAATTTAATTTGTAATTGTCTTACAGGAAACTGATCTTGTCAAGCAAAACTGACTTAATCATTGGATGAAATGGCAAATTTGTTTCAATGTTCTTACTAGTGGAAGTGTAAGACTAAAGGACTAATACAGGCATTTGAATTAGCACTTCTAGTGCATAATGAGAAATTGTAAATTGGCTTATTAGCCAAGCTTCAAAGGAATGTCTTTGAGACTCATAATTTTTCTAATAACATCTAGATTTCTTAGTATTCAACTACCAGTGCTCAGACCAGAATATAAAGGTCTTGCTTATAAAATGACATACCAAGTAGAATAGATTTCTTGGTTAAGGATTGGTTTTCAAAATCTTGGTTCAATACAGCTGCAGGTAAACATTTACAGCAAGAGACAAGGAATGCAAGCCTCACTTGGGAACAAAAACTACAGAAATTGTGTGGGAGCTATAAACAGTCAGGTCCCAAGGAGCCACCATGAAGCAAAAAGGGTTTAATACAATTGTTACTTGCAAAAACAACAACTAGCAAAAAGGGAACTAAGATAATTTTACTTCTGTTTAATAAGATCAAGACTGGAATATCCTGAAAAGAACTTACCCAGGAAGTAAAAATCTTTCTCAACTAAAATACCAGTATTTTAAAAATTGAATTAAGGTGAAATAAAAAATGGCAAACAACTTCATAAAATGAAATTTCAGCGCAAATCTAACACACAAAAGGAGAAAACAAAATAAAAACATGACAAAACGACTTCTCAGCTGGTATGCACATGACAGACAGTATCTGAACTCAAGTCATAAGTCTGTCAGCTATCATACTGATTTTTCTGTAAGGCTTGATGTATTAGATTTAGAAATGGGTTTTTGGAAAGTTTTAGTTTTAGAAAAATGAATATTTTCCCATTAAAATATTTCAACTATATCTGGTGGTTTAGAATAATTTTTTTAAAACTGCAAGCTTTTTCAAATAATAAAAATAAAGCTTAATGAAATGATTCAAGTACATAGCACCTTAGTTAAAAGAAAGCAGCAGATGTTAAGGGGCCACTTAGGTTAAAGAAAGAAGCTGACAACTCCAACCAAAACAAGTGAAATAGGGAATAAGGATTTTATTTTATAAGCCGGGTGATTAACCACTGGATGGGATTTCTCCAAAAGAGTAAGAGGCTCTGCAGGTCAGTTTTTCATTCCTTCTAATCTAATTCTTGGATAAAATGAAATACTGTGTAGTAAAAAGGAGGTCTGACTGGATGGTCTACATGGTCTATGATCTAGTAATCCATTTCAGGCATAAATTTTCAGGGGGTGTGATAGGGGTTACCCTTTCTGGCACTGACAGTGCTTTCCAGTTGTAGGTGACAGTACACAAAGCAGTAATTAAGCTCCCCATTGCCATGTAACTGCCAAGGTTATTTCAATAGCTGCAGACACCAGCACAATTTGAATAGGAAGCATTATATGTTAATATTTGAATTCAGCAGATTTCTCCCTTTACCCTCAGTGAGGATAATTATAGCAAAGATCATTCTCCATAGAACTGTAGCAAGGAATTATGTATTCTAGTTCAACACACAGAGCCAAATTCCCCTTCTTATATTTAAAAATATTATTAATGGACTTGCTCTCAATAAAAAATGTTGTGTTATCATGTGGGACATGTCCAAAGACTTTTCCTGTCCTTTGTCAAAACACAGGGTAGTTCATAACTCAGCCAGAAATAAATTATTCCTTTGATGCTGTATTTGATTAGCTTTCCACTAAAGCAAATTCTATATTGAATCCAAGGAAAACATTTTTATTTTGGTTGAAGAAACTGATCAATAAAGTCATGAAGGCATAATAGCGGCAAAATTGTCATTCTGTCATGTGACTGTATGTTTCACATCACATCTCAGAAAGGGAAAGGACATTGTATTTAGTTTATTTTCCTTGTTTTATGTACAACCCTCATTTTCTCTTCCTTCCTGCTATCATGTACATTCTCTTCATCATCTCCTGTTTCTGCCTCATGGAGCAAGGCAAGTCTTCTGCCACCAGGAAACAGAAGAAATAGGACTGATTTACATCTGAGTTACAAGCCTCATAAAATTACCGTACATAGTAGACATCTTATTTAAAATGTTATACTATTTTATACACCTTTTATCAAAGTATCAAACCCATTTAAATGGCAAAGAAAGCAATGTTTTGCCAATACTTACTACAATTTTTCCTAAAGTATTTTAAAAATATTCAATTAAGAATCAACATTCCCTCAGGAAATAAATGAAGGAGAGACAATGTAAGCAGATTGCTCACCCACTGCAGCGTTGCCGCTAGACAGCAATTGCTCACAACTGCTAGGAACAGATAGTGAGAAAAGAATCTCATATCCAGCTGAAATGGCACGGGGAGTTTGGGGAGGCAGAACGCAATTATCTGAGATGGAATTTCATCAGAATGGTAAGGTTGTACGAAGGGAACATTAATGATCACTTTAGAGCCTGCTTTGAAGTAGAAAAGCTGGACTCAGGTATGATAATGCACTCAAAGTATTCAGGATGTAGGGCACAGAGATTTCAGTTTTCCTGCATCTCCTAGTTTGCACACTGAAATAGAGTGTGCCGCTTTTGAGACATTTTTTCCCTCCTAGAGATCACCATTACAGTACCTGAGCAACAGACCTGAAAGAGCTCTGACATGCCAAGGGGGGCATAAGAAGAATGTAGTCATGAAACAAAGCTGAAACTGCAAGACTGAAAGCTTTGTGACTGATCTCAGCAGAAAGCACAGCCACAACCCTGAAGGGTCCTGAGAACATTCAGGGGGAAACGAGCTGTGGAGTGCGCGTTGCCCTCTTGTATCGTGTAGACCCTGCAACAGACAACATTGCAAACTCTTTTCAAGACTTCTGTATCCTTCCTCAACTCTGAACAGCCATGAAGGAAGCAGATGCCACGCAGGCCCAAGAACCTAAAGAAGCTCTCACTTATAACTTTCAATACCTCTGATAAAGATTACAGGACTATGTCCTTAACCATGGATTATTCCTGCTGCAAAAGTTTGATCTAATGTATTGCCAGATGCAATAAAAAAGAGGGTGCAACACGGCACAGCACCACCTCACTAAGGCTTTAAGCACATAAACTGCTTGGATACATATTTCCTTGACATCTTAGTTTACAATGTTATTTTTTCTTGGCACTTTTAGGAACTGGAATATAATGAAGTTTTGATGAACTGGAATATGGTCTGTTGCTTCTAACAAATCACTGTGACCAAAGCTGACCTCATTAGAAAGACTAATTTTTTATACAAAGGGCCAACCATTGGCAAAATTCAGTCTGGATTTTTTTAAGCATTCATAATTAATTTAAACAGCAGTTTCTATGTAAAGACAAACACAACCTTGACTGAAGAGGGGGAAATGAAAAGCTGGTCTATTATAGATTAAATTCTGTTAAATAGCCTGCTTGAGAAGCAGAAAATACGCTCTGCATATCCTCAAAAAATATGCAACTATCAGTTTTTACAAGTCAATAATAAAGTGATGAATTATCTCTGCTAAATTTTTCATTTTCTATAAACCCAGAATTTCAGGTAGATCAGAAAATTTTCATAGCCCTTTTCACTTCTGCTCACTTTTTCACTTCTGACCACTTCTCTTTTTATTGGATTATTTAACTCTAACACCTTTTACTGGTTTATAGACAAGACTGCTGTCGATATACCTATTCAAATTGACCCAGATTTGAGTTGCAGTGTGTGTTGAATGAGAGCAGTGGTGATCTCAAGCCTGTTTTATGCAGGGGTCCCTAGTCCCAAAGTAATGTGAAAGAAAACCTTCATAATACACAGTTCATAGTGTGATACATTGCCATGAATATATTTCAGTTTTTCTTCACCTCTGCAATTCCTTCTGGTCTCTTTCCTTTAGGATTCAGTGTAGTGTTTGTAAAGGTCTGTCCATTTAGGAGCCATGTTTTATGGAAGTAATTTCCCATATATTAAAGGTAGGGGGACAAAGTAGCCATCCTCTGAACAGTTTTTTATTTCAAGGCTCATACCCATTCCTAGGAATAAAATATTGGGATTTGAGATTTTAACATAAAACATTGTTTTGGTCAAAATTCTCTATCAACAGTGTAGCATAATGTGAAACTGACCTATTTCCCTCAGACAATATGCCTGCTTTGCCCAACTTCAAATTATTTGCTGTCTGATGAAAAGGTGGAGCTACATCTGGAAGTTGATCCATAAACTCTTCTGTGGCAAAATTGGCAGCAGTTTGGAGACAAAAATCTTGTCTGTCTTGGAGACAAAAACATTTTCACAGTGACAGATATATCTTATGGACAGTAATATAAGCAATAATTCTGAATTCATGTAGTGTATTATCTGTATTCCACATGAAACTAGGCAAGTTAAAGTATGTTCCTTTAAATCAGATAATATCTCACTGGAATTAACATCCCATCTTTGAAATGATGGGAAAAAAATGTACCAGTGGTTATGGACAAGTGAATTTCTGGCAAACACTATCCAAATACTGATGTTGTTAATATATCTGATCTGTAACTATGCTTCTTATAGACTGTATCTTTATTTTGTCCTCACAGAAATTAGTTTTAAGGGCTAAAACTTTCTCCTTCCAGGACATTTTGGACTCCATTTGTGGGCACAGTTGCTTTTATAGTTTGGTTCAATACTGACTAAAAATGTGCTATTTTTTGCTACCTCGTGTTTTCCTACTCCTGTATTGGTCACTATATTGAAGGGAAAATACATTTTTTAAAGTCTCAAAATTCAATTCATAAGAATTTCATATTTGATGAAATACTGAATGAGGGTTCTTAAATTTGATGTATGCATATCATAATGGTTCCAATAAATAACGCTTATAAGTATAGAAATAAATATTCATCCAACAATGCAAACAAATATATCCATAAACACATATATAGAAATACAAAAAGAAAAGGTATTTTTTAGAAAATGAGAACTCTGATAAAGTGACATTGAACAGCTACAAAAAATAATAGTGTGCACAAAGAAGTCCTAATGACCTTAAGAAGATAAAGCAAACTTTATTTAGACCATAATTCATAGCTATAAGCTAGGACAGGGACTATTCTACAGATGCAGCTGTATTCATTAAAATTCAATATCACTACACTTGTGTCTAGCAGTGTCCTTTAAAATCTTAAGCTTTATCCCCCAAAGATATTTTGGAAATTGAACTTCTTGACCCCACAGTCTTTTCCAGTCATACACTTCCTTCTGGTTATCTATTACCTGAAAAGGTCCAGATGGGGTCAAAATCATTATCTGTAAATTCTGAACACCAGAGAAAAGTAAAAAAATAGTACAACTTTTTTGTTATCCCTAAAACACAGTTTTGGATAAAGAGTATTTTGTCCCAAGTATCAATAAATATGATGCACAGCTGGTGTATCCTTTTAAACACCAGGGAATCTATGGACTGTACTACCTAGTTGAACACATAAGAACTGATGACATAAGGACTAATAATAAATGTTTAGTAAGTATTCCAAAATCAGAGATGAATAGACTGCGGAGCCATAAAATGAAAGTGTAAAAGAAGTTCTTAAAGAAGAGAAGTTTCCAAATCCTTTATACCTGTAATCACTGTAGAGATATTAGAAAAGTTGTGATTGCTGAAACTTTCTTTATTTGGGGTAGACTGAAGAATCTGACTCTGATAAAAGTGTTAGAAGAAGAGGCTTTAGAAATATCTATAAAATGAAATGACAGATCTTAATATTAGAAAAAAATCTGGAAAAAAAGGAAAATAAAATTTCAAGACTATAAACTGTGCTGCTAAACTAAATTCCCTAAAATTTAACTAATACCAGGTGAATAGAACCCAGCAAAAAATCTTTGAAAGCTCTGAAGATAAAATATTGACAACTGTTTCTGACATCTGCACTGGGAAAACTGGTAGAAGCTGTAACAATCACAAAAACATGGAAATGCAGAATCAGTGAGGTTGAAGGAAATCTCTGGAGATTGTCTTGAGGTAATAGAATCCCTGCTCAAAGCCAGAAAAGAGAAGTCAGCTTACAGAAATACCCAGTCAAATTAATGTTTCCAAGGATGAGATTCCCCATCCCTCTGGGCAACCTGTTCCTTGTTCAAATACCCTCACAGTAAAAAATTTTACTTTTTTATATGTGAATTCCAGTGTTTTGAAGACTTGCTTGTCCTGGGGAGTCCAGCAGTGGACAGAGCACTCCAGATGTGACTCACCAGGGCTGAGCAGAGGAGCAGGACCACCTCCCTTGACCTGCTAGCAGTGCTCTAACACAACCTAGCACAGGAAACTGGGAGCCTTCTTTGCTGTGAGGGTATCTTGCTGACTCATGCTTTGCTCCTTGTCCACCAGAATTCCTAGGAACTTCCCTGCAGAGCTGTGTTATATGCAGAACTCCCCAGGTGCAGGGACGAGGCATCTCCATTTGATGAGCTTCACAGGATTCTTGTTTTCCTGTTTGTTTTTCCTGTTTCTCCAGCCTTTAACGGTTCCTTTAAATAGTGGTGCAACATTCTGGTGTATCAACCACTCCTTCCAATTTTCTATCATCAGCAAATTTTCTGAGAGTGCTTAATTCCTGTTCCCAGAAAACTTCCCCTGTCACTACGACCTTTCAAAAATGGTCAATAATGGCCTCAAAATGACATCAACTCCCTCAGAACTTGGGGTGTATCCCAAAAGGTTCCCATGGGCTGTAGCAAGTCCAGTTGTTTAAAAAGCTTCTAACTTGATCCTCCTTCTAACCTTATGCTCCAAGGATAAAACTTCCTTTCTTTAAACTTTCACACTGATTCCAGGGGCCTGGAATTCCTGAAAGCCTTACTAGTAAAGACAGAGGTGAAGGAGGTGAGCCTTTTCTGTGTCCTTTGTCACCAGGTCCCCCGAACCATTCAACAGCAAGCCAACATTTTCCCTAGTCTTTCTTTTGCAGATGAAATACCTGCAGAAGCCTTTCTTGTTGTCCTTCATGCCCTCCCTAACCCCATTCCTGCCTTTTCAGACAGTATCTCTGTACTCTTCCCAGGACACCTGTGCCTGCTTCTAAGTCTTGTATGCTTCCTTGTTCCCTCTGATTTTAGTCAGAATTTAGGTCTTTGCTCATCCTTATAGACATTCTGCTGCCTTTATCTGACTTCCTGCACATTGCTATGGGTCAATCTTGAGCCTGGAAGAGGTGATTCTTGAAAATCAGGCAGCTCTCCTGCACTCCTCTCCAGGAGCATATCCCATAGGATACTTCCAAGAAAGTCCTTGCACAGGCAAAATACTGCTCTCCAGAGGTCAAGGTGATCCTGCTTTTTGCCTTGTACTCTGCTCTCAGGATCCTGAACTCCACAATCACCACAGCCAAAGCTGTCCCTGACCTTCGCACCTGTAGTGATCCTAAATGGCAGATGGTAAAGCCTCCCACCAGGACCAAATTCTGCAAATACAGGGTTTCTTCTAGTTGTCTGGAAAGGCCATGTCTATTTCTTCTTTCTGCTCAGGCAGTGTGCAGCAGATGTCCACCACAATATCCTATATGTGTCTGCCTGCCGATTGTGACCAAAGAAAAAAATGGATCAGTAGGTACATTAGGAAAATGGGAATTTTGAGGAGCAACCAATGTAGGTTCTGCAGAGAGGAGTCATGAGTAAATATCATTGGAGCTTCCAGAATGAACCAAAAAAAGTTTATAGACCAGAGTAAATGCATCATTTAATTGTGGTTTTCTGTGGGGTTTTTTAATGAAATCCCTGTCAATATAAGAATATAGAATATTAGTGTCATGAGATCAGAAAGAAAGTTGTCTTGTGGATTCTTATCTGCAAAATAGGAAGCAGAATAAGAATAAGCTCAAAAGGTGAGAGATTCATTTGCATGCCAGAGGAAGCTTAGTTAAATCTGATAGTTTTCAAAAGGTTAACAAGGGCAAGTGTACACAAATTTGGAGAAGGTAAAAAAAGGAAGATAACAATATCTTATCATTATTATAAATTTAGGCTAGTAAATACGAAAGCCTGAAGGAAATGACTAAGAAAGGACACACTAGAGGTAAGTCATTGAACAATGTACTGGGAAGTAAATTACTGGTAAAGATAAGGTAATACACATAGGAAAACTAACACTGACTAGATGCATACACACTGATGCATTCTGAACTAGCTAACATTCCTCATAATATGTTAAATAGGATACTTTCAGAAAAGCAACTATGATGCTAATATTTTTTAGGAAAGGAATATTGACTATAGCACAAAATATCCCTATACTATGGAATAAATCGGCATTGCATTTTAAATGGGTGTTCCACTTCCATCACTAAGATACCTAAGGAGAACTAGAATAGCTACAAAGAAGGACAAAAGAAGTATAAAATAGTGCACGCTGAGAATGTAACTCAATAGATTTAGACTCTGAAGCCTGGAAAATTATTGTCTGCAAGGAAATGTAATAAAACTTTATCAAAACATGAGTACAGGGAAATAAGGAACAGTAACTCGTCATTTCTCATGATGCAAAAATCAGAAGATATCAAATGCAAGTGGCAAATAAAAAAAAGAGAATGCCTTTTCCATACAAATCAGAGGTAAACTGTGCAATTCATTGTCCCAAGATGCTGAGAATGCCAGAATTTTACTTGATTTCAGAAGTAACCAGACACCTTAATTGAGCAGAAATACATCAAGGTGTACTAAACACAAAGTAATGACATCTAGATTAATCTCTGAGCTGTAGGTTGCTGGAGCTGGGACGTTGCATTTGGGAGCTACTTCCTCAACCTTGCCTTGTTTCTAACCATGTTCTTATACTGCTTCTTGTCTGTGTGCTGTGAGCCATTGTGCTTCAGTGAAAAAAGTCGTTTGATGAAAGAGATCATACCTGAAAAGCATGGAATGGAAAATCATGGTTATAAATGAAGAAAAATCTCAAATTCATCTGATCTGGGAATTAAAGGGAATTAAATCTGCATTAACAAAATCTAAAGATGAAAGCAAAAAGAATTTCTAGACCTACTTTTTTTTTTTTTTCCATATCCTAAACTTTCAGAAAGCTGTACAAAATCATGTTGTCCTGCCTGTTCAGGAAGCACTATCATCAGACATTTCTCAAGAGTTAGAGTACCCTCAGGAAGCAGAGAACTGTACAAAAATGTTCAATGTATTTGAATAATGTTCCTCACTGAGTCATAGACTATCAGTAGATCTGAAACAAGTTTCTGTAAATTTTTAAGTTAAAGAGTTTATATTTTGTAGAAAATAGCATAAAATAAGCCAGTTGCCATATTTTTTTTTTCTTTAGAGTAGCCTAGAAATATACACAATATTTTTAAACTTTAAATAGCTCCATATTTCACAATACAGCATCCTGTTATCATCTCATTTTGCATCATTTACTACCCTATTTGTGCCAAATCTGATTTAATTCACATCAGGGACATTCCCTTTACCTAACAGGGAGTTACAGTAGAGGTAGACTCCTTCCAAGGAAGCTTTATAGCCTCTTTTATTATACCCAGTGATTTTTAGGAGTCAAAGAAAAATTTCTTTCTTTAATTAGAGGCCTCAAGCCAGGTGTAAAGAAAAGACCTTTGTAATGACACGCATCAATTCAGATGGTTGAATATGCATCTTGCCCTGAGCGTCTAGGAAGGAAAACAGCTTCTCAATAGGATGCTTTTATTATTGCTGCCTTTTTTACTGAGAAAGCAAAGTATTTGTATTCCTGTCTGAGGCTGAAAGGATCGTCCACTATCTCCTTCCCCCAGTGCTAGCTCTCAAATCTAAAAGTGCCATCATTGTAAGGCTTATAGGGAATTCTCATATTTCAGGATAGTGTGGTCTCTGTGCAAGTATGAAAACCAGAGTGTCATTAAATGTTCAAGACACAGCCTTACTGGGAGAGCTAAAGGGACTGGACCCCATCTTCCCTGCAGCATGGGCCAGTCACAGAGATGGTCATTGTCCTGGCACTTCTGTGGCAGGGGTCTGCCACAGGCACAGCAGTTCTTGATCAGACATGATTTAGATTGTGAGAGATTCAAATTGGCAAATTATTCAAGTCCAGAATGGTCACACAGGGAGCACAAAAGTCTTTTGAGCAAAGCCACAGAATACCATCACTGGATGAAAACTCCAGTTGGAAGAGAGGAACAATAAAGCAAGCGAGACACAAGTATTCTCTTTACTACTCAAATCTTATCCATTTAGTAAAGTCTAAATGCAGTTAGAACAAGCTTTTCTGGTTCCTCTCTCACTTCTTGTCCTTCAGTTTGGATGAATCTCTCTTGATCCTTTCTAGGGTTTAGAACTCTCTCAGACGTGTGCTATATATATATTAAAAAAAACCCCAAAACTAGAAAATGAAGCATGAAAAAACCCACTACTTTCTTTGCTGTGTTACCAGACAGTTATATCACTTTATCTTTCCTGGAGCAGAAATGCCTAAATTTGCTTAGCTCACTTCCTTATTTACATACTTGTTTTAGTACTGATAGAACAGATGCTGCCATCAGTTGTGAGAGAGCTGCTGCAGGAACAGGACTCAGGAGCTCATGCTTGCTTCATCTTCTGCCTGACAACCTGTTTCAATCTCAGTGGTACTAAATCACATACTCTATAAAAATCCAAATTCTGGCTCTATAAAGCTCAGCCATGCTTGGCTTTGCAATGAATATCTCTTGGTATTTCTTAGGTTTTTTTTCATTTCTTGATTAAATTTGTAGAGATTTTATTTTTTAGGAAAGAAAGGAAGACTGAGTTAGAATGATGTTGTCTCAGCCTGAGACTCACAATTTCCACTCTGGATCTCATAAAGCATTTGCTTAAGTCAAAGCACAAGAGCAGTGCCACTGGGTTCTCAGGCTCTGACGTACATCCCTATAGTACATTTTACCCTGCTATACACTTCTCTCTAAGCAGCTAATGTGAGGGACTGCAATCTCCAGTATAATAGTCAGAGCACAACTTCAGAGAACCAAATCCTGCTGGTGCTGTTCTTGGAAGCAATGTCACTGATGTCAGTGAAAATGTTCAAGTGAGAGAGCTGAGCAGCCCTATAATGGATTATCTTTCCAAACTGGCATACATACTTTTGCTGGATAAATAGTACAGCCTTCTTTATCCACACAGTTATGTTTTAAAACTGCAAGTTTTATACAAACACTGTGTACCTAACATTAATATCAATCTGTTTCCTCTTTACGTAATACAAAAATCACAGTTAAAAATCAACCGTTGTTTTTGCTGAGATTTTTTTCATCTTCATTACCAGAAACGACATTTAAAAGGCATTTTAGAAAATCATTATTCCCTGCATGTGAAAGTATGCGTCCTTTATCCTCTGCTATGTTTTAAAACTGCAGGAAGATGCTGGCTCTCACCCAAGATTATGACTACCCTGTCATAAGTATGGACACACACATGTCAATAAGAAATCCTTCAGATTTATAGATGTCTCTTTTAAAATTAACATAACCCTGTTATTTTTCTTTTTCTTTCTGAAACAAAACGTTTATCAACAATGAAGTGCTATTAAAGCAGTTCTGCAAAATGCAGTCCTAATCATTGTCCGCTTCATCACTCATATTGTTATAGAGTGGGGTTGGAGGGGACCTCTGGAGATCATCTAGCCCAGCCCCCTTACTAAAGCAGGTTCACCTAGAAAAGTTTGCACAGGTTTACTTTTAAAACTAAGTTCCTATGAGACAGAACTGATTGTTCCAGTTTAACTTATTTAAAGTGGTACACCTTTCCTTTGGACAAGCTCCCTTTTTTACTGTCACACTGATGTTTTTCACAAATGCTACACTTTAAAAATCATTCTAGAAAAGCAGACATGTTGTTATAAATATCACAGGGAAGACCTCTACATACTCAGGGAATGAGCAATGCTTCTGGGGGACCAGCACAGACTTAAGTCACCTGGTGTGATTCCTCTTAAGAGATATTGGGTAGAAGAGTGTGACAGCAGGGAAGGTAAATGCATACCTTTTCGTTATGTGAAATTCTGCTGCACACCACATTACACTGACCTTCTCAGGTTTTCTGTGTTTTGATTGTCTACTGTCCAATGCACCTCATTCCTCAAAGGTTAATGAGGCTAAATAGAACACAAACAAAAAGGTCAGACAAAAAAAATGCTGATCTACTGACAAAGGCTGCGGAATGCAAAAGTAATGCAGAACTCCAATACTGTCATTCCTGCATTGCTGATACCACGCTGAAACAAATGCGCACAGACATCTCCTTCAGAAAATTTTGCTGTGCATGAGGCAGAGAAGTGACCCTCTGTCTCAAGTTCAGAAAGCTGAATCAATGCTGTTACACCCCAAGGGCTAAAGTTCCTATTTCAGCATAACTGTGGCATGAAGAAGAAAAAATAGCAAACTAGGGAAGAAGTCAGGAAAATTACCTTTCTAATTACGCATTCATTGGAGCAGGTACATATGTGAGAGGACTGAGGTCTGCCTCCCAGCTAACCATGTCACTTCTCCAGGCTTAGGTCTTTCACCAAGGCCGAATAAGTGCCAGTTGTCACAGACACTCTGCTGCTCAGAGGTTGTAATAGCAAGTGTATTACAACTGAAGACTTTTGTCTTCCTGTCACCAAGGCTGAAAGTAGAAAATGGCAGAGAATCTGTCCCTCAATCCAAATGACAAGCAAGAATAATGACTAAGGAGCAATTTACTATGAGAACATTTTTCCATTGTAAAAATTTGATTGTTCAGGCACCCAACTTTTCATAGGAAATGGCTCTATAGTCAATAGGAAGAAATGTCCGGTTAAAATGAGCAAGGAAAAAAGTGTCTATTCCTTCACATCACTGTCTGTCTGAGCAGAGATTTAAAGAAGCTATTTTTTTTTTTTTTTAATAAGTGGAGAAAGGATTTGTCCAGATTCAGAGTTCAAGATAGCTGGGGATCTGATTTGCTTCAGAAAAATGCAGATTTTTAACTTCCACAAATATTTTAACAAGTTGTTCTGGCTGCTGGAAGCAGAATGAATACTGTTTTAAAATAATCGGCTTTGTTTCCCTAACATGGATCTGCATCCATTTAAAAATGTATTTTTTTTTTCTTTTGTTCCATTCCTTTGACAACCAAGAGTTTGAAAGAAAGCAATAGTTTGCAAAGCCCTTCCTGGACTCCTTCTTTAAGTAACAGTGATGCTGAAGAAAAATGACACTACTGATAATTACCAACAAGTTGTAGGACTATAGAATTAAATAGAAATGTCTAGAGACTCAGATTTGAAAGAACAGTCTAAAACAATACATGCATCTGCAAGAACAATGTGGAGAGCTGATGTGGGAAAAATATTTTACCTTTGTGCTTGCAAACCTGCCCTTTACAGTTAAATTAAAAAATGGTAAAAGTCACCTTGGCAGACAGCTTCATCAGTAAAGCTAAAAAGTGAAGGAAAAAGGAAACAAAAAAGAAGATTGAAAATGTTTTCTTTGCATAGTGAACCAGAATAAAAATGAATAATCTGATAGAGTTGATTCCAGAAATTACAAAGCATAAAATAATACTGAAGACCTAAAATCACTGTCTCATGTTTTATAGTTCTCCACAGTCCCTTTTTGCTTTGTTGCTTTTTGTAGGGATGGGAAGTGAGGCACCAGCGCCTGTCACTAGACCACTAAACAAATAATGTGTCTTCCCTTTGCATGGGCCACTAGAAGGAAATTGCTGCCTGGTGCTCCTATTACTTCTCCCTTGACATAAATTATGAGCCACTTACAATGATGTAAAAGGATAGATTTTTTTTCTTTGACTGGAAACTTACCTGCTGATTACTCTGGAGCTTTGATTAATGTTTCTGCCCCATTTTGTATGAAGGCTAGCAAACTGAATATAGTTGGTACTCGGTAACTGCATCAGTACAGTAATGACAATAATGAGCCGTGGCTGGAAACAACTGAAGGTTTTAAATTTCTAATGGCATAAATGAGACTTGTTACAGACCTGCAGGCTGAGTCAGAATGGGGACTCCTCCATCCTCTGTCGTGATGGTGATAGACCAAGCTGTTATACACTCAGAAATTTTGAGTATGGAATACTAAATACAGCACTGAATTAGTAGTTGAGGGATCTGTCTCTTACCACTGGGAAGTAGTTTTCTGAGGTATTTCTTTTGTGATAAATTATTAATGGCTGTTATATTGCCAAGACAAAAAAAAGCAGATACTTGAGACAGTGGGTGCCCTGGAGGCAGCAGCTGATAGTGATCCTCATGTCTGGGGACCCCAGGCAGTGAAAATGCAGCCAGCATCCACAAGAAAGTTTAAGCTTAAGGAATTCCTTACACTAGTTTGCCCAATCATGCAGGGACATCAGTTTCCAAACAAAAGCTAGATATGACAGCAGGAGGACAGCATAGGAAAGGGAGAGCAATTTATTGTTTTGATCAACTGTAAGCACAAAGGGTAAATTCAGAATGAATTACTGCAATTGTAAATTCCTCTTCTTGAAGAAAAAGCTGGAAACTACTCATTATAAATATCTATTCAACTACAGTAATATTACTGTTACATTATTAAACCTGTTGGAAGTAAATTTGCTTTCTTTTCTCCAATATACAGCCCCCTGCAATCTAAGTGATATTTCAAAGTCTGGAGCTGCAGGACCAAACGCATACATTTCACTGTCTCCATGTGACCACAGATGGATGCCTGAAAGTCCACCAAACAATGCTCAGGGCCATGGACTCAGAGTTTGCTGTGTAAGGAAAGCCTTTGCTGAGTGGAAGAGGGAAGTGGAGCAGGAGGGACTGTGAAATGTCACCTGGAGCCATTTGCAAGGAGCCTGTTTAATCCAGCCCTCTGCTCAGCTGCTGCTTTTGGTTCACAAGTGAGTTTTCTTCATGTTCAGATATTTCTTTTTCCACTTAACATTTTTTATAATATATTACCTTTCTAACCCATAAACACACATACAACCCCCTCTATATATGTATGCAAGAACATAAATAAAGATTGTGGTGACTATGTATGAAGCAATAGTTGGATGACACATACAAGAACATATTTTAAAGGATAAAAAGACTGTTAAATGTCTGAGAAGAATATATGAGGCTATATTACAAGGTTACTTGGCCAGGTTCAGAAAAGAATATTTATTATTCCATAGGCTTTATTTACAAAATGGACAGTAAGGATTACTTAGTCTAAAATTTTGCATAACATAAGTTATAAATGTTACAAGGCATTTACTGGGTGGGGGAAAAATTGCTATTTTCTGCAGTCATTGCATGTTTCTTTTAAGCATCAATGATTGAACTTTCTAAATAGAATGTTCATCAATATTAAAAATAAGGCTATATTAATTAAGAAATAAATTACCAGGTTCTTGTTGATTTGACTAAACATAAGGAAAAATTGACTCGGTCAATGAGAAAATGAGAATGAGGTAAATTAACTAGTTTCAGACAAATCTTCTTAGGCAGGTCTATGTCTTTAGAGTGTTCAGTGAGGCAAAAAGACACACCTGAACCATCACCCTGGGCATAGCCATTCTGAGTACCTCTCTTACTGCCTGTGCAAATTCCTTCTAGTTATAGTCCTTGCAACTTAGAATTAATTGACCTTAGTAAATTCTGAGGCTGCACAACAAATTCACTTTAATCACTTAAAGACCATTGCAGACCCTTTTTAATAAAGGTTGGTGTGAACATTTATCCTGTTACAACTGGATTTTAACTCCTTTGTGGATAGCAAATTGACAATTACTTTTGTAACATATCCACCTTGCCTAGATGCCAGGTGCACACCAATCTGCTCTATCACTCCTGCTTCTCAACAGGACAGGAGGAGAAAATATGACAAAAATCTCATGGGTCAATATGCCGTGGTCTCTGCACTTCATCCTGCTCCAGAGTGGGGTCCCTCCCACGCAATACAGTCCTTCATGCAGTTCCCCAATATGGGTCATTCCCACAGGCTGCAGTTCTTCACAAACTGTTCCTGTGTGTGCCCCTTCCACAGGGTCCAGTCCCTCAGGAACCAAGTCCTGCCAGAAAACCTGCACCAGCATGGACTCCTCTCTTCACAAGGCCACAGGTCCTAGCAGGAGCCTGCTCCAGTGTGAGCTCTCCATGGAGGAACAGCCTCCTTCAGGCATCCAGCTTATCCAGTATGGCATCCTCCGTGGGCGGCAGCTGGATCTCTGCTCCACAATGGGCCTCCATGGACTGCGGGGAGCCTGTCTCACCATGTCTTCACCACAGATTGCAGGGGAATCTCGGCTCTGACACCTGGAGCGCCTCCTGCCCCTCCTACATCACTGACCTTGGTGTCTGCAGAGTTCCTGTTCTCATTTTTCACTCCTCTTCCTCAAGTGCTGTCGCGCAGCACTTCTTGCCCTTTCTTAAACGTGTTGTCACACCAATGTCACCAGTGGGCTCTGCTTTGGCCAGTTGTAGATCCCTCTTGCAGACAGCTGGCATTGGCTCTGTCTGACATGGGGGAAGCTTCTGGCGTCTTCTCACAGAAGCCACCTCTGCAGCCCTCCTGATACCAAAACCTTGCCACATAAACCCAGTGCAACATTTTCAAGCTATGATCAGCAATGGTCGCTCATTCATGAAATGCCTGCCTCTGATTAAATTGATGATGGTTAACTTCCCGTTTTAGTTATCCCAATTTTCATGACTGAAAGTTTGTTGTTATTTCAACTAGCAAAAACTATTTATCACTCTGGGTCTTCTGAAAGGAAACCCCCTCTTCATTTCATGGAATCAGGTGATGTTAATTTCCTACAACACTAAAAAAGGATGTTAATTTCCTACAACACTAAAAAAGCAAAAGCTGCAAGTATTTTATTTTCTCCAATATATCACTATATACTAAAAGGTATTACAAATATATATTAAAGAAGTGTCATTACAGGAACACTCAGAACACTTGGAACACATTTACATGTAGACAAGTGAAATAATTATTAATGTAAGACCTAGTGTCTCTAAATCCTGCTTTTATAACCAAATGGCATTTTTCAATTGAGCTATCGAGTCTTGAGTTAAAGAACTGGCTCACTAAATCAATTTTCGGCTCCATTAAGCTCATGGAAGTCTACTCCTCTCTTCTGAAGCCTGAACGCTGTGCAGCATTTCCCCTTGAAATTGTGTGCACTAGAACTGGGAACATTCCATACACCAGAGGACTGAGCTTGCTCTTGTTCTACATGGCCAATCTAGGTCTTCTTACAAAGCTTTCGTTTTAATTTGGTTTAAGTCCCCAGTATCTTAAAGCAGTGCAAATGCCTTTAAGGAATCTATTTTAGTTAGAAGTGTATGCAAAGGGTATTTAGTTTAAAATATTACTCAGACACCTGCTCAGCTTGACTGTTTAAGAGGTCACTAGTTGAAAACTAGGCTGTGGCACCCCATCCACCCCAAACCTGTAGCAAAATGAAGCAATGCCACTTACTTTAATCTTGTTTAGCTGAGACTTAAGCAGACTTTACTTGTGACTTGTCCTGTCTGTAGCTGCATGAATGAGTAATTATCATGGTCGAATGGATGCATGTTGGGCTAACTTGTATGTCTGTTCCTGAAATTAATATGCAATCATCCTTTTGGATTGCTTTAATTAAATTGATTTTTAAATTACTCTGTTAAGATACATACATTCTTTGTGTTTCCATAGCTATGTGCTAACTGGTGTTTTTCAGGGAGGGAAAAAAATTGAATTAAGAAAAGAGAATATGGCTATCACACAGAGAAAAATATTGCTTTTCTTTGCAATGCAACAGTTTCAAATAAACAAGTTTCTCTTCCTTCAGCAGTAAAATCTGTCTTTGGAACAAGATGCTACCAAATAATTTATGTTTTCATTAAATAGCTATTTAATTTTGGCCTGCTGATCTGCTAAATTTGTGATTGCATATTTGGCATGGCTCTGTGGACTTTGAGAAAGTACTACTTACAACCGATAAATAGCCAAGAAATTTCATCACTTTTATAGAGATTTTTATGTTCTTGCCACTTCCTATCAGCTACTTTCCTTTTCACTTCCTAGTTCTCTGAAATAATTATTTTTCTAATTGAAAAATAATTCCTTCCAGAGATAAAAGCTTTTGAAACATTTAATTAACATCAAACAAGGTAACACTGAAAAGGGAGCCAGTCCTACACACACACACACACAAAAAGAAGTCAATACAGCAGTAAAGACCAATATAAAACTTTGTAAAAAGCAACAAAAAAATTCCAAGTGGATTAAGATGTTTAAATGCATTAACCTAATTTCTCTCAAACAATGTTTAGTATTTTCTTTGCATATCAGCAGCTACTACCAAATTCTGTCTTAAGCAATTCCAGAGTTTCTGTGCTAATCCAGGAAGCAAAGTAGTTTATACCACTGCAGCCCGTTAAAAAGTTATATATGCAGTGGGATTATTAGAAAGACTTCGAGCTACTCTTGAGACATTATAACATCAGAAAATATGAAAGCCAGAATACCATATGCCAAGTGACTTGTCTCCAGGTCAGCAGTTTGTACCAGGCTCAGTATTTTCGGGCCTGCTTTTAGACGGTTCAAGGCTTCTTAGTAAGTTGAAAGAACGACTGAACCAAAATACCTTCTCAACAATTATGTTCATAGGGTGACTTCACTGCTCCTCCAATGCATGTATGAAAGAGCTCTTGCATACATATAGTTTTATAATATATGTAGGGGAGCTTTGGGGTTAAATATTTCTATCTAACTTATAATGATTATTAGAGATGAGTAAATTATACTGAAAGACATATATTAAGCCAAATATTAACAGAAATTTTTGTTGCTAAATTGGCATCAAAGACACATTTGAATGGATTCCCCTTGATTAAGTCAGGAAGGTTCTGATACAGTAAAACCTCATTTTTGATCTATGTCATTGGATAAGTAATGGAAGTACCTATCTACATGTATATGAGCACATTTATTCAATGAAATTAATATATTGCTAAAAAGAAAAAAAAAAGAAAAGAAAACCCAAAACTTTATTACTAAATGTGACGGCTGGTGGAACAACTGCGTGGTGGGAGGTTCATATTGTGTTTGAGCTCTTTGCTTTAATGAGTTTCAGATAAACTGGTGTTTCATGCATGCATGCGTGTGTGACTTTGGCTTTTTTGAGGTCACTGGGATGGTGAGGACATCACAGGCTTCTTTGTCTAATAAAAGATTAAATATGATTGCAAAGGAGGTTATACAAGTGAATGGGGGATTTCAGAAAAGACATTAGCTCCATCTAAGCACTTCTACATTCAAGGAGACTCTATGTCATTACTGGCACTTATGAATAGTTTGAACAAAGCTCTTATAAATTCTGACATACTGGTATTAGTGGAGTGACTTATTCCTGCTGCTACATGTCTCAAAAGTCTGGACTATTAATGAGAGAAAATGCAGTTAAGGAAAACATGACCTGAATTAGAAAAAGGTTAGGGCTGGGTAATAGAGTATATGCTACCATCAGTTACAAAATGCTGCAAAAAAACCTCTATGAGAAAGGCTACTGGTAAATGCAGGATTATATTTAATAAATAGCAATACTACATATTACTATAATATCCTGCTCTGTTTTTTAACCATGGAAATAATTCCTTTTGTACACATGGGAAAGCTGATTAGAAAGATTATGCCAAACAAGTCAGAAATTGAGTCACCTGCTTTTAGTCCCTTGAGGATGTGACTAAAACAGTAGGATCTCATACAAATAGATTTATAACCACAGAGACATAAAATGTATGTTCATGCTGATTTTATTTGCATACACACAATTGCACACAAAGTGATGTTAAGAAGGGCAGTCGGACTTTATGATGCAATTGCATGGAGTGAGTTGCTAATGAGGAGTACCAGATTATCTACCCTTGCAAAATGTAATCACTCAGCATTCTTTCATCCTCCTGCCGTGTAGGGCTATATGAGCTGTATGATCTATAGCAACCTGTACAAAATGAACCAAGTCTTTCCTAGTTTGCATTCAGTTCCTGGACTCAATAGTAATTTTTGCAGTCCTAGTGGACCTCTTTCTTTGGATGACCTCTAACAATGCCAGCTTGGAAGTTAGCTGAGACCAAATCCTATTTTGGAGGCAGCGGGAGCACCAGAGAGGGTTTGTTTTTTGTTTGTTTTTCCTCTATTAGCACTAATCTTATACACAAGACAAGGAACAGAGCTGCCAAAGAGCCACTGAATGCGGATATCTGCAGTTCAGTGACTCCGCTTTCCACATCAAAAAAAGTATTCAAAATTGAACAGGAGAGACTCTCTGCAAAAAGCGGTAAAATAAACTATCTAGCGATGCTGAACAAGATGATACAGTAAAATTGAAACTACAAGCTCAGTAATATTACTTAACAGTCTAGAAGAGAAATCTGCACATCTTTTAAACATAATTGATTGAACCACACAATTCATTATGAGAATTATCATCCTCAGTTGAAGGATGGAGCATCGTGAGTTGACAAGTGGCAGTTTCAGATAGACGACAGAATTGGGCCTTAGCTGTGAGTCTGGTGACACTTAACCAAAGAGTGTCAGTGAACCTAAGAAAGTCCATAAAACATAGAAAAGCAGAACGAGGCAAAAAATGGCTGATGAAAGGCCAGGGAAGTTTGGAACATTAGGTCACAGAGTAGATTTTTGAGGTATCATATTGCTGAGGGTATGATTTTCCTCTAAAGCAAAAGCATTTAGCAGGAATAATTAGGGAGTGGTGTTAATTTAAATTTTCCTCAGGAGTAAGGCAGCCACCTCAAACTGAAAGCCAAACAAATTGAGAATGAAACAGAAAATTCAAAGAAACTGTTCAGGTTACCTTTGACACCTGCTCTGCATAGTTTACGGCGAAGGCCTCAGAACATCTTATATCAGTACTACGGAAAACACAAATTAAAGTTTCTTCCACAGGAGAAGCTCCAAGAGGAGTGGTTTTTCTATGTGCATGATTGTCATACTGGGTTAAAATTGCATGAAATCTTTCTTCATTTACTTTTTGAAAGTTTTCCAATTCTCCTATAAGCAGAGGTTCATGGAAGTGATTTCAGTAGTAGGTGCCTGTACTTTGATCAGTCTATCATAACAACTAATGAATGCACTGAGATTTGTATAGCACTAATTATGATCTTTCTGAATTAAGTAGATTGGAGTTCTTTATTCAAGTACTGGTGAGTCCAATTATCCTTCTATCATATAAAGCTGCACACTAGACAAGTTTGACGTCTTTTGTCAAGTTATCTTGTTACTCAAAGGAACTTTCATTTTGCAACAATGACCTAAACATCCAATTTTAGAAACATCTTAATAGCTCTTTGTAGACAGTGTACTGATTTTCCACTCCACAGCTGTCAGATATAACTTTTTTTGCAGCTATAACTTCATTAATTCCCAGTAAATTATGCTGATCTTATCTTAGAGCAAACCTTAGCTGGTTTATGTCTTCATACCAAGGGGTAGAAAAAGTCTGAATTTTTTTACTTAATTTCTCTTGGAATAACAGAGGTTCAAACTCACTTATGTTGATATTGGAAGGAAAAGATCATCAAACGTCTCTTAAAAGCTAAAATGCTCAAACTGAGTACACTTCTACTGTAACATTTCCTTAGTGTGGATCTCCCTGACACAGCAAAATATTCTGTGTCAAGTAAAATTGCCATGGAAAAGCAATTTGTGTACTTTGTATCTGGCTAATAAAGGGAGGGAGGGTGGAAAGGGAAGGCAGGAAGGCAGAAATCAGATTAATTTAAACACTCAGTCTCCTTTTACTTATTTATTCATTTGCTCAATCTTTATATGTTTGAGGATTTTTTGCCAGAAATGAAAACATTCTGTGCTGGTTTCTCCACATCAGCCCCACTAGTAAAGGCTGTACACTACCCCAGCTCACCTTTACTCATAGCAGCACTTCCATAAACAGCTTTCTCTTTGCATGAAAAGTGAACAAAAATTAAAGCAAAACTGTTTTAGGAGAATGATGACACTTCCATTTCTCATAGCATGCAGTCATGACAACTTAAATGGGCCTGGAAATCTGCTTACCTTGAGGCTGGTGTTTCTCCAGAACATCACTTCCGGAAAGACTTCCAGTTCCTTGAATGCACCACCCATCTTCTTTACAGCATACAAATTAATATTTTAGTTTCAGGATGTTTGTTTGAAGAAACTCTTGTCTGGATTTTTATTTTGTATTTATTTTGGCATGTGATTTTTTTTACCAGCCAATATTTTAAAAGTGTTTATAGCAAATAGCAGTAAATACTCATCAGCATATTAGAGTAAAAACCACACAGACACTGGAAAACACAGTTTTTCACCAAAGTTCAGTACAGGTCTGTCAAGGCTGCAAAATTCTGAAGTTACAACAACTGTCAAGACTGTCAGAGATAGAGTGCGTGAAAGAGGGATTGGCTCTACAGGCAGAAAAAAATATCAAAGCTACTGAACTTCCAGCAAATTTATCAGCAGAACAACATAGCTTGTGGAGTACAGAGGTTTTTTTCCATATGCATGGAAGAACAGACTGAATAAAAAGGAATATATTCTTGATCTATTTTGGACAGGTATATGTGACTTATCTCAATAAAAACTTTGTTCGAGACATGTAAATGAAGAAAAAAAAGGAATGTATAAAACTGAAAGATATACTGAAATGAGAACGAGCATTTTCCTAAACTGCTTTTCATAGGCTCTAGGAGAGATTTGTTCTGTTTTTAAAAAGCCTTTATTTACAGTTCCTGAGATTAGCCTCTAAGGAATCAATCAATACCCCTCCATCACTCTGACACAAAAAACGATTTGGAATAGCAATCCTTTGAATAAGGAGATATTAACATTTGGAAGCATGCAGAGTAATAATAAAAATTTCCACTTGACTTAGTGTATTGTTTCTAATTCTTTGCTGAAAATCCCTTTTACTGCAGAAATGGTGATAATGTCTTGACTTCTTGAGTTCAAACTACATCTGGTGCTAAATGGTGTTGTCCCAAAAATTTCAACTAACAAATCTACCATAGCTGAATCTTTTGCCCAGTGTTTGGAGCTGTATTTACAGACAGGAGCAACTGTGCATATTTCTAACTACATGTTCCTTTAGATCAGAAGATTTCTTTGTCTTATAGCCTGGTAGTTAATATATGGATTTTTCAACAGAAGTTACAGAAGATTGCTGGCACATCATGTGCACATACACACTACCTCTCTATATGTGCATTTTATGATCATTCTTTCCCCTGAGGACTGGGAAGAGCAAGTATTGCAGGAGCCATGATTCTAATTTGTTCTAGATGGGGATACTTTTGTTCCTCTTCCAAGTCATACATCAAGCTTCTCTTCATTAAATTTGTTTTGCTAGTTGACACAGGCAGGGATGCTGCAGAAGCTTCAGAACAGAATCAAACTCGGTGGCTCTTCATCAAAAGCTGAAAGCTTTTGGAGTTCACCAATCTGAACTGCATATTAGTGAGTGTTCATTTACAACTTTAAAGGAAGCCCATTAAATAGATAATAAAAATAATATGATAGTTAAAAGTTCATATTATGATTGTGGCTTAATATTTAGTCTTTTTTTAAAATACAAATGGGGCAGTGTCTAGTTTTTACACATCATTACTATATTTACTGAGATCAATTATTTTTTAATAAAATACATTGAATGCAATCAGAGTTTCCTGTTCTCAATTCTTATATATTATACCTCAATAGCTTAGAGGGAAACAGAAATTCCACATCCAGCTCTCACCTAAAACTATGCCTTTTAGTCCTACTAGCATACATACAAGTTTTATGAAGGAAGAAAAAATACATTCCTCACTTCAATACACACTTATCTCAGTCTTTGCACAAAAAATAATAATACAGTAACTCATTTATAATTAGGGACTATTCTATATAAACATTCTATATATTATAGATGGAAAAAAACCTTAAAATAAATGTTTTAATGTATTTTTATCAATATTATTGTTCCTCATGGTATCAGAAGCAATCACACATACAGCAGAAAGAAATCATATATGCCACTTGTGGAACTAAAGGATGCAGATGATCTTCTGCACCAGATAGATTGCACTATTGAATGTTCATTTTTCCTATTGGTGCTATACCTCAAATTAAATTAGCAATTTGCAGGACAAAAAAAAAACCAGATGTGAAATTTTGCTTCCTACTGCTTTGTAAGTTCCACAGGCCATTTGTAGGAAGCCTTTCCCCTCGGACAACAAAAGAAGACAAAACTAGAGTATGAGATTTATGGCAATCTGAATACAGCTTTCAAAAGCACCATCAGCAAACAATTATTACAAAGTGATGAGCATCTAGAGTTTTAATTGAAGCTAACATGAGTCCTGGGCGCTCTAAAGCTTTGAAAGCCATCCAAATTGTGTCCAGTTCCTTGAAAATGTTCTTGTGTAACTTAAGGCATCAAATCCTAACATCATTTTATACTGTAGCATGAAGTTGATATCATTTTCTATCAGCTTCCATGGGTTTTTTTCTATACAATACTTAAAAAAAGGACTCAAGTCTGAAGTTATGATTACTGAGATGAAAAATAGACATAGAAAATATGTGGAGCACAACCCCAGCCAAAGGAAACTGATAACTTCTCCAGGAACCTGTTATCCAAAGAGGGAAAAACAGTGATGTCTATGCTGCAGAGGTGGAATTATCTGACTTGTTCCTCTTTAGATTCCAGAAAACACTGGAACATGGAAAACATGAAGATGTGATGTCACAGAAAAAAACCCAGGATGAACAGAACAGAACAGACAAGTTTTATGATGCTAACGTTATTGTGCTAGTTTAATCAGCTTCTCCATAATTATAAATTATGTCTTTTTAATTATTGCACTAGGTCTCACTCAGCACTTTTAAAATTGAAATTACATGGAGTGGAAAGCTCTGAGTAATAAAGTGTTCATCTAACAACTCTTCTGATACTTTGCAAGATTTGCATCTGTGCTACTGCAATAAATAAGAAATCTTTACATTATAATGTTGAACTGTTTATTTCTTAGGGACAGGTTACATAGAAAGCACACGTGAGTTTTATAAAATGGCAGGTATGCCTCACATACCTGTGAGATATCTCAGGTATATTGATGGATTACTAAGGAGAACACCTCCAACAAAGCTGGACGATAAATGTAAGGAATTTCTATGTTTTCCATATCAAAAATCATGAAAGATTATGTAATATATAAATCATCATAGAGACCGAACAACTGCAATCTTGAATACAGTTGTTTGCCAGCAACATAGAAAAAGGGTGCCAGCAAAGGTAAACATGCACTAAAGCAAGCAAGCAATGTATGGGTTATGGAAAAAATATTGTAAGTTCATGTAAAATAACACAAGTGAACGAAAACTCCATTTGCCTACTGAAGCTCATCCAAATGGGGCTACTAAAACACCATACCAGGGAATTTTTTTCTCTGTTATTCCCTTTACCACTACTTAATCCACTTCAGGCAATGCTCTCTTAGAAAATTAGAGTTTTAAAATGTAGCTTAAGCACTTGCCCTTAGAGAAGGATTATACAAATCTCACCAGATCCATCCTACGTGGCTGAACTTCACCCAGGAAAAGTTACTACTATTTGTGGCAGAAAAAGCCTTGTGAACATGACTGACTCCTAGCAAGACTAGTATTCACTCAGTGGCAGTGGAGGGCAATGGGGACAAGCAAGAGGGCTCTGTAAGGGCCCTATTCCCATCAAGACCCATGCACAGTAAACGGCAGAGCCTCCAACCATTGCTCTCAAAACTACAGCTCATCACTGCTGGTGAGATGGTGAGAAAATGAGGTGATGAATTTTTGGCATTATATACTTTATAGTCCATTTAGAAAGACTCAATTAATTTATGTCAGGCACACATTGAAATGGACTGAGTTATCAGCTAAATGATTGTCATTGAATGTCAATCATACAATGCACTGTTTGTGGCCTGTGCCCTTTCTTCTCATCTAGAAATGACTGGCTGAAGAGAAAATTGTAAATTTGTGTTAGTTTCTCTTGTGTGGCTTCTGATCCACTCTTTTGTCATCAGAGGCTGGAAGCAGCAAAGAGAAAGCTTCAAAGAGCCAAGGATCTGCAGATGTGGGGAGCTTCAGCTGCTTCAGCTGCTTCCACCTATGGAGCCATAGACAGCTCTCTATGTTCCCATGGTCTCTTCTTCATGTCTGCTTCAATTCCTAGTTGAAATATATCTTGTCATAACTGAAGTCTGCCTTAGTGGACCCGGAACATCACAGTTTTCCTTTGCTGCTGGCAGAGGTGGGCAGCCAGAGCAGCACTGTGGGATGCAGCTCAACGTGAGCCCCGCTGAGGGAGACAGGAGGTGTCAGACTCCAGGAAGATGCTTTGCAAAGCCAGCACACTCATTTTGCAATTGAGAAACTGACCAAAAGCCATGGCATCCTTAGCAGCAACAGTATAACATGCAGATCTAGGAGACTGAGGAGCTGAGCAAGCTTTTGCTGAGAACAGCCAGTTTGAGGAGCCTCCCCTCCTGCTGACTTTCCTGTGGAACCTGTGAAGTCACCAAAGCTAACAACATGAACTGTGCTAGCTCCATAATTGCTGTTCCTAAGTGTTCTGCTCTGCATTGTAGTCTATAATGAATGAATAAAGACATTTTCAGCTACACATTTTTGCTTAAAACTAACCATAAAATGCACAGAACAAATAAACAAATGATTCCAATATAAAGCAATACCACCTCTGGTTAACTTCACTCCCTAGTCTCCCATGTTGCCAAACAAGTTAAGCACTAGTTACTCACTAACTAGTTAAGCATGGAAGTAAGTAGTTTAAATTGTGCCTTGCCACTTTCACTCTTACATTTCAAATACATGAGCTGTGTCCCCAGTTACTGAAGGGTGTCTGAGAATATGTGAAATCCAAAGTTAATACTCCATCTTGTGGTAGATCATTATGTTCCCTGCAGACAAAAATACACTTACAAAATCAAGACTGTATAATTTCATTAAGACTATTGTATAATTCTGTTAAGATTAAAAATATAAAACTAGACACCTTTCCCCAGAATTAGAGTAGAAATAACTGCACATATGTATGTGGTGGTAGAAAGGAATTGCAGTTTGAAATCCCCAATTTGCCGTAAAACTTCTCCCTACCAAAAAACCCAATCCCCAAACCACCACCACCACCAAAAACAAGAACAAATTAAAAAACCAAATCCCATAACAAACAAAAAAATAATAGTCAAATTAAAAATTAAGTAGAATTCCTGAAATATAAAAACTCAGCACATTGTTTTCGGTTATAAATTCTTCACATATTTCATAGA
Source organism: Ifrita kowaldi (assembly GCA_013398055.1). Classification (NCBI taxonomy): domain Eukaryota; kingdom Metazoa; phylum Chordata; class Aves; order Passeriformes; family Cinclosomatidae; genus Ifrita; species Ifrita kowaldi. The sequence goes on from VZRS01001241.1 coordinate 39,348, forward strand.
AAATACAGTAAAATAGAATAACAGGATGAGTTAATGTGACTTCTTGTGTGTTATAGATCTGTAAGTATTGATCAAATATTCTAATACATACACAAAATATTGTACCCTTCCAAAATAAAATCTGTGCTCCAAGAAAAGAACATGTGCTGCCACCTTAATTCTCCAGAGATACACTTATTTATCTAACCCCTGATACACACATAAATAAAATCAATCATCAAACCATTCTCTGGTTCATTTGCAAAACTAGCACTGTCAAGCAGCTAGAAGACCTTGAAATTAGTTGGATCTTACCAATACCAAATTATAATACTGAATCAAGTCAAGTAAACAGAAAGTCAAAGAACCCAAAAAGCCTAACAGCAGTTCAGTTGAATATTGGGACCATGGCATCAAATTATTCCTTCCCAGACAACCATGTGAGCAGACAGTGACAGTTCTGAAAAGTCCTGGAAAAAATCAACAATAGAAAAATACTATCCTGAAACTATTTCATATATGGAGGTTGTACTCCTAAGGGCTCAAAGAGATAATGTTCTTTGTAGGTCCATGTTGCTATAATCTCTTACTTCTCTAAGAAATCATAATTTTCCTTCACGAACTTTTGTTGCGTCTCCACAAAGAGCTTTAGGAGATATTACAGGTAGTAAACAACAAAAATAATGTATTTTATACTCCACGGCATCTCTTGTGGGAACACAATAGGATGTTTCTATATTATTGGAGCCTCCCCTGCGTCATCAGGCCCTGCATATTTTAGGTTCTCTGCAGAGTGCTCCAGTCATATACTGACTCCCTATCAGGGTAAAATTAACAAACACTAGTCCCTCCTCCAAACATTTCTTTCCATTGGAAGGAACTATAATTTTGCAGATTAGATGGAATCACAGAATTGATCAAGTTGGAAGGGACCACTGTGGGTCATCTGGTCCAACATCTCTGCTCAATCTTTAGCAAACTGGAAAATGTGAGTTTGTAGGCAGCCTGAATGCTTGCAAGCCTTCTGCCTCTGCTTCTGAGCACAGCTAGGACCTTTATCAGAGAAAACATCCATGTTTCTGAGGGAGAAATCTATTATTAAATACCCACACACTGACAAACAATGCTGAAGAAGCCATCACACTAGTGATGCCACTAGATAGATCTATTTTCAGAATAATACCAAATCAAGAAATTTATAGAAAGTCTGCTACGTTATCTGGACATCCATTTTCCTGAACAACGCTGTCGGACTCAGATCACATGAGAGGCACAAGGTATGGCACTGCACTCACAGATCACCTCTCCCTTACCCATGGTGGAACACACAACCAGAATTCACCACTGCTGCTTGTAACAGAAAACTGGTTAAATGCTTTAGAGGTAAAAAGTAATGGTGAATAATCATTGCAAACTGAACTAAAGCTTGACTCTTTAGACTTTCATTTTCAAGATCTTTCTTAAGGAAAGCATACAGCTTTGTAAGCCAGCAGAAACGCACATGAAAGTCGTCCAGATGTCTAGTTATATTGAATTTGAAGGACAGCAAATCCGAGCCCATCCCAATCCCAAGCCTTGCTTTTTAACTTTTGATAGAAGAAGAAATATCAAGACAGACAGGCAGAAATAAAAGCATTTTCTTGTTTTTTCCCTCTGATGTCACTCAAGGGAGAACTTCAAACTTAGGATTCATTTTAAGTCTTTACTACCCTGTATTCCCGCTACAGCTATGGTCATCTGGCTCTGGGTAGAAAGCTGTCTTTTTTAGGGACACACCGTTGTGTTTCAGACACTCATGTTCTTCAGCTACAATCATCATAGCTAAGAACATCCAAAAATAGCATCCAGTCCTAAATACTGTAGCTGTTTTCTAAGTGTCAGAGGTCACCATGAATACTCCAGACCACCAATTCGCTGTCTACACTGAGTCACAAAAAATAGTGAGGTTCAAGAGCTCTCTTCTGAGATGCACAGTCTTCTGCGGTATTAGAACTCACTTTATCCCCTGAAGGGGCACTGAAACATTGATTAAAAATTGTTAGAATGTCCACCAAGAGCCAGTTTTATTTTTAACACTATATTTGTGGCAGGAAACGCATATGAAAAGTATGACAAGGACATTTGTAACAGACAAGGGAAATGCTGTGTGACCTGTTTGTGATTAAAGCCTCTCAGATATCAAATACCTGGATAAAACTATGAAGTAACATACAAATCAGTATTTAGTCAAGACTTTGCACTCAGCATGATCATCTTAACACATTCTTTCCCTTGTGGTAAGAAATATTAATGAATTTTGATAAACAATATGTTTTTGCTATTTAAAGTTATTCTGGGAGACAATGAGTAAAAAAAGAATCGAATAGTTAATAACCGACCATTTATCTCAAAGTCATTATTACCTCTTAGTAAATGTCTCAGCCTCAGCTGACAGACTTACAAAAGCCCATGAAGAAAACAAAAACCAAGAACACAAATAACCAACAGAAACTTAAAATGAGTGGTCTCCAAGAAAATCAGGGCTCTGCTTATGTAAAAGATTCCTGAGATGGAGTGGGGTGGGAGAAGCTAATTTAGAATTAGAAAAAAAAATAACATTTCTAGATCTCAAGGAAGAATGTTTACCTTATTAGGTTTTAAAATCATCAGGATCAGACTGTACAGGCAAATATTATTAAACAGAGAATTAAATATGACTTTTTCTGATAAAATCTGTTTAAAGATAACCATAGAATTATTTTCAGTAATGTAAGCAATCCATCATCACTATTTTATCTGCTATGATCTTGCTTCTACAGACAGCACATTTTTTAACTTAACTGAAACAAAATTAAAACAGCTTCAAATTACATTCTGACTAACTGAATGCCCCTTCCTGTGTTAATTAGATATAGAGTTATTCACTCCATGCTCCCTTACTCAACAGCTGATGTTTACAGCCCTGAAGCATATCATGTGTCAGCGTAGGTGCAGCAATTTATTCTCTATTCATAATCTGCAATGTCATCGGGGTGAAAAAGGTGCCATAAACATCAAATTACTATGGATGCATATTTTTCATTTGGATAAGTTAGTGTCCCTGGACTTCATAAAATTCCTCTCTATATATGCTGAAACCTCCCCACCAACACCTGCATCCCAGAGATACCTCTCTGCTCGAAGTGGGGCCAGACACGTCACCCTTCTGTGGCATTATCTGGAGACTTCCCACTGGAGACAATACATGAAACAATATATACAGAAAAGGACAATGTAAAACAGCATAAAGTATGAATATGTGGAGGAATCAGAGGAAACTCATTTTTCTTTTACATTGTGGAATAAAGTAACTCCTAAAAGGAAATAAAAAACCAAAGTGTTTTCACGATCCTTCCATATGAAGGATCAGCTACTAAGGACGTGAAAATGTGGTGCTCGGGACATTTGGCAGGTGGCTGTATTAACAGGAAATGCTAATCTGGCTACACAAGTGTTGTATCTCCTTTGTAAAGGTAATACAAGCTACATTTCCACTGGACATTCCTCTTTAAAATATTCTGAGATTTCTCAAAAATCCAGAGAGAAAAGGGTTTCCAAGGTAGTGCTTCACTGACAGCTGTCCATTACCCAAAAAATTAGTTCTAGTACACTAATTGACTACATATATTTTGCAGTCTAGTTGTACAAACTATTTCAATTAAAAATATTTAAGTTCTGATTTTATAGAGTATATATTACTGAAAGAATAAAAAGAGAAGGAAGATTGGCTTATTATCTGAAGCACTAATGAACTTTTCTCCGGTGATACCACATCTGGTTTCTGCTGATGCTTTAGCACAGACATTGACAAACAGGAGAACAATCAGAAAAGAGTTGCAAAAACTAGTCTAGATTTGGGAAAACAATTTTAGATAGAGACCATTTTTAAAAAGTCAATTTAATGTGATTTAAGGAGGTTTAAAATCAAGAGTAAGATAACTAATATGATTTTCGACAGCAGAAAACTCTCTGTGCTGGTCAAATTCCTCTACCCCCACCAAAAAAGAAGATCAACGGAGAAGACAAGCACGTCAGCATTTCCTCAGTCATTTTTGTGAACTAAGATTCTTAAAAAGAGGAAAGAGGTAAGGAAGAGAATGCAGTATGAGTTTGAGTAGAAGGAGATAGATGAGAGACGGATTATTGGTTTTCATATGCTAAAACAGAATGATTAACATCTATTAATTTGATACTAAACTTCGGCTTGTCTTATTATAATAAGTATAGTATTTGACCCAAGAGAGAATAAAATTTTTTATCATCTCCAGTACTTGTAAGTCTTCATCCTTTCTTAAACTTCAGTTAAATCACTAATCTGACCTACTTTCTTTTAAAATGGTTGTGCAGGATACGCCACATAACACGGGACATGGGAATTTTTATCCCACCTTCTCTGTGACCTTCCTGCAGCTTCTTTTTCCAGTAAGCTTTTCTTTCTCGGGCTTATTCAAAAACTGTCTGTACTTTATCCGCCTTCTGTGTTTCTTCAGCCCAGTATGGGGCCTGAAGCTTGTTCCAGCTCTGTTGCTGGGGAGAGCTGTAACTAAGGAGCATCAAAGACACTCAGGACTGTAGAAAAGGAGGGTAGTAGGCACTGTCTTCAAGAGTTTTGAGAGTGAAGTCCAGAGAGTCAAACATTGCTGGTCATCATCTGCTTTTCATGTTGTTTCGTGGAAACTTTAATAAATTTGGTGGAAACACTCTGGAAGGCAGGATAACTTTAAAAGACCTTAAGGCTGTGGGAAGTGGAGGAGCATAGGAGGGAAAAGCCACTTAATATTTGTTCAGGTCTCCATCTCCTTCCCAAGTATCTGCTACATTTCCTCATGATAAAGAGGATGCTTGGGAGCAATTTTTGTTCTAATTCCATTCAGCCAAATTCAGGTAGGGTGAAGGAAAATACAAGATAAAGAAAGAGAGAGAGATTAAAAAAAAATTGCACAGATATTTCCCAATGGCCTCACTTACACATTTCTCGTCTGTTTCTTTGACTATCTTTTGTCTTGCATCCTTAATGCTAAATAAGTCCCATACCAGCTAATCTACTCCCTTTTTGGTTTATGAATGCTTTCATGAGCACTCACTTCAGAGAATTGTGCAACCCGTGGCTGGAGCAAACCAGTTATCACTGTCTTCAGAGGGACCGATACAGGGCAAACTACAGCAGCCATGCCGAGCCCACACCATGCCACACCCATTATTTTCATTTGAAAAGAAAGGGAACAGAGATTCAGTACCTGCACTGCACCGAGTTGGCCATATTTCCTTTTTGTTGGATTCATTCTTTTCCCTTTTGGTGCTCCTTAATGATCAAGACAAATTCATGCAAAATGACAGCACACACTCGAGAATCAACAGCGCTGTTTGTCATGAGGCAAAGGAGTGTTTTTGTGCTCCTGTAGTTATGTAGCTATACCATGGAGAAAATACGAGTTGTTCCTAATCAGTTTCTCATCTGTTCCTAGTTAGAAAAGCATGCCTTTATGCAGTTCCAAACTTCATACTTGAATGGGTGGAATATGTGAAACTCATGATAGAAAAGTTGATTCTCAGAAGTAACATTCTAGACGGTGCTGTGTTCACCACTGTGCGAAGTTCCTCTTTCACAAGACACTTCCTAACTCAACATTTAGGATTATTATGATGCTACAATGCTATTTCATAAAAATAATTTTACATATAAGCAATGAAACAATTAATCACAAGCTTATACCTTATTATAGAAAGGGTTCTGCCCTTAAAGAGTTTTTGGTAATATATTTTCTAATACTTTTTTTCAAAAGGCACAGTGGTTTCAGAAACCATTACCCTATACCCTTGTCAAACTTCAGAGGATATCAGTGGCCCAGGGACTGGATCTTGAAAGAATTTTTTTCCTTATGGCTTCTTGGAATGAAAAACAAACAAAAATATACAAATAAAAAAAGATTTTTACCCCTATCAACTTCCAAATTTTGTCATACCTCTGGCAACACTTAGAGTTAGGGAATCAAGCATGAATTACAGTGAATTTAATTTAAAAAGAAAAATAATAAACTTCTGTTCCTTTATTAAAGGTGACAAAAGTGAATCAATTGAAAAGGATCAAAAATTTGGAGGCAAACACAATGATATCACTTCATTAAGTACATCTTTTTCTTTTAAACTTCATGCCACTCAGCCTCTTCATGCTGATTTGTAGGTACTCATGCTCCAGGATGGTAATACAATTTAAAATTCAGGGCATAGATTAAAGGTGTAAATGGAATATCCACCAAGTAAGAGTGAGGAAAATAAAATCCACTGAGGATGCTTGAGCTGATTTGGGGAAAAATAGAAGAAAAAAAAAGGAAGTCTTTGAATTCTTACACTAATGAACCTAAACTAAATTGTCGATCACAACAACCGGATGTGGTTTTTCCATTTCCACCTTCATTTTTCACTTTACTGACCTTGACGAGTTCTGTGTTGTAGATGGTATTTTTAAAATGTCCTAGAATAATTCAAGAAACTTCAAGAGCAGCTTCTGTTCTGGTCTATTGAGGCAGACTGCTCCTCTCCTCTCTTTAAGAAAAGATAGAGTCCTAACAAGGTCTCCATTAAATATGTTATTAAATATTCATAAAGATTTTGGCTTTAATTAAAAAGAACACATTTTGGGGTCTTGACCTATCCCAATTCGAGAATTACCTTTGAGATTTGTCTCGTCATTATCACACATCCTTTTAATTAGTAGGTGGACAATGATATGACCGACAGTATTCTAGCAAGGAAATGCTAAAAAATGTTCCCACTAATTTGATGCAAAGCCCATGAGAGGAATTTAGCTATTTGCAAAGTAGGCACATAGTGGCAGTGCCAGAAGGAAAGTCCTTACTCTACTTCTTCATTTATAAAGCAAGAAAGCCCTCCTATAATAACAGAAGGTGAAAAAAAATGCTTCTGTTAAAGTTCACTGAATGAAGACAAAGAAATAATATCCTAAAGATTGACTTATAAAATGCTAAGTGAAGTTAGCAGGGCTGACAGCTTCATACAAGAAAATTACCCCATCACTACCAAAATCCGATGGAAAGGAGAGCATAAATGAGCAGTAGATCCTCTTACAGGGTGAGACAATAGGCTTCTCATCTAATGCAGCCTACTGTTTTGAGCAGTGTCAACACTGAATTCAGGCCTTGCTGTAATAAGTGGCTTCAAAGCCAGAAACTGCATTCCAGCCTACTTTCCATATGGATAGGACATTTTTAAATCAAAAGCATCGGTATCAATTATTATTGGAAAATCCATCCAGCACATCAGGAGATACACCTGCACAGCAAAAGAAACATCCTTCTTAACTAAAGCACTTGCAGGCTATCCTCCTTTTTTTTTTCTTTAAAAATTAGATGTATCTTTGGCATCAGAGAAAAAGCATATATAAGGGCTGGGCAAAAATTTACGTAAGCAGTTACAGGCAAGACACTGTAGTACTCTGAGAGTCCAGATCATAATAAATGAAGATACTAGCGGCATAAAACTGGTAGAATGTATTTTATTTTTGGAAAAATTGTTTAATGACAGGAATAAAGCCACCTAATTGACATTTTGCACTCAAGTATTTCTCTAAGGCCTCATTGGCTGCAAGCCAGTTGTCAGACAACAGATATTTATTAATTTTCTCAGCACAATAAACTTCCTTCTAAAAGAAAAAAAAATCATTTTTTAGCAAGAAAACATAAGGATTTTTTATTAAAACAAAACTCTATTTTAATTTCAAAGTATAAACACTGGCACAGAAACCCATAAAATGCCTTTAGATCCCTTTGAACTTCCTACTTGATCTCTATTGCTGAAGATAGTATCCTGAGAACATGATAATGCAAAGACCTTGTTCCAAATGGCAGACAGGCAGAGCAATACGCAAACAGGATAAGTGGCATAATGCTACCATTATTCTCCAAAAAAAGTACAAATGAATAGTTTATTATCTCATTACCTGCTTAAGAAAAAGCTTTCTGTCTAATAACTTCAGCACTGAAACATAAAAACATCTATGCCAAACGCAGAAAATATAAATCTGTGTGTCTTTTTGCTGCATGCTTCTGTATTAGAATTTTTCTAGGAATGTAACCCAAATATCTACTGGCACTTCATTTTTTGTAAAGGAAAAAAGTCTGCAGTAAATTTACAAATAATCCAAGAACTCCAGGCCAAAATATTCCACCCACTCATTGTCCCATAACCAAACTGGTCCCTCTATAGTGCCCTTTTACATTTCCAGTATCAGTAAAGAAACTATCATACAGAAAGGTATATTTTGTTTGTGCATTAATGCCCATATTTTCTAAGACATAGTGTATATTTGTTGTTAGAGTGAAACTACTTAAGAAATTACTAAATGGGTGCAATTGGAATATTGCCCAATTGCCCTTAAATTCAATGAAAAGATTTCTAGATTCTGTTACAGAATTTAAAAAGCCTATATTCAAGAATTTTAAATCCATAAATTCTTGCAGTCAAATGCCTAAAACCAAGCTTCTGATTTGCTAGCAGCCAATGAAATACAATACATGGACAAGTTAAAGTGGGAGACAAAACAGGTGGTGTCCCTGCTGAATTTTCCACTGTTCAGTACAAACAACAAGCTGTTCAGATCAATATTTATGGCATATTGTCCAACGGGATCAAAGACGTAAATTTAGGTGTTGAATTTTGTTTTCAGAATAAATGTTAGAGTCCTTCAAAACCACAAGCTGTGGAATACATAATAAAGGCACAGTAACAAGAAATTATCACAAATCGTTGCATGAGAAATATTTGTCGTATAGAGAGTAATTGCAAGTTTTCCATTATGCAATATATTTTCATCAGTATGACACTGAGTTGTAAGTCTGAAAACACTGAAACTGTCAACAATGGGTAAAAAAAGTATTCTTGTGTGCTACCTGAAACTTAGGACCCCCAGGTGGTAGAGTATTTCACAATGACACTCTTAATAGAAACTGATACCAGCCCAAGAGCAGAGTGCAGAAAAAATACGAAGCAAAGCTGACCAAATAATGCTTTGATGCCTTGGAGTGTTGTGCAAATCACAGCAAGGAGATTTAGGCATTCCATTTAGAAAGAGCATTTAGAAAGCTCATGCTTGTACTAGACAAAACGTACTAGAGAAAAATCGTTAAAAGAAAATTAAATAAAAGCAAATAAGAAGTACATATCTACAAAGAAAATGTATGAAAAGGAAAATGTTGATGCAGACAGTGCGATCAGACTGCAATTTAAGTTCATATTTGGACATGTTTTGTCTGCTGCAGTTACCTTCTCATACAGTGTTTGAAGTGAAAGAAAGAAATTTAAATGTGGGAAATAAATTCTAGCCATGTAGCTCGGGGAAGAGTTCTTTAAGAGCAACCTTATTCATCTTCAGACAAAACACAGTCCTTGAATTCAGAAGGATTTCCTGAGCTGCGCTGATCTCCCACTGACTTCAGCTGAAGGATTTGATATAAAATCTTGCAAGCTCCCTCCAGGTCCTGCCCAGGTCCTACCCATGTCCCCACTGTCCACAGACTCAAGCCACTGAGCACCTGGGTGCTGTCAGACCATCCCATGCCTCCGTGCTGACTGAAGCTGCCCCTCAAGGCTTGCTTCTCCTTGGCCAAGGAGTCTCTCCCCTACGTGGATGACAATTTTCACTGAAGTTATACAAAAGATGGTATCTCTTGAGTTTTCATCACTCTGTCAAATTGTTGGAAAAAAAAAATAGACTCTGAAGTTGTTAGGCAAGAATAACAGGTGAAAAAAAGTTAAGGGATTCACCTGCTTAAATACTGGTGTCTAGTGCCATATTTATGCCTCGAGCACCCACAATACCCACACTAGATGACCCAAACATGACCCAGAACCTATTGGACTCCATTCCCTTTTGCAGTTGCAGCTAGAAGCCAAATTAAAATTTTCAATACTTTAGGTATTGAAAATAAAGGCTTTTTTCTTGTACCATCTATCAGATTTTTACTTTTCTTTTTTTGATAAATATTGGACAAATAGCAGGACAACCTATAACTTTTCTTTATCCCATTACAAAATTGCTTTACATTCCTGGATGCATTTCTAGGTACCAAACACTGCTCTATCTAGGTTTCAGCCCACTTTCTCTTTTTCACATGGGTGCATTTCTATAGAGGACAACAACCATTATTTTTTGTTCTTCAGTGCTCTAAAATGCAACATCATTAAATAAAAAACTGAGCTATTATTATCTGCCAGCTATCCCATCCGCTGATTTAATTCAAGATAAAAATAGCCAAATGGCTTTATATATGATAAAAAGTGAAAAAGGCAAATTGCTTCTAAGATAAAAAGAAGAAACTATGATAAGTCAATCATGAGCACAGGAGATGAGAGCTCATACATATTGGTGTGATGAAGACTGACATGCCCATTACCAAAGTGGAACAATTTTTAGCAGTAAAAAGATTAAGCATGATGGTGTGAAATAAAAAATTGACTAGACTTTATAGAACATGGAAGTTCAGAGGCTTCAACAGGATTATTAAAATTTGCTGCAAAAGAAGCCTCCATGAGTAAAAAGAATCAGAGAGATTATGCTACCCCTTAATGCAAGAAAAAATATTACTAATTTATCTCTTCTACAGCTAAATGCAGAAAAATTATTTATAAGTAAGAAAGAGTGAAAAAGAATAGTAAGCTGCAAATTGCTGCAGAAGAAAATTACAAAAGTAAAAGATAATTGCCAGGCAAACACAAACTTCAGCATTGCCTATTAGCAATCTAGAACTTGAGGAAGAGTCTTTTAGCCACAAATATACCAGATATTAATTTTTTGGATATTATTTTCAGGAGCTGATCATTTACTGCTGATCATCTTATCAGAAGCTACAATGGGTATTATTTTATTCTAGTATCTTCATGGGCCTTTCATTTGCCTTTATGTTGGATGACACAGTGAGCAGCAACTCGTCTCTCTTCAGAGCATCACGAGTCCTCAGAGGCCAATGACACAGTCCCTTCTGCACTGACACTGCACCAACAGATTTCCACAGCACTATGGCTTTTGACATAGCTAGTGAGCCACACACTGGTAGGTGGAGGCAATATCGAGGGCTTAATTCAGCTTTAGAGATGCATCCATGAATGTTGATAACTTCATTAATTCCTGTTCATACACTGAAGACAAAGCAGGCCCAGTGCATCAAACACCATGGTACTTATACCACATTGATGATTTATACCATCCCAAGTTCAAACCTTTTACTCTTCTTTTCATGTTTTATACTTATCATTGAAGATTTGCCAGACTGGATTTACAAGCTTTCTGGTGTAATATACAAGCGAGACATCAGAATTGCAAGCTTTCGATTTCAAATCACAAACTTTTAGTATATTTTTTTACTTTGTCTAATATTCTGTAGCACATATCAATGTGGTACAAGCATTTCAAAATGCCCAAGAAACCCTCACCTACTTTAGGGAAGTATCATTCCATACAAAAACATCATTATTTTCGCATTTAATTTTTTTTCCAAATACTTACGAATTGTACACAAATGCTCAGCATCTTTTTAAGCCTACTTATAGATAAACTAAAAACACAGCATAAAAAATGTACTCCTTTCAATGGGATATTGATTTTTAAAAAATAATGATGGTATAGGATGGGATTAATCTGATTTAGTATCAAATCTAGACTTGAGCTAATCATACACAATTACCTTCAAGCGACAGCTCGTAGATGTAGTTAGAGGAGGACAGGGCAAGAGTCATGTCATGCTAATGCTGACATCTAACAAAGAACAAGGGAACTATGTGCTAGTTCTTTTAGACCACCGCAGAAAGAGCATAGTGTAAATATCTTAACCATTTACAACAAAAATATTTAACTGTCTAAATTTATCATTGATGTCTCTCAACCACAGTGTCTAGTAGGCATTTTTTCCTGTTTGTTTGGATTAATTTTACCACTATTTGTTGCAGAGTTGCCAATGCCCAAAGAGTATGGCTGCAAGTAAAGACTGATGGAATGAGTGTGAAAATTCCAGTTGTTCTAAACCTCGTGCTGGCCATGGATCATCAGTGCTTGATGGCTCCCATTTCTGTGGAAGTTTGCTACCCCCTCATGCCTAGGTCTGTAAGTTAAAATTGTGGGCTGAAAGACAGATAAAACTGCAGAGATATTGCCCTCTAGATTTCAGAGAGCACATAACTATTACCTTCAGCAAGAACACTGTTTTGCTGAAATAGATGTTTAAACTATTTTTTGAATCATGGCCCTCTGGAGGTATTTTTAAAACTGCGATTTGCTTCAAGTTATATGTATTAGAAACCAGTGAACGAAACCATAAAAGGACAGAAATAATCTTATGTATTTCCATAAGCAGTAGTCCCTTCTATGAGGTCAGTTTAATTGCTTTCAATGAAACTTCAGTTTATATTGCTATTACCAAATAAGCAAAACCTTCAAATTGGAAAAATACTGAGAAAAAAATCAGTTACCAGAAGGGACACAGTTGTATCACCCGAAATTGTCCAATTGGTTTTTTAGCTGTCAAATTTTCGGTAATGATGATACTTTGATTTGTGTGTGTGAGGTAATTGTTGGTCTGATGAAACAGTTGCCTTAAGCATGTTCCTAAACCTACTAAAACCAGGCTGAAACAAGCAACAGCAAACACTTACGCAAAACACTGTATTCTTTCTCATTTTTCAAGCTTCTGGGTGAAGTAACAAACTTAATTTTTTGGGTTTTCTGGTTTTTTAAACGCTCTCAGGGACAACTAATGCCCAGCCATTTTGTAAACACCAGTTTTCCAGTGATCTCTCCACAGCACGCTGCAGAAAGTGCTGCCATTACTTGCACAGTGGAAGTGGCTTGGGATAATTCTCTTAGAAAAAATAATTTTAAATTTATGAATGTAGTTCATGACTACTAAAACGAAAGTTTGCTTGTTTTCTCAGAAAGGGGATTGAGCTCCTCTGAACCCACTCCAAGCTGGGGTTTACCTCCTCTTCCAAAGAGAGCTGCACCCACTCAAGGGATTGTTCCGGCCCAATTAGGCAAGTATAGACACATGCATAAGAAATACGTTAATTCTAAGTAAAGATAAAATATTTTCTATTTGAAAAGGCAAAAATAATTTTTCAGAAGGTTCTGATAGATTAAGGTTCATCAAGATAAGATCTAGGTGTTATTTCTCACAGCATATATTATTGCCTGACATTCCCTACTGTGTAATACAAACAGGGTAAGGCTAAAACTGTCTCTGTTTTAAGGCAGATGTGACCTAAGCAGACCTCAGGAGAAATACATAAAATTTTATATCTTTACATAGTGTATGTCCCAATTCCATTGCTTCTAAATGAGACATTTTGATTCAAACAGGAGAGGTGAGTTGGCCTGTAACATATCAAGCACACATTTCCTTTTCTGTAATTTATTACTTTAAGAAATAACAGGGTAGATCTTAGTCAAAGAGCAGTGGCTGATCTGCATTTCTGAGTAATAGTTTTTAATTATTATTTTGTTCACAGTAACTTTTATTAACAGAAGAAACAAAAATATCAATTCAACTGGATCTATATAGTGGAAGAATATATCAGCTCTAATTAATTTTTGTTGACATTTCCTGTCCTTTAGGCAACATACATTAATACTTGGGGCTAATATATTCAAAAAATAACCTTTATCTATTTCTTTCTCCACTGTTTTCAGAAAAATACAGAGCTTTGATCTTTCTCTTTGCTTGTTACAGAAATGAGGGTATAAAACCTGTATTATAGTCTAATATCAATGCATGAAAATTCAGCTACCACAAACATCTTCCTTAGATGGTGGAATGTTACAGTTCTTTGTGCCTTCCTGTGGTGCCCATGACTAATCTAATGCAATGGTGACTAAAAGTAGACAAGGAAGCTGAAACTTGATAACCACAGGAAACTCGTTTCTTTTTTTCTCCTACATACCTGATGCTATTTTTGGAAAAGTACTGGTAGTGTAAGCTCAAGATACAAGCAATTATAATAGGGCATGGTATTAAGAATTCTTAATTCCTATCATGAAGAAAAAGTAAATGTCATGTCATGGTGGTTGAAACTTTTCTGCAGTTCATTGAGCCAATAAGAACACTCATGGGCACCTATCTGCTTGAGGAAAATAAATAAACAAAAGGAGCTTTTAACAGCAGCAGCCTTGCGATCAATCCACACATTGACTTTGTGTCATGATGTGAAGATTGAAGAGAGAGAAATGTTGTGCTACTGAATTATGCTCCCGGATGCTCTGAACACCTGAGGACCAGGATAGCATCCAACCTGCAAAGATGAGGGATGTTCCTGTTGTGTCACTTCTGGCTCTGTGAGGAGAAGGATGCACACTCAGAGCTTTTTTCTGGCTCATTTGAGTTGGTGCTGCCTAACCACGGGCAGGATTCGGATACCTTTGTACTTTGCTGCTTCTTTTCTTTTTAAAAAGATTTAAACAATTCATTTATTTTCTTTTTTTCCCCCCTACTCTCAGTTCCCCATATAGTTATATTTTCTTGTACCAATCTCTTATACCTTATTTTCTGAAACTTCAGTCACCTGCTTGTGAGAGGTAAGTTAGTCAGCTATTAGTTAAACATATTTTTTTTTACAGCAACTCTGTACCCTAAGCCAAATAATAGTTAAAAAAAATAGTAGCAATAAAGGCAAATTAAAAAGCATTGATGAAATCCATCTTTTGAAATCTGGCATGTCCCACATCCCTGACTTGCATTCTCCTATTTTCATTAACTCAAGGTAAATGTTAAAAAAAAAAAACCAGAAACCCCCAAATCACCCAACCCTCATTAACACTAAAACAGCTGAACTCTGAGCTAGGTGCTATGTTACAATTTTTGGAATGCAACAGTGTGGGAACACTGAAGAAAAACAGTTTGAAGTTGTAGGGAGTCACGAAAAACCAGATAATCTGGAAAAAAAGTCTGCTACACTTGTAATCTAGGAGACAAACACACATGTTTCAGCTGTGGGAGGATTCAGGATGACCAAAAATTTGTTTTGCTGGAACTTCACTACAGGTGTTCTGCTCTATGGCACTTGTAATTGCCTCATCTCTCCCTTGAGTGACCAACGCGCAGGTGATGTCCTTGGCACCCTATCTTCACTCCTGGCTGCATTTTCTGCTTTCTGGCCCTCCTAAGCAAAGAGGTGGTGGCTGCTTCACAGGCAAGGGAGAACCAGGCGCGTCTGAGAGGGAGTCTGGAGCCAGTAGCAGAATAATGATGAAAGACTGGGAGTGAGGTACTGAATTATGCAGTTTTTATGAGAATGTTGTGGACATGTCAGCATGCCTGAATCTCTCAGCGATAGATATCCCTGATATCTAACCCCACTTGGTTCAGTGAAGGGAAGAACTGCATTGTGACAGGATGCAGATACCTCACTCAGAGAAAGTGTAAGGATCTGTCCCTCACCTGAGCATTGGACATGGGACATACCCCAGCCACAGCAGCTCCTTCTGTGTAATACAGCACCAGCTGCTGTTATTTTCTGTCATGGTATTTTGCTCCTGAAATCATCTAGTTGGCAAACACAACAACCTAAATAATATTTAAAAAGGCTCTACAAACTGTAGAGACAGTTAAAGGGACATTTCAAATTATACCTGTAGTTAGGTATGCACAGAAATCTATGAAACCAGTTGTCTTTGGATTACATCTGAAATAAAGTCTACTCTTGTGAGAAAACTGTTTGTTACTTCCTAATCTTGCAGGACATTTTAAAGGAGATTTAATGTACAAAAATAAGATAAGACACAATGAAAAGATAAAAAAAATCCTATTTTAATGTTCCTTCTTGACTTATGTGCTTAATAAAGACAAGACAAAAAAAGAAAATAACATTACCTATGTATTGAAATCACTGAATGACTATGTACAAAAAAACCACAATTCTTGTTTGGCAACTCTTATCTTTTATTTATTTCCTTTTTTGTTTGTTAGTTTTGTTTGTTTGGCTGGTTGGTTTTAGCTTGGGTTTTTGTTTGTTTTTAATTTTTCATCCTGATAAATGAGACTGATTTACTCAGAACTGATTTCATAACAAAAGAAGGACACACAGGGCAGGCAGTCCCTAAGAAAGCTTTTTTAACACTACTGCTGTGCCAAACTGCAAGATGGCATTGGTGTATAGATAAATGTCCCCTGGGGACAAGGGTGCACAAACTCATTTTCAGTTGTGACCCACACCAGATTTGAATTCAAGCTGGTACCTGAACATACTGAGTTGGGAGACCTCCTCATATGCAATTCTGCCCCACTCTCCTCAGAGAAGCTAATTTCAGCTGTATCAGTGAGGTCTTGTCTTTTAAGCCTCAGCTGTGCCTGCAATAACTCTTAACTGCTCCAAAGCTTTCTGCTGCATAAGATATCTCCAGACCTTTCACATGACATTTTCTTCACATCCTTTCATGTAAGATTCCCTGGTATAAGGAAATGGTTGAATAAACATTTCACTGTGAAATGAGTGGGAGAGTAAGCAGCCAAAGTGGGAAATGAAAAATGAACTGAGCCATCGACATTCACACATAACTTACTCAGGGAGAATTAGAACATCACTAGTCCAGTCAACTACTCCTGTGTTAGCTGTCATTTACCAGGTATCAGTTGCATTAAGATGGTTCTCTCCTCAGAGTAGCAATTATGTGCTAATGTCTTAATGAAATACACCTTGAACATCCCTGTGCAGACTCAAAATACAATTAGCAATAACTATACTAATACGCTGGCTCCAACGTAAACATGTAAGAACTATCCAAGCAGTGCATTTCAGCGCAATACTTTCACCATCACTAGACCTACTAGATTCCTTTTGCTTATTTTAAACTTTTGGGCTAGGTCACAAGATTTTTGCTGGGGTTGACAAAGACAGAAAGTCTTAATTTGCTCACAGAAACTAGCAGAACTGTTAATGTGTTTTAAACAAGCAACTAGAATAATTTCTTTGCAAATGTATCCTACTCCTCTTTTCTTATGAGAGTGAAGACAGACATAAACCTACAGGGTGAGATAGTGACAAAGAATGCATATTCAAACACAGCTGTGTCTGTTCCTAATTTTGTTCATATTTAAACACAATTTAAATGGCATGCATTATGTATTTTTAAGGAGGTATTTTCCCTACAGATAGCAAATTCTGCAATCCCAAGAAGCTCAGCACAGCTGCACATAGCTCAAGCCGGTACACATTTCAGATGAAGCTCTTTATACAGAATGCAGCCCCATTAAGCAAATTCACTAGAGAACAGCCCTTAAAGCTATTCATTATACATTAGGTGGTGTATACAAGGAAAATAAAACAGGTTTTATTATTTAACATCTACTTAGTGTTTAAAAATGCATGCTCCACGTTTGGACAGTTTAAATGGCATTCAGGTTCCATGTACTAAGTCACATGCAGTACTTTTGGTGACTCTCAAAGTCAAAACACAAAAGAAATGTTGTTTGGCAGTTGTTTGTGTTTAACCGAACCTTGAGAGCTTTAATTGGGTGGATAGCTACTGATAAATTTAATCTCTAGCTCAGAAAAGTATATTTAAGATACTGGAAGTATTGCAGCCCATTAAATTTTCCCAAGTTACTGATATCACCAACATGACCTAAGTTTTTCAGCAAGGTATAGAAAACTACATTGCACTTCCTTAATCAATTTGATTGCATTTTATTGTGTCCTGTTCATTCTTTTTGCTTTAAATTGATGGTGATAAGCAGAGCATCTTATGTGAGACTTCTGCAGTTTGAATAATCCATATAGAGTGCAAAATATGATCAGCTGCCAGAGTAACTCACTGATTATCATGGAAGATCACTGATCAGTAAGACAGTAAGAATCTACAGCCTCAGTGGAAGGGTTGTCAGAATTGAAGAATATTAGATTATAATTCAAAACATTACATGCACACAGAATAAACTGCAAATTCTGTCAGAAATCTCATTACATGAGTGCACATCTGTCAGGGTATCTGCTGAATGATGAATTTGTTTGCAACTGAAGGAGCAGCTGACTCAGCACCTCAACCACTCCTGCAATCCTTGCTCTACAACAGTGGGAATGTTTTAGAGGTGTTTGACACTTGTGATGCTCGACATCTGTAATTTTCAGGGTTTGTAGCAGTTAATATGTTGTTCTTCTAGCTTTTAACTTTTATTGCCTCCAAAATACTCGATCTCAAAGCTTGCCAGCTTCCAATTTGCAGTTGAAGTCACGTATTGCATCTAAATCTGTCTCCATTAGAAGTGACGTTCTTTAATATCTTTGTAGAATCTAAGTTGTGTCTTGTTTTTAAAGCACATTTTGCTGTCATAAGTATATGCATCTAATGTTAACTTCAATGGCATTAATACTTTTTATCTTGAAGTCATGAATGAGAACAGAAACTTGAGGGGTTTTTACCATAAGATTATTGTCGTTAATGTAACATTTCACAAATCTGAAATGAAAATATCTATTTACTGCAGTAGTTTGAAACCAGACATTTATGTACAGAATATGGTTTGAACTAATCAACCTAAGAGGCCAATTGTTCTATATGAGTACAAATGCCTCTGCTTTCAGGGAAGCAGTTTAAAATATTACACTATATTTTGATGACAAACAAAAGGAAAGTTGAGTTGGAAAAATAATCTGAACTAAAATATAACTAAATTTACCAAACATCTTCACGACTCTAAATTTTAAAACCCCAGTGAAGCTGGGTGTCATTACATAGTATGGAATACGGGATGAAATAAATGGCTGAAGAGGAACTCTCTAGAGGAAAAAAAAAGATCAAATAAAATTATGAATAATACGAGTGAATAAAGTAGTTAAATCTTCAGAAAAATATATTTTTCATCTCAAGTCCATCTCCTTTAGACTTCATCCAGTATGTGGTGGGGGAAGCACAGAAGGTAGGACTGGTGCAGGCAGGAAGAATTTAAGACACGTAGTTTCTGTATTTGCACAGGCCTCAAGCTACTAAACACCATTTTATATTGAGGAAACTGTTCACATGAAAAATGCATGGAATACAAAGACAATACAGGTTACTTCAGAATCCCATTTATAGTTATAACACTTGATGTTATTGATAGCCTAATTTACTAGGTTATCTACAGCACCACTGAGACATACAAATATTGAAAGAGAAACGCAAAATCTTCCAAGTTGATGCTTCACTTAGAAGCTTGGGAAGGAAAGGACAGAACAAAGAAACCACAGAAAAAAACGCCAAACATTCAGAGAATGACAAGGAACAGAGCAAAAATTAGAGTTGTGTCCAGATCTATTTTTGCACACAATCTACAAAATACCATCTTGTATTGCTTTACTGCACTTAAAGCTTACCCTTTCATCACACACTACCCCATCCCCAATCCCACCCTCATTTCCTCTGATTACACTGTTCTTGTTGGAATCAAAAAACCCACGGATATAAATAACAGAAATGCAGGATCTCTCAACTGGAGCTGGTTGTTGATTTCAAAGTACTATAGCTAAAATTTCATCCCCAAGACGTTTGATTGTCCTATTATCATGGTATATGCTTCAGAAACCTGATGCAGAGCAGCAGAAATCACTTTATTTATAAACAGCATAAAGCACTGAACAGCATGAGAGTTAGCAGATTGGCACATAGAATCAGAGTGAATGTGACAGCTCTCCATTGCAAGTTCAGATATCCTAGGGGGTAAATTAAAGGTTTTTCTATACCAAAGAATAAACCTCAGAAAATACTTTGGCTGTCATTGAGCTTAATATTAGGCTATGGAAAAGTTGAGCAAGATCTGTGACAGAAAGGTTTTGTGAGGCTTTCGTTTGTTTACTAAACACCAGGGTTTATATTTTACCTATATTTTTCACTTCAAATCCAGGATTTGAATTGAACTGTAGCTTTCAGTGAGCTTTGAGAAATTACAGCAGATGCTTGTTTTCCTACAACATTTTTGTTTGAAGCCTAAATATGAGACTAAATTTGTTGCCCATTCATCCCAAGCACAATTTAAATTGATGAAACTTCTCACATACTTAAATGCAAGAGGTTTCCCACATCACTCACCTGTGTGTGCATTGTGAGGGGCAGGAAAAAGGGATTATTTTTGATTTGAAAAGGGGTTGTTTCTTTACTGCATCTTATCACCTTGTGTCCTTCAGGAAAAAAACCAGGAGAGGATGTTGTTAACACCAATGTTGTTATTATTTCTTCTTGAAGACACCTAATGGTTGATTTTTAGCCAAATATGCTTCCTGACTCTCAATGTGGTCACATGAATGCACAAACTGATGCCCTGGGCATAGAGATGGGACTGCAGATGGGGAGGACCATGTGGGCAAGCTCAGTGCCCCAATAAGTGCAGACCAAGACAACGGGACAAGGCTCAAAGCCTAAATTTAAAGTTTGCCTGGCTTTCAGTCAAGTACTGAAGTTAGTGAGCTCCAAATGTATCTTCCAGCCCCAGCTGCATCCCAGTTGCCACAGAGGAGTGACCTCTGACTCATGCAGACTTTGATGTTTGCTTGCCTGGGCAGACTCAAGGCATTTCCACCTCTGATGCCTTTTCCCTTCTCCTTTCACCACTCATTTCTCTTTTTTTCTTACTCATTTTCACCACACATGGAGCATCGTTCCACCCTCCTACTCAGGCACACTGTAAAACAGCCAGCATCTCCTCTTGAACAATCACTGAATAAATTAGTATCAGGGGCACATGAAGGTAAAAAACTACCCTGAGTATCTGCTAACAGCTGAAACATTCCCGAAATGTGAAGGACAACAAAGAAGGTTTAAAGTATCACTTCCATTGCTGATTACTAGAAGTAGGTTCAAGAGTGAAAGGAAGACAGCCACAGGGCACTGCTATTGCAATCAACTAGATCTGAAATAGCTTCAGCACACTTTTAAATAGACACTATGAAGAATAAGTGAAGGTACAAGGAGTCTCCGACCAGACTGAAAAGATAAACATGGGGTTTAAACTTCATCTAGAAGGAATCTGATTTAAAAAAGGAGTATGGGACAAAAATCATCTTTATGGAAACAATACATTTCCCATTCAAACATCACTCAACTAGAGATGAAGTTTATGACATACAGAGAAACCTATAGTACTGCAAATATGACAAAATCCCAGAGCAAGAAAGAGAAGCAGAAGGACCTGCAGAGGTTAGCACTGGACAAAAGACAAAAAGCTACACAAACCATTAAATTATATGGTAGAGTCACAAAAAAAAATATGCACATAATTTAAAAATAAAATAAAATAATAAAGAGGTTCCATGATTTCCCAAGCAAATGCAAACATTAGCAGAGTATAAACAGCATGAACAGGACTGGAAACAGCATTATTACCATACTGGAAGGAATGAACAACACAAAATGAATGGGCTATCAATTTTAAAGAAGGCAGAATGTTAACTTCAAATTGGACACAGATGAACAATCTGGTGTTAATCAGGACGCTGTAATTGTTACTTTTGAGAGAAAAGCTGCAGGAAAACAGATGAAATTCAAATGCTATAATAAAGATTTTGTTTCCAACCATAGAAGTTTATGAAATAAATGAACAGGAAACAAAAACAAGGGAAAAGGTACAATTTATATACAGCATTACCAAAGGGAAGGAAAAAAATCTCAACTAGAGTAAAAGATGTGTCATGATCTGTGTTTCTTTACTGGGGAACCCAAAACAGCTATGTGAAGGGTTTGAGGCTGTTCCTCAGGGAACATCCCAAGAGAGGGCCTGAGAGCCCAACTACTTCATGTTCCTTGGGCAGAGAGAGCAGGTGAGGTTTTATTGTGTGGGACTTGCCAGCTGAACTTGGGACATCTGAAACAAAGCCAAGGAAGAACCCTGCTACTGGCTTCTGAACCACTGCACCGACCTTTTACCAACTCCCGATGTGGTTCAGCACTGCCTGTTTTGGCCCACGTAACTTGTCTCTACTTCAACAGGATTCCATCCACGACAGAAGGACGGCATCCAGGGATGCCCAAACACAAGAATGGTACAACCTTTAACTACTCTATTTATCACAGAATGTCATTTTACAGTCAATGTTTCTTAAACAAACCACAAAAATTCCATTATCAGATTCCACCCAGCCAGAAGTGACAACGGATAGGTAACTACCACTTGAAAGTAAAGTACATCTATCCATAGGATAAGTACTATTTCTGTGCATTAATTTAATATCTGAGTTTCTAAAAATAGTTAATAGGACTTCTATTTAAAGAAAAATTATTTTGCTCTTAGAAGTTTTATTTAAGAATTCTGGATGTGTTTGGAATGCCAGTACCACTCAAAGAGGACACAGTGAGGGAATAATTGACCTTGTCAGCTAAAAGCAGTCTTCCTTGGAACATTTAACTCATAGATGCAGTCAATTACCTTCAGGTAATGCCTGCTTCAGGCGTTTTATTGCTCTGTGCCTTTGAAACAAACTAGATTTACTACCCAAGTTAGATCTATTTTGTCTGAAGTTCCAAAAGCATTTTAGCATAATTTTAGCAATATTAAAATTCTATCCAATTCTAGTACTAGGCTTTAAAAACAAAGCCACTGACATCTGTGTTTCAAAGCAAACAAATATTTATGAATCTTGCAAGTATTTTTGTCTGTAACTGAATACATTACTACATACATGAGATTTATAGAATGAATAGCTAATTTTCACTTGTTGCATTGTAAGTGTACTGGACAAATTGTCTTTATACCTCATAATTGGTGGGGAGAGTCTTTGGTTTAAATCAGAAATCCTGGCAGAGTTAAAACAGGGCACAGAAGTGTGCTGTGGTTTATAACAGTGTCACCAATACGGTCTCTGCCGAGGAATCTTAGAGTTTGCGTTCAGTGCTGAGAAATCCCAGCTGATATGTCATCAGCAGAACTAAAAGAGAATATTGGGAGTATAAAGCCCATGCCTCACACATGGTGCCTCTGTCTAGTACTTGTTCAGCACAATTAAAAAAACCAAGTTCTTTTTTCTCCAAAGGAAGAACAGAACAAGGCAGTTAGAGTCACATGGTTTGACTTCAGAAAAAAGTACTTTTGCTCCTTCTTTATTTCAACTCACATATAGTTAACCCTTTTTACTCTCTTTTTCCTTAACCTTTCTTTAATTTTCTTTTTCCCCTTTTTTGTAATTTGGCAAGAAATTGTAAATCTATGCTTAGACTAGAAGAAACAGTCTTGACTGCACAAAAGAGACAATCAAACAAGCAACTGAATTAAGAAGGTACTGAACTTAATTGCTTATTACCAAGACATAAACAATTCCTGTTAATGTAAGATCCCATTTTCATTGCAGTTAAAAAACAAAAGCAAAAACATAGAAAGATTCAGAGGAAGCAAAAGAAACTTTCTACACTTGCAGAGAATCACTGTATGGAATTGTAAGCAGTCCAATATTTTTTCATTAACTCCTAATTAGATAGTTCTATAAAGAAGAATGAGTACTGTTGGATTATGCATCCTACTTCAAGTCCCCAGACACCTCCTGTATTGTTTATTTTCACAGAAGCAATAGGATTTAATTCTACAGTAATTACTTAACAATTTTCCTCCAGAACAGAAGTATATTACATTTCCTACTAAACTGAAAATGGATTCTATCAAGTAGCTGCCGCCTTGCAATTTACTGATAAAAGAGCAAAGGGAAAATACTTTAAGGGGTTGTACTTATTTTTGAAAGGTGCTGAATCCAAAGCAACTGTTGGATGGGAAAAGCAGTGCTAAGAACTGAGAGCTCAGGCCTTTGTAGGATCAATACGAATCTTGTTCAATACTCACTGGACAGACTACAGTATGTATGTGCATCAGTTTCCATTTTATATGAGAAACTTATATATATATATAAGTATCTTTCAAGAAAACCCAAGTAATTCATATTTTCCTAAGTTTAAACATTAATATTTCAATTGGCTTCTTCAGCTTCTATCTAATTGTAGTGTACTCAACTGAAATCTACATCAAATGTCTAGCAATGCTATTTTTTAAAAAAACATTCAGGTTTTCCCAACACTGGAGTATAGGTGGTGGTGGTTGAAGATATCTGGTTGTCAAACTTTCAAGGTTGGCCAAAAAGTCCTTTTTTCAACATGAGATTAGAATAGCAAAGCTCCAAGTCTAAACTAGTGAACTAATCTACAGAACGGAATAAAACTTCAAAGGGAACATGGGAGAAGCTAAAGGAAAAATGAAAAGCACTCAAATGATTCAGTGAAAACACTGCTTTAACAGTGCAGTCTTGAAAAATGAGAGACCAGAAGCCACAGTTTTGTTGAGAAAACAGTCATATTTTTCTTAAAACTGTCAAAGATTTTGACCACTTTTAGCCAGTTACCAGAATTTTAAGTCACTATCAGTTTTAGCAACCCTATTTTTGAAACATGTTTTCTGAAATTTTTTGAAAGAACTCAGCAGACATTTTCCCAACCAGCAGTGCCTTTTAATGAATTTAATTCCAAAATATCAGTGGTTACATCTGAAAATTTTAGTCAATATTTTCACTGAGGTTCATTTTGGTATGCTTCATTTCAGCTTTCAGTGACTTCGTGGTTGTTTCAGGAGAGGAGTGCAGTGAGAGCAAAGTTGTCTCTGGAGGCAGATCCACCTCATTCTTTGTGGATGCGGCAAGCGCACCATGTGCACTGCAGAGCACAGAAGCCTCTGCGTGGGGCTTTGGAGACAGCTCCTGTGGGCTGAACAACCCACACAGAAGGTGTACTCACACCATCAGGGTGTGGGGATCTCCAGGTCAGCTTTCTGGGAAAGCATGCTCAAATCCTGAATGCGTACTAGTACGTCTATCTGAGCAGCTTTGGGAACAGAATAGGATCTCACCCTACAGACTTGGAGCACAGCTAAGCTAGGTCATGACTGCTCCCACCTGGCCCACCAGATGTCTACAGTTTTTTCAACTAAACTCTTTGGTACAACTTGTACATAAAGGTTAACTTTTGCTTCTAGTTGTAAAAGATGAGCTGTCAAAACAGATAGTGAGTTTCAAGAAGTTCTTGCTCATTGCTTCATTATAGAACACGCTTAGAAAATACATGAAATTATGGTCTTATAGACTTCACTCCCTCCTGAGATGCCCCAACACTTTTCACCACTTTTCTTGTTCAGTATGGAGGATGAGCCCTTTGAGGTCACACAAGTCAATTCCACCTGTAATGAAGATTAGGCAGCAGTAACTTTCAATGTGGAAATAAAAATGAAGTGCTAATTATTAGGCAATACTCTTGTCAATAGTAATAATGTAAGTAACTTTTCAAAATACGGCATAAAGAGAAATACACAAATATGACAAACATTGTATCAACTGCACAAGAAATAACATGGGCAATGAAAGCCTGCTGGTAGTAGTGCCCAGTGAACCGCTGCTATTTTGAGCACTACTTACACTAAAAATAATCTCAGTCTTGCAACAGAACTACTATTTTACTTGAATTTAGACTTCATATGCAGTAGTATATAGTAAAGACTACAAATCATCATCATAGCTAAACACACTGCAAGGTGACAGTTCAAATGTTACAGATCCTTGTAATTTCTGAGGAGTAGTAGTGCAACAGAGCGTTAGAGGAGCAACTATCATCAACCAAAGTTCAAAAAAAATCAAGCATCTCATGGACAACAGACAGAAGTTATTGTTAAAATGAAATATGCCAGGAATTGTATTAATTCTTTTTGTTGTCTACATTCTCAGTTGCAACAACAATAAAAAGTTTGGAATATAATTCTAACAACAAAGAATTAAGACAAAGTGCCTTTAAGCTATAGAACAGTTTTAAATTTTTTAAAACCTCACTGTAAGCTTCCTTCCTACCAAAGATGTGATTCAACCTTCCTCTCCTTTATGCTGTCTCCATTACATCTAAGCATGACCCCCACGATTGTGCTAGAGATATACAGCCTCTTCATTTACCAAGGCATTTTTAAAGTCTTTCACATAGATGCCAAAGAACACAAGCTAAAGCAGGTTTGGTACTGTTAAACTGATCCTTTCCTGCCATCTAGGGGACACAAACTGGTGTGCAACTGGAAGACTGTCTTCAGTTACATCCAGGAAAACTTTCTATATGAAATGCTTCTCTCTACCCAGCAAAACAAAAATCAACTTAACCGAAGAGTAGCACACCTAACAAGAAACGAACCTAACATAAAGCCTCATTCTCCTGCCTGCAGGGTGGGCACACACACAGTGTGGACAGCATGCAGCTTTTCTAGTGCACAATCCCCTAAGAAGCAAAATATAGGAACACTCAATGTTGAAAGATCATCAAGGTAATTTTAGAAAAAGTTGAAGGTTGTTCCAAGATGCCAGTTTGTATTGCTAGTGTTGGCATCCTGGCCAGGTTTCTCACCCTGCTCTCCTCACAGTTGCCTTCCAGGCTCTTTCACAAGGCAGACTCTACAAAAGGAAAGAGCAAACTCAGCTAAATGTTAAGCACAGCCAAATGCACAGAGAAAAATCCATACAAGTTTTTTCCCAGTCTTTTGTTTGGATTTGTTTTGTTCTTACTTTGAAAGGGAACAGTCCACTAAAACAAACACCCTTCACTGAAACAAACAAAGACCCAGGCTTCCCATGGCTGAAACGATGTGACAGTCTCTTTAGGATCAAAGCTGGAGCTTCTCCGAGATGAAAGGAAGCAGGTGTCCAGCCAAGATGTTCTGCGAACTGGCTACAGCTGCACACGATGCAGGCCCTCATTCTGCCCCAGTGAACAGACTGGAGATGAAATGAAAGTGACAATGCTACACTACTGCAGTACCTCTTCACCACAAAGCACCCACAAACAAAAACCCCATCCAACTCAACAGAACAACTCAATTTTATTTTGATGACAAGTATTTTGAGCAGCTGTGCCCAAGTCCTCTTCACGTTACTGAGTGCAGTGTGTTTAAAGAGCTGGAAAGAATCCCTGCTTTGGGGATACTGAACCTCTTTCCCACCTAGACAAAAAGTAAAAAAACATAAATAAAAAGCCATGTGCCAACCTATTTACAGCAGTACAATATAAATGTGCAAAGGACACCATAATTTCTTGACCTTAAGGTGATTAACGTTGTTCTTTGTGAACAGCGTATTAAACACAGAATACTTTCAAAATGCAAAACTACTTGCAAGATATTTACTACATTCAAATTAGCAAACATAATGCAGTATTTGGCAATGCAAAGACACACAGAGTATTCTAAGGGACTCCTTAAAATATATTTTAATCCAATCACTTTCAGTTTAACAGGCTCTGAAGTTATTAAAGAAAAGGCCCCCAACATTCCACACCAAGCCTTTTCCCCCCAAAAAATGATAATAGTAAAATAAAAAATCACAGCAACAGTGCTGCAAACAAACCAGTATTATCAATGGAAAACTGTTGCAGAAAATGGAGTTGTTGGGTGATAAAAATCATAGCAATTATCAGGAACGTTTCGTTCTGTAAAGATACTCAGAAGTTTTAAGTGCTAAGAAATGAAAACTTCCATTATTCTGATATTCTAATGTCTACATTCACACCATTTCCTCCTAATCAAATTTATATGTATTACCTCAGGTAAGAGGATTTAGTAATCAAACTATAGATTTCCAAACAGTTTTAGCTGGAAAGCATTAAGTATAAAATGATACTTTTTTTTTTTTTAAACAATCAAAGGGCTATACATCCAATTAGTGCTCTTTGTAAGTATTCAGGAGTACATTCCGAATGACATAAAAATGAACCTCAAAATAAATCTAAATTGCAAACTGAAATTAAGTCACCAAACAAGAAACATCATTCATACTATCATTTTATTTTTTCCTTTATAATTTGCTTCCCTAAGAGCAAAACAAATCTTATTTTCACACATCAAAACAGCTGAACATCAGAGCAAACAGCTTTAATACCAGATTTTAACCTTGCCTTGCATTCCTATTTTTCTTTATGCACTACTTTTCATTGATTTTAATTATTTTCTGAACACTTTGACTTGACACTCAATGTAGTCCTAAATGTAACTTTTGCTAACTGGCATTAATACACAACTTCATTCAACCACTCACTGTTTCCATATGTATTCAAAGTCTTTCCAACACTTATGACAACATATTTGCTGATACTTTAAAAATTTCATTAAGTTTTATTTAAATAAAATGGAAGCAAATTGAAATCTACAAAGCTTAAAATTTTATTAAAGAAAACTCGGTGTGCTTAAATTTCCAGAACAAGATTTAACAAAAACATTTTGTCATTAAAGGCCTACCGTCAGTTTGCAAAATGGTTCTGGTAACCAAACTCCATGTGGCTTTTAGGCATGCAGAAGTGCAGAGTGGTGTTTCTGGAAAACCTGCCAAGCATTTAGATACACTGGGTACCTGACTGCTGCTGGGACTTTGCTAGGAATTGGGTGTCCACTATGGGTTTTGGTTTGTTTGGTTTTTTTAATCCTCGTGTGGGGTTTGTTGGGGCAATAGGTGGTTAGGTTTATTTGATACCTAATGTTCTCAATTAACTCTGTGTCTTTAGATCATCTTTAGATTTAACTTAATTCCCTTCAAATTGAATTAACAGTTACTGGGTACAATCTTTCACCACCTGTTTTTCAGATTTCAGGTGAAGGAATCTAATTCAAACACCGTCAAAAGTTCTCTGCTTGTGCAAATAAGACCAAAAACAAAAATGAAGGCAAAATAATTTCTCTGCAACAGAATCTGAAAACGTATGTGATAGTAGGTAAATAAAGGTCAAGATTAGCTTCACTCTGAAGTCTACAGATACAGCACCATGGTTTTGTTTTGTTTATAAATCTGGCTTCCCTTTTGATTTTGCATTCATTTAGAAAACAACACTCTCACAAAAAGGTGAGGAAGGCTCATGTATACAGAATTTAAAATTGTAACAGATTTAAAATTGTTACAGAATACAGCAAGTCTACACATAACACTGGCTGCTGTGATTCCAAATTTAATTACCAATTTATCTTTGAAAACGTATTCAAGTTCTTAATGACTACACCAGCACTTAGCAGCAATATTTTTATGCACTGTACAGAGATATATCTTCAAGTAGAAGAATATCCTAGAACTACGTACCACAGAAACTGAGACTGAAACAGGTTTCTTTTAAGGCAGAAGTTCCATTGTACATCAGATTAAAAGCCCCCATAATATTAACTATAACTAATTCATTAGGCATTTAAAATTTTGCATTCATAACTATTAATTCTTGTGCTGGCTAGAACTCTACTAATGTTCCAGGAAGTCCAGCTGGAGAGATCCAGTTATCCTTTGAGGTTAAAGCTATGGCAGAGTAAAGTTAACCTAAACACTACTTATAATTATTAAATGAAATGTGCTCATTTAGATTAGTAAGTTATACAACTATTTAGAAAGAGGAAATATGAAATGTTGACAATGACAAAACAGACTTCAAAAAGCTATCATCAAAAAAGTTAGAATTCATATTCAGAGGAATTTCAATGTTAAAAACAGATTCACATATGTTCATCCAGTTGAAGATTAGTGTATTAAAAAAAGTTAAGAAAATACTTTTGTGTTTCAGTTCAACTGCGCTTGATTCAAGCACAGCTTAGAGGTTGGCTGATATAAATTAAACATGGTCACTGCCTCAGCAGCCAGAAGTACAGAAAAATGTACATGTTCACAGGATAAATAGAAGTCTCTTCTTTTGGAGGAATTGAAAAAAAAGGAAAAAAAAAAAAGGAAAAAAAAAAGCTATCTCACTCCAATACGGGAGGTCATCCACTCCAAGCCTTGGCACAACCTGAAAGATAAGAGACGTTATAATTAGTACTAATTGTATTCCAGCATCTTGAAGGTATTTTCTACCTTGTTTGATGTGTCAAAACAGGTACTTAAAATAAATTAAATCAACTGGAAATGGGATTGAAAGCTGAACAGAGTAAACAGTATTTTAAACTAAGTCTACTTATGCTTTAGCCACCCGAAAATGGTCAAGCATTCTATTTCACTGAAGCTTGGCAATATTTCAATTTTTTTTTTTCCTTGTAAACCTAAAAGACACGATTCTTAAATGCTTACTCATAAGTACATGGAAACAAAAACCTTTTTATTTTTCTACAGAATGCCAGACCTTTACACACTAATACTAAAAGATAAAGGGCAGGTTATCCAGACTGAATTGTTTCATGAAAAGACAGTAAATCGAGAATTCTAAAATCACATTACAAAATTAAAAGTATGCTTACACTGAATACTAAGACTGCATGGGATCTAATCTGCTTCCAAACTCAATTTGCATCTCCATTTAGAAGTCTTCCATTTCAGAAGACTTTCCTTTGATTTTCTAGGGATCTAGTTACCTAGTTCATACCTCTTTGAGCTTTACCTTCATACAGTATCAGGGTTTATCAGCTAAATCAGGGTTTAGCTATCCAAGAATTGCTAGCTTCACTCACATGGGGCTGATCCCCCCCAGTTCCTGTCAGATCTTCCCAATGAAGACTCAGCTCAGTGTTTTAACTCTGGGAATGTTTTTTCTAAGTTGATTTCACTACTGTCATAGTCTAAAGTATTCTAAATATTCACCCCTTTTTGTTTCACAATACAAAAGAAGCAGCCTAAGATGGCCACTGTTTCTAAACAAAACTTCATATTTATTATTACTTTCTTTCAAATGTCAACTTGGTTGAAGATTTTAATTAGTACATAAACTGCGTGTTCAAAAGTGACTTTAGCAAAACTGGTAGCAGGAAAGTAGAGTTAACTCTTAGAACAAAACCATACAATCCAAAGACCCCATAAAAAAAAAAAACCACTTTGTTCTCACTAATACATTCCACCCTACGGAAGTTAATGCCACCATTCACTCTACAAGATATCTCCATGACATTAGACAATACTTCATGCTATAAAGTGAGGTAGATGCTTTCCCTTCCCAAATACTCAGTTGGATTCACTATTTTTGATGTCACAAGACCACATTATTGTAAAGGTTGTTTAACAGAGCTGAAAAAACCCTCTAAATATCATGCATTACAAGACTGCCCTAAGAATCAAGATGAAAAATTAGTACACTTCACACCATACAAGCAAGACATTATCCACCTTGTTAAAAGGTATCCCAAAATGTTTTTTGATCTTTACAGACTAAGGATCTAAGGCTAGCCCAGCGTTCCATTTTAGTAATTGTTGGCATAAGGTATACATATTTCAAAATTAGCTACATTACCCAGATACCAACAAAAAGTTTAATATTGGTCACAGTTTTGTTTCATGACAGACCTATGTAACTTTTCATCAAAACTACGTTTCAATGCTAATCAAAAAACCCAACAAACCAAAGAAACCCCAGAACACCTCAACCTCCCAGCTTAAAAGCTTCCTGTAGTTTAGAATATAAAGGAAGAAGGCAGTAGCTTATTTATTTAAACACAGAAAGAACCACAAGAGTAAGAGAGTAGTACAGAGAGAGTAGACAGCTATGTCAACAGCTACTTAGATGGAGTGGTGGTGTTTGGTTTTTGGTTTGGGTTTTTCAGCAACAAATGGAAGAATTTCATATGAGTTTGGAGTTTGAGCTATGAAAAAAACCACAAGGTTCAATTAAGAAAATGAAAAATTTAAAATGTCCCTCTGACTGCAAAGTTCAGAAAATATGAATTTTCAGAAAATCCACATTAGTGTCAGCAGACTTCTAAATCAGTATTCTCATTTACCACCAACTGCCGTACTAAGCAGTAAGCACTTACCCTTCTCCTGTCAAAGCGCAGCAGGACTGAATGTGCCATGGGTGATCCTTTATGGAGCTGAGGGTGAGGTATGCAGATATCTCAGCAGCTGTCATGCAGCCTTTCATGTCCTGCTTGTTTGCAAAGATGAGAACTGCAGCCTTCCGTAAATCCTAGAAATGATTTACAGGACTCCTAATAGTTATTATACAGAACTAAAAGGCTATTGTGCTAACTTCATTTCTTAAAAGAACTGTATCCAAGCTAATCTACAATTACACAGGAGCATGGAGTTTTAACTGACTTACTGCACTAAATATTCATTACAGTAAGACTGAAAAAACTAATTTATTCAGAAGTGTTCCCCACCACAGAGAATCAAATTGTAAAGTATTATATGAGTACCCTTTTGGTGTTGACTACATGTTCATACATAACTAATGAAAGTCTTGTCAAAATACATTTTATAATGCTCCAAACCATTCAGCCAGCGGAATTATTTCTGGTTAAACATTCCAAGTCCTACAATAAATACTATTCCAATGGAAAAGCCTCCTAGATATCACTCCATTGAAATTGCTTTGAACTTCGTTAAAGAAGTTCTGTATCAATTAAAGCAGTAATAATTTAAGAAAGCTTTCTGAATTCTTATGAGTTTAATCCTAGTGTACCAAAAAGGGAGCTCTAATAATGCTGCATCAGCTTTAATAACTAATTAAAATTGTTTTGTTTCAGTATGGAATTTAGCATTCCAAACAGCAATGAGATGAACTGGAATGTATGGCTTTAAAAGTGCAGAAGGGTAAACAAATGTAATACTCAGGAAGCTGACAGCTGCAACTAGAAGTGTTCAATACATTTCAGTGCATATTAAATTTTGAGACTATTTTTCCACCAAGAGAAAAAAAAACCCAAAACAACAAAGCTTTATGATCTACAGCTGAAAATTCACCCCTTCAAGTTGTCCAGTCTAGGACTACTGACTGTTTTCAAGAGATGGTAGATCACAATTACCTAAGAGTTTCCGACTGGAAACTAAAAAACTACATGGGAAAACTTCACCACAGGAAGTAATTTTTCCACCTTTTTTGGTAGTGAATTTACTCCTTACTATTAGTCCCAAGCCACAATTAATAATTAACTGTAAATCAAAAACTCACTTATGTGAAACATAACAAGTCTCTCAGAGAAATGAGCTTAACAGGATCACTTGCATTGTACAAAATCCTTTTCTTTAAAAAATGAGGGAGAATATTTAGATTTAAAACAACCTTAATTCAGCTTCAGAGTGATCACAAAAGGTTTTAACATACTTTACCTAAGACAATGTATAGAGTTAATTTAGGATGTTTGAGTGGGTTGACCCAATTCTGAACAGTCCCCAGGACAATATATAATAAAAACAGAACCAAGTAATTCTGAAGGAAAATGAACTGAAATTAATTTACCCATAGTATGATATATGCTCCTTAATTTTAAGGAACAGGATTAAAACAAACAAAAAACAAGTAGGCAACTCCATTTCTCCAAAATAAAAATTTAAAAAAATGTTTCTTGAAATTTTAGCCATTTAACTGAAACAGTCAGTGGTAAAGGACAGTAATATCCGGTTACATCAATATGAAATGTAAGATATTTCACAAGTTCAGCATTTGCAACGTAAAGATTGATTTGATTACAATCAAGCAAGTCCTATTAGGAGAGTGCTTCATAATAATTTTTCTGCTTATTTATAACTTACATGATTTTAAAATGTGATCGACATGAATACGCACCTATTCTCAGAATTTTTTTTCTGATGGTATTATTTTTGTTAACATAGGAAGCATGAAATGTTATTTGACTGTTCTCAACAAAACTATTATCCCAACTCCCCACCATACCTCATGAGCCAGCATTCTATAAAGTTCTTCTTTTGTTATAGAAAGTCGCTCTCTATCAATGCTGTCAACAACCAGAATGATGAACTAGGGAAAAACACCAATAGTATAGTATGTAAATATGAACTACTAATCACAGAAAGCACATTTTCAAGAGACCACTACCCCAAGTCTTCCTTACGGAAGAGACATACACTTTCAGAGGACACTAGAAAAGAGAAAGTGACAAAAGGAGAAAAGAGAGACAGTAACAAAGAAGGAGAATTAGAAATCATTGCTATAATTCTCCAACGTATGCTCAAAATCACTTGGCCTTATAAAATTAAATGGATTCATTAGCCATTGAAAATGACCACAAAGTATGAAAAACTAAGTCAATTTAATGCTGCTGTGACTTTGAGACGCCTAGCAGATGAGGAGGAACAGTAACGGAATTATTCATGAGGAAGACTAGGATTAGCATAGTAAACAGATCTTTTTTCTTCCTCAACTGTTTCCAGCAGGCAAAGCTTCTAAGTAAAGGGAAAGTTCTTCTTTCCAAGTACTAGAAGGCACTGGATTTCAAACACTTACTAGATAGAATATGAAGAACATCCCAAAAGTACCAGGAAAAGAATATATACATCACTCCAAATTCCAGAACCAAAGATACTCAAGGGGTAAATGCCAAGAACTTATTCCTGTACACCAGATAACGCTGGCAGAAGTCTCTTTATCCTCATGTGTGTCTTAGATGTAGCTGTACTTTTCCAGATAAAATAAAAAATTAGTCTAAAATACTAGAGATGACGGTTGAGATGTCATCACCAGGCTTACAGTAGATCTAGGACAGATCACTGATCTCACCTTTCTTCAAGAGGAGTATAGGAAAAGATATAGAAAAAGCAAAAGATAAAAAAGGTAATTTTAAAGGAGGATGGAATACTTATATAACGAGTAGTATCAAGAGGTCTCTGCTTTTAGTAGAAATGGTAAAAAATGAAGTTTATAATATCTTACATCAACGTAGATGTCTCAAAAAGAGTCCTCAGAGGTTATGTGTGCCTTTTTGTATTGATAACCTCTTGGCCTCAGTAAGACTGTCATAAAAAACAAATCCCAAAAGTCAACTGTCGCTGAATTCTACTCCAACCTTTCCAGCAACAGCAGCTCTGCCAGTACCTCAAAAGTAGTGCACAGCAAGACCTTCCTTCCTCCTTTGGATAAAAGCTACGAGCTGATGTGCTTTTTAAATACTGCTGCCTAGGCCTAGAGAAAGTTTAATTCCTTGTCCTTAATTATCATTATTTCAAAACCATTTCGGACTGGATGTACAGAAGTCCAGGTGACCACTGCAAATCATCACAAAATTTGCAAATTACATTGCACAATTTTCTTTTTAATCTACTTAAAAAAGCAAGCAAAAAATCTGATCTAAAATGTATTTCGTTATCATTTGATTGCCTAGGAAAAAAGTCCAACTTCACAGTTTATAGCATAGATCAAATAACACTACTGTAAAATATACAGAAAAAATACTTCAAATGTTACCAGAAAAATGGCTGCATACCAGAGATACCTCACACTTTTTGAGTTTATTCTTCCACAATAAAATTTAAAAGCAATACAGCTGCAAACTTCACAGAACTCTACCAATATTCCTAATAAATAAACATAATTTCAAACAAACTTATTCAATTTGCAGATTTCAAAACATTTTCTCATACCTCTGTGTTTGAATAATAGGTATTCCATGACGACCGTAATGATTCTTGCCCTCCAATATCCCACATTAAGAAATGAGTGTTTTTCACCACTATTTCCTCTACATTGCTTCCTATAGTTGGAGAAGTATGAACCACTTCATTCATTAAGCTAAAGGAAACAATATCACACCATAAGGACCAATCAGCAAAATCCACAAGGCTTGTTACAGCTCAGTTATAACAAATTTTTTGTAGAAAAACAAAAATGTGTAACTGATAAAAAAATATTAAAAATTTAGGTGTATTTTAAAAAAGCTATATATTTGAACTTTAGAAAGCAGTCACTGTTATCATGCTTAAAGAAATCAGCAATGAAAAATAAGCACATAAAAGGCATAAACAAATGGATAAGCATCTGTGTTTTAGGAGACCTGTGCGTTTAAAGGACGTTAACACACACTTAAAACACGCTTGTTTTAAAGTAGGAGCTACCATTCTAAAGATCCCCAATACAACCCCCTAATATAAATATAAATTGGAATATAATCAAAGCACTCTACTTAGTAACTCAATATTAAATCCCAAATGACTGTTTGGTTACAAAACCAAAAAAAATTTCTGAATTTTCTGAAAATTTCTCAGTTCCACCTTTAAGCTTGCTCAAAAATGCTTATGAAAAAAAAGCCTTTTTGGAAAGCATATTACGCTGCTTTAATATCCGGATATATGGGTATTAATTTAGTTACACCCTCCTCCTTTTCCACAGTTATAATAGTAATTATGGTTCTAACAACACTCTTGAATTTATCATAGATATTCCTGTAATGCTGCCAAGATTTGGGTACAATGATGCTATTGAAAATGAGTAAGCTAGGACCTGGGCAGGATGAAATATTATTTTTAGGAATTCTCCATCAGAAGTTTTAGACACTAGAATTGAGAAACATTTGGAAACATTTTTGGATTTTTGCAAAGCGGCTAGAATTTCCATTAATTTAAAAATCATATTCTTTTCTGCAGTTACTGGCAACAGGATTATTCCTATGCTTACAAATTGAGACAGGCTTTCCAGGCAAAAAATTTAAAGTTCACTTTGTGCTTGAATGTACAATTTTGTTATTAGATTTACAGTCCAGTTTTAAAGCACAGCAGTTTCTTCACTTACCCTTAAAATATTCACTCTGCTTAGAACAACTAATACCACTAATGTACAAAGTGTGATTTGGAACCTTAGAGATTCCACCAGATTACAAAGCTGAATTTTCAATGATTAAACAGTGACAAAATGCAAACAGAAAAACAATTAGTTCCTATACTTACAACTGGTAAAGAATAGTAGTCTTTCCAGCATTATCAAGTCCCACTATGATTACTTTGTGCTCTGCGTATACAAAAAAAAACAAAAAAAAAGAAAGATAATTAATTAGTGGAAACAGCAATAATTATAATTCTGGTTAATCACTCTCCCTTACCGAAGAAAGCAACTGCTCATTTCTCTTATTTCAATATGTTACACAGATTAGTGGTATCTTCAGGACACAAAAATAGCCAAACAAAACCACAAAGCCTCATCTTCTCTTGAGACTACAGTTTCAGAAAAGTCAGCACTGGAAATCTAATAAAGGTACAGTTACTAACAATTACTTCATCTACAACATCTAGTTTTAGAACGAAAAGAACAAGGAAAAAATATAATTCATAGCAATGTATCATGTTAAGAACACCAACAAACATCCAAAGACTGCAAAAGGTATTACCCTAGCATTCAAGGCTCAATAATAACAATTTGTTAAGGTACCGTCATCATTCACACAGTAAAACCTGAGAGGAAACTGTATTTTGAATAGGCCACAAATTCTAACTTTGCAACTTCTGAGCTGAAAAGTCACAGAATGATAGAATAGTCAAGGCTGGAAAACCCTTCTGGAGGTCATCTGGTTGAACCTCTTTGCTCAACCAGGCCCATAGAGCCAGTGGCCTAGGACCATGTCCAAGCAGGTTTTTAATATATCCAAGATGGAAACAGCCTCCCTGGACAGCTTGGGTCATTGTTCAGCCACCCTCACAGTGAAAAAGTGTTTCCTGATGTTCAGAGGGAACTTCCGTGTTTCAGTTTGGGCCCATTGCCCGGTCCTGCCATTTGGCACCACTAAGACAAGTCTGGCTCTGCCCTCTTTGCATCTGTTTTTCCCATATGTGGGATGCTCCAGTCCCTTAATTACCCTTGCAGCCCATCACTGAACTCTCCTCAGTATGTCCACGACTCTCTTGTACCGAAGAGCTCAGAACTGGACACAGAACTCCAGATGAGGCCTCATCAGTGCTGAGCAGAAAGGAAAGATCACAGCCCCCAACCTGCGGTAAATTCTAGCATACAGAATAGTGATCTTGCAATCGCTGCAATATTATTTTTTTTCCAGGCACAGAGGATGCAAAACAGAAAACAAACAAACAAAACCAGCAAAAAAGTCCTCCAGAATTTATAAGCTTCTCTGTAAATAATCCCTCTTAGAATTTCAAATCCAGTAGCACAGCCACTTAGGATGGTGGTTACTTTGCTACATGTGTGAAGTTACAACATACTGATCCAACCACTGACAAAAAAAGCAAATCAGTTGAGAAGGAAGAATGGGTACATAAAAATTCTGTGAACAAGCTCACTTTTAAAGAGACAATATTTACAATTCTAGGGCCCTTATTCCAAAGCAAAACATGGTTCACAGTTTAAAGATTTCCTATTAAACACCGCATTTGATCTACAGGATCAAATAAATTACTACATCAAAAGATCTATCATAAATATCAAATTGGTGGGTTTTTTCCCCCACAAGTGCGTGGTTTAAGGAAGAATTGAAGCGTTGTGGTTTAGAATCTATTTATATACAGTAACCTACATCTTTTTATACTGAATATTACTGTAATGAAACATTCTCTTGTATGGGACTTTTATAAGTTTTGCTATGCAATAGGGTTATAACAGATGGTAAAATCCATTTCCTTGTGCCAGTACTCCTACTACCGCATCCTGTCAACACATTCTAAGGAAAGAACATTTCCTGGCTGTAAATAAAGCAGTACTTCTAGCCCCATTAACAGCAGCATCAGTACAGACCTTTCCCAATACATAAATAGTACGAAATCCTCTATTTTCAATGCTAATAAATCATGTCTAGCTTGACTGTCCATCTCTTTTTCAAATTTAGTAAAATTTAAACAGCTTTCAAAGGTCAAACACAGAAATACCCTCCTGTTGTTTTCAAACCAGACATGTCAACTATTGCCAGGAAGAAGATGATTCTACTTTTGCAGCATTCTGTTTGAGTTATTTTCAAGACAGAAAAGAAATTCCAGTCAGGCATTACTCTGCTCTCTCATCTTCTTATCAGAATACATCATCTTAGGCATGAATGATTGGAGTGTTGGATGAGACAACATCACACTACTTAAAAGTAATGTAGAAAAAACCTCCATTGAGATGACTGCTTTTAAAAGCCACTGAAGTGTGAATCAAGACTAACTGGAAAAAAAGGCACAGCTTATCTATGTTACTTCATGGTAAAATGGAGTTTCATACAGTGATTGAATAAGCAAAACAACAAACAGTCACACAAGTGTTAATTAATGATGATCTTGTCATGAAAATAGTAAAGTGAAACCATGGGTGTCTCATACAAGCAGCAGATCCCAGAACTACAGTAATGGAAAACTCTTCACTTACAAACATATTCAAAAGTTGAATTTCTCTCTAGTTTGATGAAAATACAGAAAATTTACACATAGATGTGCATTAGAGGAAAAACATGTGAGCTTAAAAACTACCAAACTAAGACAGAACAGACTTTTAGCAAGACAACTACTTGTTTACAAGAGCAACTAGTAGAAGATAGATGCCACATTTAGGAAGAAGGACAGTTACGGGGTAAACCATAGGCAGTGATTTATTTGCGTTCTGTACTTACAGACTAACCCAAGTTTCTCCCTTTCACTGGCTGGTATTCAAACTCAGTTTAGGTTGTATTCATGAATATCTTCCCAGTCCACCATGTTCTTGGCAAAAGAAGAAGAAAATCCATAACAAAGTTGAGAGAGCAGAAGAGAAGAGTCTTTATTAATCAAGTAGGAATGGGGAGGGAAAGTAGAAAAAGTAGGCATATGCAGGGGAAAAAAAGACAAGACAGTATTAGACTACTCCTTAAAAGAATCCAATGACTTCTTGGTTTTGTCAACCATTTCTAGCACACTGTTTAAAAAAATAGTATGTAATACTGTTAAAAAAAATCTCTGGCAGTTTAGTATTACAAAAACACAGGACAGTGAAGATTATCTTCTTGCAGATGTTAGAAGAAAGACATAATACGTTTTCTTCCCTTACTCATCTATATTTCTCTTTGTAAAAGGGCCTAAAACTGAAGATTCAATTCTCCCAACATGCTTTTTCCTCTATTTTGCAAAAGTTAAAAATAAAAAAAATTCTAAATGATGAGTCTCCTAACATATTTGGAGGAAATGACTACTGGAATGGGTACCAATACTTTTCAGGCTGTGAAACAAAACACTCATCGGGTTCCAAAGAGCAACTTTCTTGGAGGCCTCAGAGTTGAAGATAGAATGCAGACAGAAGTTTGCTAGAGAGGAAGCAGGAGCAATAACATAATTCTGAAGGTCAAAGAGGTTTCAATACAAAGACTCATTCTGTACACTAAGAGCTATCTTAAGAGTCTTCTCTGAAGCACAAAACAACTGCTAAAATAAATCTTGTATCTCCAGACCTCCACAGCAACCTGTAAGACTCTGAATAATTACTGTTCCAAATGTATTTTAACTCCAGATTTGTATGCTTCTTAAAGAACTCTATCAGACACATACAAAAAAATAAGGTACTGACAACTGTCAGTTACCTTCATCAGGGTTGCTGACATTCACTTCCATTTTTTAACCCAAGGTTTTATTAAGAGCAATCTTGATAATATTGATGGAATAATAAGTCAACCAAGTTTTACTCAGACAAATGTTAACACAGGCACTGACTTAGCTGCTCCACCATCTATTCACACTACTACATGTTGCTTAGAAGAATGTGTCCTTTGACTACTGAATCATAGCTTCAGCAGGTCATTTTTGAACTCTGAAAATTTTTTTAACTTCTAAAAGTAAGTTACTAAGAAAAATAAGTTCAGTCTGAACTTAGGTCACTAAGGTCACCAGGTCATGCAGTAGGGCATGATATTTTAAATGAAAACAATACTTGGGAAATATTTTTGGTCAATTAAAAAAAAAAAAAAGAAAAATTATCAGGAATCCATTAGAAAGTCACACAGAAAAATGACAAAAGTCTATTTTAAAGCCCATTGTTTCTCTTACAAGCAAAAGCATCTCTATTTCAGTTCACATCATTCAATTACGGCTTGATTATGAGACAATATATATTGAGAGCTGAAAGACTTAGGCATACCTCATCCCCCATGCTCTACTTGATGGAACACAGACAGAACCTTTCAAATCTTTGCTTTGTTTTACCTTTCCTTTTGCCAGTATCAAGTGCTGCAGACTATCACACAACTTGCACTAGCCATGAGAAACCTTTGGAATACTCCCTCTATATAGCCAAAATCAATGTCTAAGTTACCATGCTAGTCTGCTCAACTAAGCAGCTTCACAGGACAGCCTGTGAATTCTCCAAGGAATTATGAAGATTTGATCTAACTAGAAGAGCAACCAAAATCAACTCAGAAATTACTATGCTTTATTATTAGTAATGATATTATTTAGAGAAAATAGGTGCGTAGTTGGAGAATAATTTTCCATTAGGTCAAAAATTTATGTTTGAAGCAAATCTTCTAGAATGAAATTTCAAATCTGGCCATGAAAAAAACCTCACTTTCTTTTCTGTGATTACCACAGGAAGAGGAGGTAAAAAAACCCCAAAAACAAACAAAAAAAACCAAACAAAAGATAACTGCAGCACTAAACCAAGATCAGGACACACCCTAAGAGCTTCTTGTTGGGATAAAAGCCAAAAAGTAAATATTTCATGGTATTATCTCATCTATTTTAACTGTGAGACTAATTTTTCATTAATGCACATGAATGCACTATGTTTCAACGGTGAGATTTTGATAGTGAAGAGGGCTACAGAGTGTTTTCTGTGAGAAACTCCTAGAAGCTTCTCCTACATTTATGCAGCCAATGCCAGGCAAGGCCATCAGCAACAGGTGTAATGCCTCTGGGATAACACATTTAAGATGGGAAAAGGTTATTGCACAGATGCAATTACGAACAGAGAATAGAGGAGTGAGAATATGTGAGTAAAAACAACTCTGCTGACTCCAAGGTCAGTGCAGAAGAGGGGAAGGAGGTTCTGCAGGTGCCAGAGATCCACCTGCAGCCCATGGTGAGGACCATAGTGAGGCAGCTGTGGCCCCGCAGCCATTGAGGTCCATGGAGGAGCAGAGATCCACCTGCACCCCATGGAAGACCCCATGCCAGAGCAGGTGGATGTCCAAAGGTGGCTGTGACCCCACAGAACACTCAGGTTGGAGCAGGCTCCTGGCATGAACCTGTGGACCCATAGAGAGGAGTCCACTCCAGAACAGGTTTGCTGGCAGGTTTGTGACCTCGTGGGGGATCCATGCTGGAGCAGCCTGTCCCTGAATGACTGTGCCTCAGGAAAAGGACCTATGCTGGAACAGTTAGTGAAGAATTGCAGACCTTGGGAAGAACACACATTGGAGAAGCCCACGAAGGACTGTCTCCCATGGGAGGGATCCCACACTGGAAGAGGGGATGGAGTCCCTCCCCATAAGGAGGAAAGAGCAGCAGACACAACATGTGATGAACTGACCACAGCCCCAGTTCCCTGCTCCCCTCCTGCAGGGAGGAGGTAGAAAACTCAAAATAGAGTTAACCCTGGGAAAAGAGAGGGAGGAGTTGGGGGGAGATGTTTAGAAGATTTGGTTTTATTTCTTGTTAACCTGTTCTGATTTGACTGGTAATGAATTATATTCATTTCACAAATTGAGTCTGTTTTGCCCATGATGGTAACTGGTGAGTGATCTCTCTCTATCCTTATTTCA
Source organism: Ifrita kowaldi (assembly GCA_013398055.1). NCBI lineage: Eukaryota > Metazoa > Chordata > Aves > Passeriformes > Cinclosomatidae > Ifrita > Ifrita kowaldi. The sequence continues at coordinate 81,680 of VZRS01001241.1, forward strand.
ACCCAGAAGCCTTTTGCTGTATTTTCTCTCCCCCTGTCCAGCTCAGGAGGGGGGTCACAGAGCTGCTTTGGTGGGCATCTGGCATCCAGCCAAGGTAACTCACAATGAAGAATAACTTTTCTTCCAGGAAATAGTATACAATAACAAAGACAATGTGCTTTTCTGGAGATAAATACTGACATCATATGCTACTATACAGGTAAATACTAAAAGCCACCAGTTATCTCTTTATCAGTTTTCTGCTTATAGATCTCTTTGGAGTCTTAGGAATACTTCATGGAAGGAAGGGAGTTGCAGATTGCACTATTTGACAAAAACAAAAATAGTACTAAATATTTTTCTGGAGAATAGGGGAAACATTGAATCTTACCAAATAGGTTTGATAGTCCAGGAAAATAAGAAATTAGCAACAAATTTAGAAGACTCTGTTAGAAGACTTCAGGAATGATGTGGTAGGATGGTGTACGCATGAGAAAAATAAATGATCTGGGATTGGATCCCAATCCCAGCCCATGAAAGACAGTTTGGTACACAGATGACAATGTGCACACACACTGAGGCTTTGCTCTGGTATCTACAGAACTAGAACGGCTTATGTGCACAGGAACAAAACTATGAAAGTACATCAGGTGTATCTGCCTCCAGAAACTTGCAACAGACCATTGGACAAAAAAGGCCTATGTGCATCTTCAAGAACTTTAAAGTGGAAATGAGGTACACATTTGGAAACTTGATGAGAGAACAATTAACAGTAACATCATTTTGCCTGCTCCAAGCTCAGGGCCCCAAGGAAAAACAATATAAACAATAAACTCCTTAACTATTCAATTTTCTAGCCAAAGATAGCTAGGTAAACAAAAAACATTAAAATAAATTAACAGAAACCATAATTCTCTATTTTTATGATAACCATCTCAGGCAAAGGTCGTGGCAGATGCAAATTCTGAACTCCGGATTAGAACGTGAGCCATCATTGCGGGGCTGGATGAACTGGGCAGGAGAGCATGGAAAGTAATACTATCCTCTTACGACCTTTTTACTTTTGCCTGGAGAACTGATTTTCTTGGGTCACTAACTGTATTTAACTAGCATCACTGCCAAAACACAAACAGATCTTTACCTCGAAGGCCCATACATGTTCGGAGTTCTCCTCTTCCTTTTAATTAAGGACTAAAATAACGTGATTTTAATAACAGACCCCGACTTAAAAAGCAGGATCGGCGAAGCCAAAAAGGACCGTCATCGTCCATCAAAGCTTCAGCAGTCCTGGCCGCCGTGGATGCCGGGCGCGCACCGCCTGAAGGGCTGCCCGGGGCAGACGACGCGTTTAACGCGGCCAGGGAGGAGGGGGAGAGGAGGGACCACCTCGGGAACTGAAACAAAGCGACCCCGAGCATGAGGCGCCGCGGGACCAGCGCTCACGGCGCGGCACAAAGCAAAGCTCAACTTTCGGCTGGGCGGGCCTTCAGGGGAAGCCCGGCGAGCGGAACCGGCCCCGAGCTCCCGCGGCTGCCCGCAGCCCCCGCAGCCCCGCGGGCTCCACTCG
>VZRS01001241.1:83291-169047 GCA_013398055.1 Ifrita kowaldi
TGGCGGGGAGATACCAGGGCTACTGGAAAGCCGAGGGGTCTGGGGTCGGCACGGTTGGGAAGACGGAGCCGCCCCGCAAGGGACGAATGCGGGAAGGAGCGCTTGGCCCCCGCCGCGGTGGCCGGTGCCGGGGTGGGAGGCGCTGGCAGTGTCCACGTCCATGTGGGTGTTGTCCACGGAGTGCTGTGGCCGGTCCACGGCCTCTGCCGTTGGACAGGGTTGAGGGTTTTAGGGCAGGCAGTGCTCTCGCGTACAGTAAAACTTGTGAAAACAGCGGACTCCATTTCAGGGCTGTGCTACAGGTTTCTGTACTGAGCTCTTGAGAGGGGACCCACCCGGAAGAGTCAGTGAGCGAGCACGAGCCCAGCTCCGCCCTAGCGAGCGATCCCGCGGGCACTTAGGTGCAGAAACGGTGGAAGTACAAAACCTGTTACTTTAATCCGCTCGGCAGCATTACAGAAAACAAAACTAAACCAAAAAAACAAAAACAAACACCAACCAAACAAACAACTCCCCCAAAAAAACAAACAAAAAAAAGCAAGCGATGTCAGCAATGTCTTCTCCGATAAGTTCGGGAGCCCCCCGGGCTCTGCTGCCGCCCTCCCCGTGCCGTGGTGGGGGCACAGGGGCTGCGGTCGCTCCCGCCGCAGCGTGCCCGGCTCCCATGGTGACACCGCTCCGACGGCACTTCCTGCTGCCGCCCCGGAGGAGGCGGGGCCGGGCGGGCCCTGGCGGTAGGTGTGGGGCGGGCGGTGGGTCGGGGGCTGCGTGCAGCCGCCGGAGGGCCGAGGGCGGCGCGGCCTGGTACGGGCACCTGCGTACTCCGCCCATGTCGTGGTGGTCTGGGTCCGGCTCGGGTCTGTGTGTGCCTCGGGGTGCGTCGAGGCTGAGGCGGCGGTGGCGGCGGCGCGTCGCGCTGGGGTGCGGCCGCCTCCCGGGTACCCCTGGGCTGAGGTGCAGGCCCTCGGGGAAGCTGCGAAGAGCTGTGTGTCCCGTTCCTCCCCGCTCCGTGATGATTTCAGTAACGGGCGGACGGGGGAATAGAGGAGGGAGCCCCATATTCCGCTCCCCACAGCAATGATTGGACTGTCGTTTTCCTCGTGTGGGAAGGGGTGAGCAAGGGAGGTTTGAAAGCCTTGCTCGGCATCTCTGGTGCTGGCTGCCTGTGACTGCTCGCAGTGTTCGTGTGCGTAGCTAGATCAAAGCCGTGGTCCGGCATCGCGTTCCCCACTCCAGTTCCCCACAGAGGCACATGAAAATCCATGAGGAGGTGGTGAATAGGGAAGACATGCTACCTCAGTGTCTTTCTTCTGAAGTCCGTCATGCCTTTTCTGGGGCAAGGTGTACGCACAGTAGGTCTGGACAAAAAAAAAATACCCGTGTCAGGTACAAGCCTGCTTCCTGCTGAACGTTTGAAGGCTGCTGTACTTGACGGGACACTAGGCAGTCTCCGCCATCAGCCCGGCTTCCTGCTCTGTCAGAACTTACAAGCATCTGTCCTGTCCTCCCTCAGCTATGTTCCCTAGCCTGGAACATGGGGAACGGTTTAGCCTTTCCGTATTTAAAAGCAATTCCCTATATATTATAATCACCTCTCTCTTTTTTCTAAGCTACATTTTGACACAATGTCCACGGAAAGGGCATACATATGCTGCTGATGCTGAAGGTTGTATTGAGTGCGCTCTAAACCTCCGGTCCTGTGGTTTTGACATTTCCAGACAGGTTACAGTGGTTTTGTTCTTCTGGCGGCTCTTTTTAAGAGTGGAATTGCTTTTCGTTTGTGTGTTCTTCCTCTTCCTGAACTAAGCACGTGTTATTTGTCATTTGAATGCAGGTGTTGACCACCTTACAGTTCCTGTGACAGAAGTGCTGTTTGCAGTCACATTTCATGCCAACTCCTATGAACTTGTCACAGTCAAGTTGTAACTTCTGTTATGTGTTCCACGCCTTCCTAAAGTAGTCGTTAACTGTGGTTAAAAGCACAGATGTGGCATCATACTTCCATGTGAGTGTACCCCTTCATACTGGGAGAAGTGAAATCTCCTTGGTTTTATTGTTTTTCTGTTAGCTTTTATATTGGAGTAATTGTAATGTGCTTACATCCTGTTCAGATTGCACAGTGGTTTCTAACCCATAATTTTGTTTCTGGTATGAAGTTTCAGACTATAGAGGTTCTGCATTATTTGTTGACATAGTTGTCATTAATTTGTGTCATGGGACTAGGTTATTTTTTGGAACACATTGCCCTAATTTAGGCTGGGATAAATTTCTTCCCAGGAGCTGGTACAGTGCAGTGTTTTGGATTCAGTGTGAGAATAATGCTGGTAACACACTGATGTTTTGGTTGTTGCTGAGTTGTGTTTATCCTAAGTCAAGGACTTCTTTGTGTCTCAAGCTGTGCCAATGAGGAGGTACACAGAAAGCTGGGAGGGAGCACGGCTGGGACAGGTGACCCAGACTGGCCAAAGGGGTATTTCACACCATTAAACATCATGCCCAGTGTATAAACTGGGGGAGTTACCTGGAAGGGTGGCTGTTCAGGGATGGGGTGTGGCATCAGTCAGCAGGTGGTGAGCAGTTGTGTTGTGCATCACTTGTCTTTCCATTATTATTATTATTATTATTATTATTATTACTATATTTTAATTTGTTTGAGTTCTCAAAGTGTTCATATCTCAATCTACAAGTTTTGCTTTGGATTCCCCTCTGTATTCCACTGGGCTGTGGCTGCATGGTGCTTAGTTGCCAGCCGGGCTTAAACCATGACACACGTTTAGGGAACTTCACTGCAGTTCTGCCTTTTGTGTGCAGAGTTTTTCAGCAAGAGTTTTAGATTTTGACCACCTACTGGCTCATGTTTCATGGTAGCACTAAGTCACATTTTAGAATTTAGATAGGTCCAAGTCCTGTTGCTAACATGTNCAGTGCAGTGTTTTGGATTCAGTGTGAGAATAATGCTGGTAACACACTGATGTTTTGGTTGTTGCTGAGTTGTGTTTATCCTAAGTCAAGGACTTCTTTGTGTCTCAAGCTGTGCCAATGAGGAGGTACACAGAAAGCTGGGAGGGAGCACGGCTGGGACAGGTGACCCAGACTGGCCAAAGGGGTATTTCACACCATTAAACATCATGCCCAGTGTATAAACTGGGGGAGTTACCTGGAAGGGTGGCTGTTCAGGGATGGGGTGTGGCATCAGTCAGCAGGTGGTGAGCAGTTGTGTTGTGCATCACTTGTCTTTCCATTATTATTATTATTATTATTATTATTATTATTATTATTATTATTACTATATTTTAATTTGTTTGAGTTCTCAAAGTGTTCATATCTCAATCTACAAGTTTTGCTTTGGATTCCCCTCTGTATTCCACTGGGCTGTGGCTGCATGGTGCTTAGTTGCCAGCCGGGCTTAAACCATGACACACGTTTAGGGAACTTCACTGCAGTTCTGCCTTTTGTGTGCAGAGTTTTTCAGCAAGAGTTTTAGATTTTGACCACCTACTGGCTCATGTTTCATGGTAGCACTAAGTCACATTTTAGAATTTAGATAGGTCCAAGTCCTGTTGCTAACATGTCGTCAGATCAGTGGTTGGTTTTGCATGAAGAAGTAATTGTGATATCACGTCGGTCAGTATGTGATATTCTGCAGCCATCATTAAATAACCCATTTAATTCCTAAAAGGATACCTTCATAATGTCAATATTGAAGTCACATGTAGGGCTTATAGACACCACATTCCTACCAATTTTCAAATGTCTGCTTAATTATTTTCAGGATTACAATTCTTTAAAAAATTCACAAGCGTGGGATTTTTTTAAAGGCTAGTTTATTATGCTTCTGAAGAAAAAAGCTTTCCAAATGTGAGCCATATGGGGATTTTTTTGTGGTTTGTTTTTATTTTCCCCTGTAATGTAGGCATTCTAGGGCAACAGGCACATGATATGTCACATTTTCTGAAATGTTAAAACTGAGCTTTGGTGATTTCAGTTGTATCAACTGTTGTAGTACTGTTAGATTGTAGTACAAGTGTAGTGCTATTAGATTTTGTGGAAATAGCAAGGTAAATTCTTGGCATTTTGTTTGATTGTAAAAAGAAGTTTGTTAATTCAATTAAAGTTTCTTTTTTTCAGTAGCTGCTAATGTTGCAAATAAGGCTTTGAAACTCCTACCCATGAAACTTTGCCTGTGTCTGGACTCAAAAGTAAGTTTATGTAAGATCACATTCTTGTAGCATTAAGATTTGAATTCAATCAGAAATATTAAAAATAAAAGAATATTTTTGAGTGTTTTTGTTTGATAAAAGTGGCAAATAGCCTCTTGTTCAAATGAAATGAATATCAATCATTCCGATCTCTCTTCTCTAAGTACATTTAATACAATGGAAATGTATTTTGATAGTCAAAATTCCATGTTACGAATGGAAGAAACCTAGAGTGATATTGTCTCTTTCCTTCCATTTAAGCTGTTGTAAGCAAATTTAAATTTTTAGGAAGTCTCATTTCAGACTGAAGTGTATGTAATTTTTCAAAATATAGATAATAGAGGGGTGGGCAGATACCATTTGGGAAAATAACTGTATTATCTACAGAGAAAAATGCTAAAGAATAAAATCTTTATCAGGACTGAGCTACAGTAAGACTTTGTAGCTGGGCTTTTCAACAGGAATTAAAGCAACATCTTGAAATTCCTGTACCTTTTATCCATGTATTTTTTTCACCAGATAGCTTGAAGATTTATTTTAGGGATGAGTAGAATTTCTGTTGCATTAATCCTTCACTCTTCCTACTGTGAATTTAACACAAACTAAAGTTAAAGCTGAGTTAGTTTTTTAAGTATATACATTAAAAAATCATCGCTTGCAGTCATACATGTCCTCCTGTTTTGAAGTTTTGATAATTTGAACTATAGAGGAGTCCTAAGAAGTTAAGCTTGAGGAAAAGAAAGAAGGGAAACTTAAGAAGATTATTTCTGAAAATGAACAGATCTGATAATGGAATAGAATACAGATATAAAAGTTGGGACTTAAAAGAGTGAAAGCTAAATTCCATAAGGAGCCTTTGTAAGTGAATTCTGGAACTCTGAAATTTGTTCTCCCCAGGGACAGCTAGGGGAACTTTAATAGGACAGGATTTAGAGGTGGTAACAGTTCCTTCTCATTTCAGATACCGATGCAGTAGCCCCAGAAGGTCTGGCTTGGAAGGATGTGACAGCGAGGAAAGCAGTAACCTCATTGTAAGGTGATTGCAGATGCTAAACACGTTAATGAACACACTTTGAAATGTAATGACAATAGTGTTACAGTCGTATCCTGACCAATATTTGGAAATTCGAGTGCAATAAAATTGCATTATTAAAATGGAAAGAATCAGAACCAACAGCTTAGTTTGTGGGTACATCTTACGTTACATTTATAAACTTTCAGAATATGATAAGAACCACTAAGAAAATACTTTGCTTATTTCAGTTTCTTACTGGCAGATTTTAAAAATTAAAGGAAGATGTCCTTTTTCCCTAAAATCTCTTTCCAATATGAAGTTGAAGAGTATCTCACCAAAGTGTTCAGAAATAAAGAGGTATGTGATATAGTTACCACTAATCATCAAAAACTGGTCATTTTTTTTGTGTAACTTTAACACCTTGCAATGAAATATTGTCTTCACATTAAACACAGAGTTTTGTATATAAAATATTTTTATATTTAAAATATAAAATTAGTATTTATGCCCATTGGCTCCAAGTAGCATACAAATATTTAAATTAAATTGAGCATAAATTGGAGAATTCAGTTTTGGATCCCACCGAAGAATGATCATAGATAATTAAGCACATATTAACCACATAATATTGACAAGAAATACTCCCTTACCTCAGTGTAGAATACTACAGACAATCTATTAGTTCCTAATGCCAAGGATAAAAAAAAATTGCATTTTTATGTGCATTTTTATCAGTATGAAAGTTACTGATTCATAGTTTTGAATTTACTCTTCCATTTCCTTGGGACTGGTCTATGTACAATATCAGAGAGCTCTCTAGCTCTCTTGCTTTGATCCTTGCTGCAGACAGTTTACAGTGATTTTGCTGATACAGCTGTTTTTCCAACAAGTATTTTTCAAGAAATTTGTGAGGCTTCCAGTGGAATTAGGCTTCCAGACACAGACATTCTCTCTGTTGCACACCACACAACCATATCCCTCAATTTCTATGGAATGTTTATTCAGTGGGGTTCTTTTGCATTGAGCAAGAGGCTTCAGTGTGAATCTCGTAATATAAAATCTCTTCTTTCATTTTCAGCTTATCACTGCTTTAGGTGCACAGGAGGCAGAGAATAAATACCAATCTCTGTTAAGTCATCTATCTCATCCACCAGGTTTTACAACTGTAAGAGTAAATACCCACTTGGCCTCAGTGAAACATGTGAAAAAATTGCTGTTTGAAGAGATCCAGAAGGTTTGTACAATTCCTTTGTTACAGCAAAAATAATAGGGTATTTCATCTTTTGCCTGAACACGAGACCTTTTCATTACAGGAAACTATACCTTACCTTAATGCATCCACTAGTTTTAACATTATACAATCACACTGATTTCCTGTCAGCGTTAAATGTTAAATGAAAATTCATTGTGTACCAGTGTCCCTCATCTGATCCCTCCGAGAAAGGCAATAACAGAGGGAAAAAGCATCCAACTTTTTTTCATATGGCAGATCCAAACCTTTGATAGGATTGAGGTACTGCTGGGCTAAATACTGTAAAAGTGTCAAGTCTATAGAGATGACAGATAAAAAGTGTAGTTCAGTATGCTGTCTTCAGCATGGTTGGAGCACTTTTATTTAAGACTAAAGGAAAATGTCTGTATATCTCATTGTAGAAACTGTTTAGGAAAGTGAGAAAATCGGTATGTTTTAGAAACTGGAGCCACAGTGATGCCCTGCAGCCACTGTATTTTCTTTTTTTAAACCTGTTTTTAATCTTTATATAATTTTTTTGATTTTTACTTCTCTTAATTAAACATTTATTTATCTGATAATATGTAAACCATTATGTTTAAGAAATGTATTATTTTGAAACTGTGTCCTAGATCTTCATTCTGTCTAAAAAGATCTGGTTCTTCTTTGAGTAAGTTATTAATGCTAGTGGGTGTACAGGGAGGTTTTGTATGACAGGAGCCAAGACATTTCTGTGATGGCAGTTGACAGTGTTCTGCTGGCTGGGATGGTAATGAGTTTTGCTAATTTTAGCTAGATTGTAGAAGGCTGGAAATGGGTATTGTGAGGTTATATTTTGCTTTAAGGGAAAAGACTTTACTGAAAACTGACATAAGACCAGCTTTTCACAAACTTTTTGTATTCTGAAGTGCGATTATGTGTTAGAAAAGGAAACCACATAACACTTTTGAATGGAAGTACGATCATGGATTGTTTTCTTTTTTAAGAGAAAATATTTATTAAATGCAAACTGATTTATGGTTTTACATGCTTTAAGGTTATAATTTAGAAGGCTCAGATGAGAAGACATCATCTTGTTTAAATCTAGAAACCTTTATAAAATAGCAAGCTGTCATTTTTTTTCAGATACATAACTTCGCTATCAGTACCCAAACTTGAGCTGACAAGAAGAATGAAAAGTATTGCCAGCCTGGCCTATTAAATAAGACAAGCAATACATGAGTAGAGTTAAACAGTGACTTATAACTAATAACATCAGAGAGTTAACACAGATGTCATCCAAGCTTCTATGGTGGTGTTACTGTGTTCTGACAACAGCTCAACGCAACCTTCTTCCAGAAGAAAGCAAAAACCAGTGATAGGGTTCTAAGTATCAGAACACTCTCCCACTCCCTGAAGTCAGTTCTCAGTCAATCTCTTTGTGGTCCTGTTATTTCTGAATTTGTTAAATGTTTAGTCTTTTACACCAGTATTTTTAATACATATTGTCCCCTTGCACACTATTTCCCAGCTGCTTTTAATTGTTTTCACTGCCTTTGTGTTTTGTGCTCTACAGCTATAAATCATGAATGAAAAACGGTTTTTAGTCTAATTAGGTATTTAAATATTATGTTTATTACTAGTGCTTACTAACTATGTTTTTTTAATGAAACAGCAATTTAAAGGATTATGTGTTCCAGTTCTTGAGCACCCAAAACTTCAGGACATTTTATTAATTCCTGTCATTGGACCCAGGTTTGAAATTTTCAGTCTTTAGCCTTAAAATGTTGTAGCACCATTTTTTTACAGTTACAATAACTAACTCACTATAACTGAGGCACATCTTCATTTGTATTATGACCTGGTGGACAGTCCACATAGTAACCAGGTCAGAGTTTTAGTCCTTAAAAATTAAAGAAAACATAGAGCTCTCTGCTTATTTATAAGACTAATGTTTTATAGGGAAAAAGTGGCATGTGTGCATCCTCCCTGGAAAGCCAGGTAGGTGGCAGATAGAAGAACTAAACTTTTGCATTGGAATATAGAACTAGAGCTAAGTACAGGCAGGGTTTTCTTCCAGTGGAAGAAATCAAGAGGAATCAAGAATTACTCAGCAGTTGTTAAACACAAAAAATCACTTCACAATCATCTGGCATAGGAAGGGATAGAGGACTATTTCTCCATCCCAGTATAATTTATTTGTATTCCTGTGTCAGGTTCATAATAGTGGCAGAATGTGTCAGAATCTGCATCATTTTGAGGACTAGTTTTCTTCTTGATTCTTTCCTTTGATTTCTCTGGGACTAAAATAAATCATTTAAATGTAATACATGATAGTTAACTACTTTTTCTGTTATATCTGACAAAATCAGTAGTTATGAAGTAGAGTTTACTTGGGAAGTATTTGGCTTTTTTTTCAGTATACTTTTCTTTTTAACTCAACTACATTTTGTAATTCTAGGCGAGATTTAAAAAAACATGCATCTGAAGTCATAGTTGGAGCCCAGTGTGGATATGCAGTACTTCGAGGAGCACACGTTTATGTCCCTGGGATTGTATCCACCTCAAGATGTAAGAGTTCTCTAAATACACCCAATTAAGTTGTAAAGATGGCAGAAAAAGTGTCACCCTTGGATAATAGATAAGTAAATAGTGACACAAAATTGTTTTCTTGGATAATAGATAAGTAAATAGTAACACAAAATTGTTTTCTATCCTCAGCTGAAATTAATTTTACAGTTGTAATTTATGGTAATGACAATTTAGAAGTTTTTCTGGCTTTTTTTTTTTAAGATTTTCACTATTTTTCGTTTTACTCGTAATAAGTTGCGTGATTATCTCTCACTGACCTGGCGTGTTTTAAATTCCTTTTTCCATATGTAATTCCTAGCTGAATCCGTAATTCTCAAGGATTCCAATTTCTTGTTTTTCATTTAAAAATCTTTTTTATGAGAATTTTCAGAGTAAAACCCGTTTTGTTAAGAGGTTTTTTTTTCTACTTAATACTGTAACTTTTAATATGCATGTTCCATTGAATAAAGTTACAAAGGTTGGCTGCTTTGCAGTCTTGTGAAAAAAAAAATAAATGAGATGCCATGTCTGGATGGTGGCTGGATGTGTCTTGATTATTTAATAGACACTGTCTACAGATTTGTTATTTTTTTGCTCAGTCACAAAGCCACTTACCTTCATGATTCTATTATATTTTAAGTTACAAATCTTCTTTTTTCTAATCCATTGCCAATTCATTTGATATTGTTTGTGTAAGAGAGATGTAGTAAAATTTTTTTTATTGAAGAGAAAAGTCTTCAGTTTTTATGTGAGATTCTTAAGAAATGGAAATTATGCATCAATGCCTGTGCGACAAGATAAATCTGCATATGCATGCTTTGTGTTCAGCAACCTATTTTTGTTATTTAAATGTCAAATTAACTTTATGTAAAACCAGTATAATTTTGGATGATTCACATTATTCTATTGTGATGAGATCTGGTAATCATCTTGATTCTTACTATTAAACAAAATGAATCAGAAAAGCATTTATCTAGTCACTTCGTTTCCTTTCAGGAAAAACCTTCAAGAAGTTTTAAACATGTGCTTAAGTCCAATCCACTGAACAGGACTGTGTTTCAATCTAGGGCTTGATGATGAAATAAATATATTGGAATAGTGGTTGTTGAAACTGCTTATTTAGATGACCCCATAAATATTCAAGTCCTTTGAGTCAGCTAGTGATTTATCATAATTGCTACATTATGCATGTAACATAAATTCAAAGGAAATAAAGATACTATAAAACTTCAGGAACACTTCAGAGGAATTGCAAATAAGAAAATAAAACAAAAGGGCATGCCTGCCCACTTGATGCCAAATATAATAAAAGCTGTATTAAGCACAGATGGTCTAACTAGGAAAAAAAATAGTACAGCAAGAACACATATTTAATCACTGAACTTGCAGTCCAGATGAGGGTAAACTAATGATTAGGGGACTTTGAGCTTAATTTAACTAATCAAACCCTAACCTTTATGTTTATGGAATGCTGGTATAATCTACAAAAAGCTTAGGAACTCTGTGCAGAATTAGTGTATTTTGAAAGGATGATTGTCAGCAGAGAGTGAAATAAAGTAATTTATGTTTGAATACTGCAAAAATCATTGGCAGATATGCTTGATGGAAGAGATAAATTGCTGTAGCTTTTTGTTCAGTGAAGTTTAAGCAGACAGTAATACTGAGCAATCACTTAATGTTTTGTGTCACATTGTGAAAAAAGAAGTAGTGTAAAAAAAAATATTTTCAGTGGCTACTCAACAAATATTACCATTTAAGAATTTCAGGGCATTTGGGCATAATCAGAAGGCCACTTGAAAATGGAAAAAAGGATTCTCTAGTACAATTCAAATAATTCTTGGGAAGCCGAGCTGTCATTAGTCTTGTTATATCTTCGGGTTCCTCCAGCCTGTCAGTCACCTCAGAAACGCAGTTTTGGAATTTTTTTTATTGCTATCAGAAGAGGCCTTTAAGCATATTTTCCAGCCAGTCTGCACATAGAGCTTGCTCACTATTCTGTAAAATCACCTGAACCATTCCTTTTGAATTTTTTTTCTTGCTCAGAAAGTTTGTTAAATAGAGTTTGGGGTGTATTTACATACTTAACTGATCTGGTGGGTTTTAATTGGAGATACAAAATTGTCTAAGAGGATTATTGAGAACAGCAGTTGCCTTAAAGGGAAGAGAGCCAGACCAGAACAAGACTATATAATCACTTGTGTCAAAGCAATAAATCGAGAAAAAGCAGCTATAGCTATGTTCTAGGTAGCTGTTGAGAGGCCATTAGATAAATTTAGCACTCCTGTCTTTGTTCAGTAAGGGTGAGCAAGTGTTGTTTGGTGTACTTGTGTGCTTGGAGCATGCACGGAGGACTGGATCCTGAAAAGTGTGCTTAAAACTTATGGGTGACGCTGCCATGATAAAAAAATTAAAGTGCAGGTTTGTGTAGCCTCTTAGGAAACAAGACATAGTGCCTGACTTGCAGCTTGGTGTCCTTCAGTACCTCCAGTTGTTTGGTAGTCATCATTCACTGCATAAAACTTTCAAGCTTTATATCAGTTAATCTTCTTCGATTACATTTAGAAAGTGTGAAGTGTGGTATGATAGAAGAGTTGAAGTAAGTAGTCTACTGAAAATCCTAAGTTACTTGGTCACTACTGTTTTGTTAAGTATCATAATGATTTCAAGCTTCCCATTTTTCTTTGTGCAGTTGTCAAAGCTGGAGATCTGGTTTCAGTGTATTCAGATATTGAAGGGAAATGCAAAAGAGGGGCCAAAGAATTTGACGGAGTCAAAGTTTTCCTTGGAAATGGGATTTCAGAACTCAGTCGCAGTGAAATCTTCAGTTCAACTGGCCCACTGAAGTAAGTCTGTAGTAATTGGAATCTACATGTAAAAATTTGCAAAGGGAAGGAAGAAGATGGGAAAACATTTCGTATTCTTTTGTACCGTATGTGAAGTCACAAGATGACTTTGCATGTTGGGATTTCCAATAATTTTTGGGAAGCCGTTAGTTTCACAGTGGGATCCAGATACCAATTTACTTGAGAGGTAGGAGAAAACCAGCAGGAGTCTTTTCATCATTCATGTTTGTTCAGTTCAATAATATCAAATAGAACTGACAAATGTTCTCACTGTGGCAAAATTGCATTGTGGTAAACTGTGTTGTACTACTTCCCAGTTTGGATGGAACAGAAGTGCAGCCTTGTCAATTTCTCCATCTTCTAAAAATATCTCTAGGGGCTTTTTTTTTTTGGTGGGACAAAGGACAGAACATAAGGTCAAATATTTTAAAAAATTACTGACATTTGCCAAAGTAGTTACCTACTTCAAGATTACTTGCTTTTCTATTTTGTTGATGAAGCATATGGTTTATTCCTCTTGTGTCACCTAAAACACATACAAAAAGTAATGTAGAAGACCATGGATGTCAAAGTAATGACCAAGACTTTACATCGTGATGATGCACCACAAAAATTCTAGTGAAAAAAAAAGTACATTGTCAGAGAATTTCTGATTTATGAGAGCATAAATGTAGTACAAGTAGTGGTAGGATGTACCTGTTGAGTTGCTGACATGGAACAGCAGTGTGTAACACTAAATCTGGTGTCTGCAAGTTTGCTTTCTCATATCCTTCCTTCTTGTTGGACTATCCAGTACATATGCAAAATAATACTCATTCTTCTTCTCTTTTGTTTGCAGGTTCAGTGTTGCTATTTCATAGTTTTCTCTTTTTTGTTATCCATTTCCTGGTATATTTGGTTTAACAATTAAATCTGCATCAGAATTTCATCCATATTTAAAACTTTCAGGTGACTTCTAAGTTCAAGCCCTAGCTTTGCAGACAAAGCAATGTTCCTGCCAGGCTTTTCATATAGGATTTCTATAGTTACTTGACTGAAATCCCAGAAATTTAGGAAATGGAGAAAAATCTAAGTAGGAAATCATATGCCGGTGCCCTAGTGCATACACGTGGCTACCAAAAGCACTTATGGATTGAAGTTAAGATATTTAGGTCTGGTTTTATGCATTTCTTTACATTATTAAGGCTTGGATTAGATCTTGGTTTATGCTGTGTACAGAACCAGAAATTTACATTATGCAGTTTTACAGATGGTTCCAATTCATAATGTAATGCATTTTTTGCCATGATTTACTCAACTTCATGATGTCATTTTAAAGAAAATCATATTGAAAAATTGTAGAAGTATTTTTCTTGGTTGTTCTTTCTCTTTTGTAAGATTGTTATTTCAAGTTGCTATTTGTAAACATAATCATATTCATTTACTGCTGTTAAAATGTATAAAACTAGGTATTCAAAAATTTTTTGTCGTGTTTTTCAGGGGGCTGGGCATAAGAATGATAGAGCCAGTCTACCTTAGTCCTTCATTTGACAATGTGCTCTCTAGTCATTTGTTTTTACAGGTATGTTTGTTCCAAAACCAAAAGTCTGTACTATTTACAGAATAATGAATATTCTCTTAGCACACATTCACGGTTTCTACATTCCTTGTGCAATATAGCACCTAATTCAGTCTTTGGATTTGAGGAAAACAAAGCATTTAAAATGAAGTCAGTATCTACATGTAGGTGGTTTAATCATAATGTGTCTGAGATATGATAAGGGATTTCAAAGCGACATAAAAATATTCACCTAAAAACATAGAAATTCCTCTCACACAGATACTCTGCATAGAACTATTAGTTTTTGGAATCTGCCTGTGAACTCTGGAATATGAGCCCCTTTTAAGGTACATCATTCTGTAATCAGGAAAATCTCCAAATACTAGGTTGACTTGAAGCTGTTATTTAAGTATGAAAGACAGCTTTAAAAGGTTTTTATACCTTTGTGTTGAACAAAGAAGAAA
This sequence comes from Ifrita kowaldi, assembly GCA_013398055.1. Taxonomy (NCBI): domain Eukaryota; kingdom Metazoa; phylum Chordata; class Aves; order Passeriformes; family Cinclosomatidae; genus Ifrita; species Ifrita kowaldi. Next base: position 97,134 of record VZRS01001241.1, read on the forward strand.
ATATTTCCATATTGTCTAAGGTGCAGTACTGTGCACAATTATTGCACGTTATTTCTCTTCAGTGCAGCTGTTCTGTTTATACAATTAATAGCACAGTTCAGCATCTTGGTACTTTAATTCAGCAAGCTTAGACTTCTGCCTTTTGGTATTACTGTTCTTTTATGTGCTGCACCAATATGTTAATATAGTGAATATTTCAATAAAGAGGTTAGTTTAAAATATTTGTAATAAACAGAGCTCCTCTGTGTCTGAGCCAGTATCAGCTTTTTTTATTAGGACTTTCAACACTGTAGTCTCCTCAGTCATAAGCTGTTAAACTTCAGTCATAGATACTCAGACATAGCTTTATATAAAAAATGAGCCACTGGAGATTTCTGTTGTAAACTGTCCCTTATATGTCATACAAATAGTTCATTTCCTGTTAAAAAACTGAGAGCAATATCATAGGTATCTTCACTGGCGAATGAATTTTTTTTTAAAAAGAGTTTGCCATTCCTTAATAAAGGAATTGATGCAGGGTATAAGGTTTGAATTCTCCCATATTTGTTTTTATGATAGAATTTACCTTCTGTGGTTGTGAGCCATATTTTAAACCCTCAGCCAGGAGAGAAAATTTTGGATATGTGTGCTGCACCTGGAGGAAAAACAACCCATCTTGCAACATTAATGCATGACCAGGTAAGAGAAGTCATTTGGCATTTTCTGTCTAAGGAGGAAGGTCTAACCACTGTTAATTTGTACAGTTCTCTTCACTTAGCTGTTAGAATGCACAGATAATTTACAACAGCAAACAATATTTTGACATTTTATTTACCAATATATTTTGCTACACGTCAGAGTTACTGAAATGGGCAACAGACAATCTTTACCAAATATTCACCATCACCTTTAAAACCTTATTTGCTACAAATTGACTGTTGAAATATGTTTAAGTTCACTTTTTAAAATGTTACTGAATTATTTTTAATCATAGAATTTTTTACATGCAAGGCAAAGGTAAGCAAGAATATGCTGGATTCATGAAACTGAGATACATAAAAATCAGGGGTTACTACTGTGTGCCAAAGAAACACACAACTCTACAAAAAATTATTAAAAAGTTCCTAATCTGATTAACTTTTTCTGAGTAAAAATTATCAATTCTGCATACAGATATGATTTCAGGCTGAATTTCTAGTCTGAATTTGTCATTCTATGGTAGAATGTCACAAATCCAAAACTATCCCATGAGAAAATAACAAAAATGAGAAGAAACAACAAAAAAAATATGTAGAGAAAGACAAAGGAAAAGGGAACATAAGAAAATAAGAATGTAGCTATAGGGTTCCAAATTTGCGTATATTAAAATGTTAACTGCACAGTGAAATAACAGAAATACAGGTTAGTCTTCTCCAGCAGAGGGGAAAAGCAAGTAATATTTCCTCTAAAAATTTTGTAAGGCTTTTTTATTTTTGTTGAAATAGGGTTATTAGAATAGATCACATTATTTAGAAGTCTTGCAGTTACATTATTTAATACTTTGACAGTTGCTTGTGCATAAAAGGGACGGCACAGTATGTAATGGTATGAATGTATTGAGAAAAGGCATGTATTCAGTTCTGTGATGTTTTGCCTATGGAGGTGTTTTCTTCCCTCGGTATGGAGCATTGGCAGAAGGCATTAAAATGCATTAGAAATTTATTATATACATATATAAAGCTTCCAGTAAAGAATTCCAATGTGATAAATAAAGGAAGTCTGTAAATCGTTTATTTCTGTCATGGATTCATTTACATCTATACTTTTTTCCATCTGTGTATCTACATTTTGTATAACTTTGCAGAACTATTTATTTCCTTAATCACATTACATATTTTGGTTCTGCTTACCTGCAGCTGAAGTGGTAAGGATTAAGAATACAGATGTTCAGTATCTCAATTGATTTTCCTTTTCTAAGTATATAATTTTAAGATATGGAAGATACAGAAAAAAGCACTTCTTTTTGGATTTTAAGTTCCATTCACAGATTTTCCATACTAGTTTTTCACAGACAGTATATTAAACTATTAACATTTCAGAATATTTGAATCACTCTTACTTTTTTGTGATGTAATTGTAAACATTAGTGTATTGTTTTTAAATGAGATAACCAAGATATAAAATTACTCTGTAATGTTAAGAGCTCTTAAATAAGAATTGGGATTAGTTAAAGCTTGAGAATTTGTTATTATTTGTATTCCAGTCCAGACCACTGCTTTTTCCAGATGTCTTTCAAGTAGTTGTTCTGGCAGTAGCTGGCATGGGCCAAATGGAGAAAAGAACAGAGAAGCTGTGGGTGTTCCATCCCTGGAAGTGTTCAAGGCCAGTTTGGATGGGACTCTGAGCAACCTGGTCTAGTGGAAGGCATCTCTGCCCATGGCAGGGTGGTTGGACTGGATGATGTTTAAGATCCCTTCCAACCCAAACCATTCTATGATTCTATCATCTCTTTATCTCTGCAGTATGCAGAGATATGCAGCAAATCCACTGTTCTTGCAACAGATGAAACTTTGAAGCACACTCAGTTCTTGGTGTACATGTGCAATAGGTTGAATGGCGTTAGGGGACAAGCAGTGGCACGTGGTTCTTGAGTGCACCTGGAGGAGGTGATTGGCTCACAGTAGCTGAAGACTGGACACTACTGACACAGCCTCAATGCTTTCTTACCTCTCAGTCGTAGATCTACATATTACCTAACATGACATACAGATAACAGCTCATCTTTACTGATTTTTTTTTACTTTCTAAACTGTGTTAGTCATGTTATCCTTCTATAAGCCTCTAGAGAGACATCACCAAATAGAAAAAAGTTGTTGTTTTCTCAGCACATTGTATTTGCTGTAGCAAATGTAGTGGAAGTTTTTGGTCGTTGGGCCTTTCTGGTCTGGATTTTACTGATGCTACTCTTTACTTTGTGTTCACAGATAGCAGTGTAGCAGTTAGTGGTGTGTGTCTGTTTTGATTTATTTTGCGGGAGGAAAAAAGAAATCTTACTCTTACATAAAGGGAATAATGTGTAATTGTGATTTCCCTCCCCCACCTCTTAAGTTTATTCTAGTATTTACACTATTTCCTGAAGTAACTTGAGTGACAAGTATTGCAAGTATTACAATATGTTACGAGTCTGAGCAAGTCAGAGACGTGGCTGAGGGTCTCATTTCCTCAGCACTGAGCTATATTGTGATCATGTTTCCTACCCTCTCCATACAAATTTAAAACGTGTTGACCTATTTTACCACATATTTGAGGCTTCTACCCTCTTTCAAATGATTAAATTTTTATCTTAGTGCCCAGTTAAGCAGTTCAAAACAAACAGAAAGAAACAAACAACAAAACCACTTGCCAGAAGTCAGACATTACAGCATCCCTTGGAGCGATAGTGCCGAGCAGTCGGAATGTGCACAGCTTCAGACTAATGTGGCTATCATGGAAAACACGTGCGAATAAGGACTGCGGGAGTGTGGATTTAAGAATAAAATGATTCTGTAGGGAAGACTATGCTTTATTTATTACACCTGCCCAGGGTGGGGAAAAGGAAAACAGAAAGTGCACATCCATGTAATCCCTATGCTTTTGATGAAAACTTTGGGATTTTTTTCAGGGTGAAGTAATAGCCATGGACAAGATAGCTAACAAGGTCAAGAAAATCAAACAGAATGCTGAATTGCTGCACTTGAATTGCATTAAAGCCTTTTGCTATGATGGAACAAGGGCCCTTTCAGTCGAGAAGAGAGAGGATAAACAAGGTAAAATAAGCAATTTGGGTAGTAGTAGCTTTTAGAAGAAAATATTAATGTTTTGCAAAAACAGTATTAAATTTGTCACAAGTCTACAAGTCCTTGAAATCTTGGCAGATACCTAAGTTGCTTCAGCACTGTGAATGCACTTTTATTTTCTACTCTTTTGTGATGATCAGGTTCTATATGAAGCAAATACAAAAGTCAAATTATCTGTCCTTGTCACTACCTAATATTCTCAAAGGAAATGCATTCCTTTCCCAGATAATACTGAAGACTGAAGAAGCCTTAAACCTTCTTTCATGATCACATTTAACCCCATACTCTGAATTGTCTGACCTAATCTGAGAAAAAAATTATTTTTGCAGACTTGCTTTGCTTTTCTGCCTCATAATCCTCATCAGTAAAATGGGGTTATTAATACCTAACTCCCAGGAGTGCTGTAACATTTAGTTCATTGATGTTTGTTCAGCTGTTCAGGGGAAAGTTATATACAAGCACAGTATTATTTTAAGTAATTTCATTTGCTTTCCTGAAGTGATGCAGTTATGATATTGGTTCTGTTCCCATGATGGATTGATTTAAATGGTATCTGCTGCCTTGATTATTTTTAGTTTGTTGTGCAAAGTATGCTGTTCTTTCTCACTCTATTTTATCTCAGTCACTGGTTAGCCTAAGTAGGAATCAGATTGCATAATTCACCTTCTTTGTCCCTATGCATTGCAGTTATTCCTGCTTTGGAGGAACAAAAGTACTTTCTTAAGAGTCTTTTTATGAATGTTAAATATTGTAGGTGGCAAGTAGCAATTAGAGATGAACAAGAGCAAGCTGTAATACTGAGAGATCATGAAGACTTTTCTATACATCCCTGCAAGTAACACATGACATATTTTGAATATTTTAGTAATGGATCAGAGGTAGATAAACCAGATAGACTCATTTTGTAGTGCAGGAGCAAGCTAGGTAGCAGTAGTTAGTACAGTGATAATACAAGTTTGGCAGCAGTAGTACCTGGTGATGCTGAGCCAGACAATCTCCCTAGCACTGCAGAGATAGAAACTTCTGGGCTGTTGAGCCATTGGGGTACAGATTCAAGGATAGGCTCTGCGTATAGAACATACATATTGTCATCCAGGTAATAGTCAGAAATTGTCCTTCTCTTCACAATCCTTGTTTACTGAATCGTTCTGCCATAGAGGCAGCATGTCTCACACATTAGAACTTACAGTAGTTCACGTTATTTTCTATAGCTATGTATGCATCACAAGAAATAGTTATTATATAGACAGTCCAATTATTGTAAGGCAATCTCAGTTATTAACAACAGGTTTCTCTCAGTAAAGGTTTGCACGCTTCTGAGCTGACTGTGGTTCTTTACAGTCTATATGTACAACCTAGCACCTCTGACCAATCATATTTCAACTTTTTTCATTACTTTTATATTTTACTTGCAAATTACTGGATTAAGTTTTAAAAAAAATTATTTCCTAAAGGGATCATTTTTGAGCTGACAGAACTTAAACTGTTTAGTTTTCTGGGAGATGAAAACTACCACCCGCAGTGCTGAGACCTGTCTCTAGCTGAGACTCGTTTTGCAGACACTGTCTATAGCACATAAATGTTTTATGTCAAGGAAGCAGTAAGAGCTTGTCCTTATCTACAGTGAATTCTCAAGGAAGGAAGCAGCCACATTTTACATTACTAACTGCTTTTTACAGAAGGACCCCCATTCTTACCAGAGTCATTTGATCGAATTCTTCTTGATGCTCCATGTAGTGGGATGGGACAGAGACCAAACATGGCTTATTCCTCAACTATAAAGGAAGTGACCTCCTATCAGCCACTACAGCGCAAGCTTTTCACTGTGGTATGTGTTAAACATTGAGTAGGTAAGCTAAATTGAACATAAATGCTTTTGCAGCATAAAACTTATCCAAAAAATGGTGCCTCATTTTCCCTACTTTTTCAGCAGCCAGGAAGTATTAGGGTCCTGTTAACCTCTCAGCTCCACCAGATCTGTTGCTAGGTGAAGCCAGTTCATTGAAGCATGGGAAAGGTATATGTAATCCATAGTAAATAAAAACCTCTGTGTTTTTTCAATTCCCTCAGTTTCATCAGTTTTACTTTATAATAATTGCAAGGGTCTAAGTCACAGAGCAGGTGACTTAGGAACATGCTAAGGAGTGTGCTTGGGCTGATGCTGAAAGAGAAGATGAAACTTGTCAAAATCTGAATGATACATATTCAAAGTGAATGACAGCTTGAAAAGCAGCATAGATATAGCTTCCATGCCAAATATATGGAAACAATTGACATCTAATGTAACTGACATAAGTATTGTGTATCTATGGTTGGCAGCAGGTGGTGAAAACAGATCTAATCTGTCTGGGATATGCAGAGCTGTACAAATAACAAATCTTAAAAGGTGAATCATCTCAATGACATTAATAAACTACATGAGCTACAATACCTATTTGGAAAGAAGAATCTTTCTCATCCATCCTTTGCTGTATTCCCTGGGAGGAATTAGTATCTTAATGCCTATCTTAGAAAGGTTTGAGTTTAATGAAATGTTCAGTTTTAATATTCTAGATACATGGTTTATTAGTTAATGTTGCTTAATATGAAAGTTTTAAATTTAAAAATAGGCTGAACTATTGTTTATTTCTCCCTGCAGGCAGTGAAGTTGCTGAAGCCAGGAGGTGTTTTAGTGTATAGTACATGTACAATTACACTTGCTGAAAATGAGGAGCAAGTTGCTTGGGCCCTGAAAACTTTTCCATGCCTCCAGCTTCATCCACAGGTAATACTATTTTCCTGGTACTTCACACAATCTAGTGAGCTTATTTTGGAACTGTAAAGTTACACAGTACATTTACTATCAATACATCTTTTTTTTACCTTGGACAATTTTAACTGCTGTGCACAGAAATAACAGAAGGATTTCTGAGGCTTTTTAAAAGTCTATTTTCTTGCTTAATTGAGCTTTATTTAGGAATCATTAAGTAGTTTCCCACTGTGTATAGTGGGTTTTTTTTGTTTGAACAACAGCCTTTTAAAACATAACAGGGACGAAAAATAGGTCAGAGGTTAAAATTTCTCTTGCAATTTCTATAATGCATGTATTTTATTTTCTTCTTTTGCACATCCACAGGAGAGGTGATTTTTTTTTTTATTAATGCCACTGAAGTCATGAAGAGTTGCATATAAAGTATGGGACATAAATGAAAATAAATTTGTGTTTCAAGGAAGGAGGATTTTATATGTATGGGAGCTATTTTTGCTTTATTTAAAAGGAATGAGGGAAAGAAATTATTTCAGGCTCAGTGTCCCAAGAATGTACCTTGTCTTTTTTGGAGTCAGTGTCTACCATTAGATGTCTGGGAGGAGGTAACATATAGGGAGGTACTAGAATTTTTTTACCTATACTACCTACAGTTTATTCAATTCAGAAGTATCTGTTACCTTTATTAGTACTTCAAGGGAGTTTATCATCAGACCACGCATGTCCCACTTCCTCTTTGATGATGTGATGAGCCTGGGTGGGGTAGCTGTTTATGATCGTGTCTTTGAGGAAAAGTCTAACTGTGATACCTGGTTAGCTTTCATATTGTGTGATGACTTGTACCTGTCTTAAGAAGCTTAAATGAATCTTTAACTGAAATTTTAAAAATATATACAATAGCTGTACAATGAGAAATTAATATGACCGCTGGTAAAGATTTAACAGAACAAGCTCTTTTTCCAAGTTTTTATGGTCTATTCTTCTGTCTGTTTTCTCGCCATCCATTCACTAAGAATTTTTCAGTTTCAGACATTTCAGCTGATATTATACACTTAACCTAACGGTATAAAAAATTCTCCTTGATAGAATGACAAAGCAAAGCACAAGCCTTGTTAACTCAAGTGCAAGATTAATTCTTGCTTGATAGACTTTCTCTCACCAGTAGTATCAGTCTTAAATAAAGCACTCTTTTTCACACACAAATGCCATATCTGTAAAAATTAATCTTTTATGTATAGTATATTTTAAATGAGACAACACTGAATTGTTTACCCACATATATATTGTAATACCTTATAACCAGTTCCCCACTAGTGTAAACTAAGGTGATCTTTTCCAGTGAACAGAAAACAGGAGTCTAGGGTCTACTTACTTCATGTTCCTTTATGTATTTATTTCCCATATTCTTTAGTCCTAGTCCCCACCTCCTTTTTTTATCCAGTCCACTGCTTCCCACTTTCTCAGTTTGGCAACAGATCCTGGAATCATGTAGGGTAATGTGGGCAAGGAAAAAACAGGAGATGGAGCCATAGGCGTTGTTCTTGTAGGTGGAGGTTACCACATGGCAGCTGCTCCTTTGTGCAGACTTCGTCTTAGGAGTTTACACAGGAGATAGTGTAAACTCAGATCAGCTTAAATGCAGTAACTTAACTGGAAGGAAAAATAAAAAGGTAGAGGAAAACACTGGTCTGCCTTTAAGCAAGTTACTTGAACACATGGAATACTGTTTTCCCTAGACTTTTACCTTTCCCTCCTTCTATTACATGGAGTTGCTATCCTTGTCTCCCTTTGTATATCAGTTTTCTCTCAGTTTGCAATAGACATCTCTGTTTGTCTTTTACCTGGAAAGCATTGACATCATGCTGAGGGAAAGGAAGTCTGCAACCCCTTGGCTGCCCAAGAGCTCTCCAGCGTGCAGTACGTGGTTAAGCAGCTAACTCACATCATGTGCTGACTGAGTGAGCTCATGTGTTAGCAAAGTGTGATGGCTGAAAAAACGCTCTGCTGTAGGCTGCATTATGGACTACATTAGACTAGATTGACAAAGGAGATCTATTTTTGATACTGCAGTGCCAGCTTTTGCACACTTCGTTCTGTCTCCTTACTGAATGCATTGAAAGAACAATCCAGCTAAGAATTAATTTTTTTCCTAGGAATTAGTATTAAATAAGAAGCAGACAAGGTTACTCACAAGAAATACTGAGAAAAGGGCTGGGATTTTAAGTCCTCCTCTCCTGGATTTCAAAGCCAAATTTCATCTCCTGAAATTGTTCCTTTCTTTTATTCTTTGCCTCATAGACATGCATATATAGCAGTAGTCCCATTTACCTGTTATTCGTATTACATGACTAGAAAATTCGAAGTTATATTTTTTCTGCTGCATCATTGCCAAAATGATGCCTCTTCAGGCAGTAAAATATTTTGTCCTGGAGCTTTTAGTCTCTCCAGTTGAAGTTTTTACTGTGAACAGTCCCGGTATTTTAGGTTGGACATTAGGAAGAAGTTCTTCACAGAAAGGGTGATAGGGCATTGGAATGGGCTGCCCAGGGAGGTGGTGGAGTCACAGTCCCTGGGGATGTGTAAGAGAAGGCTGGATGGCACTTGGTGCCATGGCTCAGTTGACAAGGTGGTGTTAGGTCACAGGTTGGACTGGATGATCTATCTCCAAGGTCCTTTCCAACCTAGTTGATTCTGGGATTCTGCTTCTGTTACTGAGGATATTTGTAATGGGCTAAGGACTCACTATTTTTGACTTAACTCATAGCTGTGAAGTCAGTACATAGAAGTGCTGCATCATTTAGAAGTGGCAACCTAAAACCTTTAGACCAGCTGTCTGGTGGTAACAGCTTTCTTGTGATGTTTCAGCCCTTGGAGTAATGAGTCGTTTTAGACCTGTGCACCCATCCTCAACAAGTGCTCTAAACTACTGCGAAAAAGTGGATGAGGGGCATCACCACCTCCTCAAAATGCTTCGAATCTTGTATATATGTTTGTATACTATTGGCCACAGGAAGGCAAGAAAAGAAGCCACATCACTTCTGAATTTCCTGGTGTGAATGATACAAATGTAGCTGGTCCATGTTGTTAGGTAGCTCTGCAGGTGCTCAGCAGAATGCATTTAGGGCATTTAAGAACTTTAAGAGATGCAATAATTTGCTTTTCTTTGTTACTTGAACAGGAACCTCACATTGGAGGAGAAGGCATGAAGGGAGCTGGACTGTCACTTGATCAGTTGAAGCTGCTGCAGAGATTTGATCCATCTGCTGTGACATTGCAAGGAATGGAGATTAATTCCTTGCAAGATTTCAGAGAAGATGACCTGATTTCATTGGCAAATAAGGACTGTATAGGATTTTTCATTGCAAAATTTATTAAATTGAACAGTAAATACGGATTTGGGAATGCAACCTGAAAAAATACCTCAGTGATTCTAAGAACAGTTCAGACGTGAAGTGCCTTTCTTCCTGCTGCAATGTTACCAAGCCAACGGGCTGACGGCAGGGTTGCTATGGCAGCACTAAGATCTGCCAGCTGTTCTGATGGGAAAGAGCCACAGGTTGCAGCAGAAAAGTCATGGTTGGGGGAAGGGCAGTATCATTTTTAAGTCTCCCTCTGCTTTTGTATTTACAGCAGGTCAGTGCCTGAATGACAACTATGTTCACTCATACTGCTGTCTGTTCTGCTTTTCTCTTATCTGGTGCAGCAAACGTAGGGAGGGGGATGTAAGCTACTTTACAACATGCAAACATAAATAAAACAGATGGGAACTATTACAATGAATTTTGGAAAGGGTAGTTTCTATGGAGGTTTACCAACAGTTAGTTTACTTAAATAGTGCTTCTCAAAACACTGCAACATTTTAAAAAGAACTGTTTTATAAATTGATACTTAGAACCTCATTTCTCTTTTATTTTAATACAAGCAAGATTCTCTGTACACATAGTATATACACAAAATACGATTAGGCTTTGTAGCATGTCTTTTATAGCAGCATGAATATATTAAACCATCTCACTCTGGGAATGTAAATAAATAGTGTTTCAACATCAAACTTCCCATGCATAAACTGTATTGGTTCTGAAATAGCCTATTGGACTGGCTGACAAGTGACAGTTTTAAAATCAAACATTTGTAACAGAAGGGGCTACAGTTGTGATTAATATATCAAAAGACAGAAAACAATGCATAATACCATCTGAAGTGTTGCAAATCACCTTTCAAACAACTAAGAATATTAACTCTTTATTGGTTAGAAAGCATCACCAGCTAAAATCATATGAAAATTGAAACTGGGGAAGCATGCTAATGAGAACTGCCTTAGTACATTACTCAAAGTTTAAATAATCTAAATTTCTTAACGATGTTAGATGTATTTGAAAACTATGCTTCAGTTCCAGTTTGAACAGTATTCTCAGTCCTGCTGGAACTGACAATAGCACTAAAATTAGAAGGAAAGCTAAGTACAATGGAAAAACAGAAACTGACATCTGTGTGTGTTTGATGTTTTCCTCTCACTCATCAATTTGCAGTTTTAAGAAGCATTATCCGAAAAATGTCTGTCTTTTCACACATAACTATTTGGTTGGATTAAAAATAGCAATAGTTTGTTTATCATTTGTCTTTCTACTGTCAGAAGTGCTTTTTGTATTGCTTGCAATCAAAACAATCTATACAGTTCTCTTTCTCAGTAGCCTGCTTGTTTACTTATATTTTCCATAAATGTTTTGATACCGTATGTTTTCTACTGCTCTTAAATAAAAACCAAATGTTTCTTCTGTCCTGCCAAGGTTGACTGGTACATCCTCTGAAAGGCCTATCCTAGCAGGATAGGAAAATGGAATTCTTGTCTACTACTTCTCTACTTTTGTTGGACATTCTTTGCCATTAAACACATGTCTAAAGAAGATTTAAAATAATTTTGTTTCATCAGTAGTAGGTGAGATATCCTATTCAGAATCGTGAAAGTTCATACTATAGTCTTTCTAGTCTAAATCTGGCTAAAATAATTACCTGGTAACAAAAGGGGTTATCTTTTATTTTAAGTACGTGTTGAAATCTTTAACTCAGTGCTAGTAAAAAAGCATTTTCTTTTTTGCAGAATACGGAAATTTTGTAAACATTAATCAGCACACATAAACTATATAGTGAAGTTTGTGTATTCATATAAAGTAAGGAACTTTACCTCCAGTTTCAGTAGCAGGATTTGTGCAATGCTGAATTTGAAAGAATTAAGGTTGCTGAGTTTTTATTGGAATATTTGTTGAGACTTCCCCCAATTTCTTTAGTTTTGGATGATGGGCTTTTTAAGAAGGTGACATCACTTGATTTTATATGAGAAATTTCTTGGGGGTGGGAAGAAAAAGTAACTAACTTGTAGTTAATTCCAGTGTAATTGCAGAGCAGACTTCACCTGAAAAAAATTACTGATATATGAACTTTAGCTATTAGGGTTGTTTCTGCAAAAGTCAACTGCTAGCCTTAAAGGAGCACTCAGGATATTGAAGGGATAGACCTCAGCTGTTGCCCCGAGGGCCCTGTCTCTGTTGGTAGTGGGGAATGACTTCTCCATCAGGCAGGTCAGAGCAGAAAATCAATTAAGATGCTCCATCGCTTGAAGAAGCCAGCATCCTTTCTCTGACCATAGGTGTGGCTAAGTCAGATGACTAAAATTGGATGGATGCCTTTTTTTTTCTTTTCCAATCTTACCGTGACTTTAACTAGAAGTTGTAGGAATACTTTCTCATTGACACAGTTCTGAAGTATGGTATATATGTGTTTTAAACATATCATACGATTACTTTCCTGATTATCTTTACACACTGAATCATTGTGCTTCACCAATTGATGCTAAAGCACAATGGAATATATTTATATATTTATTTATATATATATGAGATATTTATATATTAAATTTAAAAAGTTATTGTCATTATAATGAAAGATTAACCCTACAAAATAGATTAGGCATGCAAATAGATCCTGTCTTTAAGAAAGTCTGAAAAGTAGTTTTCTCTATTTGCAGAAATAGTGATTAGTAATAGTGCCAAATCTAAAGATCTACCTTGGTCAGTATAAAGATACTAAAATAGGCAGCCTCATATATTATGAAATTATGATACAGCTTTTTCTTGTTTCAGTGTCACAGAATGCACCAATTTTTTTGGATCACAGGATTTCATATGCTTTTTAAGGAATGGGCTGGTGAAGGTGATCAACTTCAAGAAATTACTTCAGAGTGGGTAGTTTAAAATGTAAAGAACTTTGGTTTTATGTTTGACCATTCGTGAATAAAACGTCCATGAGCAAATCCAATTTTGTACTGCTAGAATTCATTGCAGAGTAGGTATGCATGATAGATAAAAGTGGCAAGAATAAAGAAATGAGAATATGGATGAGTTAGAAGAACCTGCTTAATCTCTATTATATCTGATATAAACCTTTTCTGGGGCTGCGTAGGAATACATTTCTAGGGTGGTAAGTTATAAAAAGAAACTGTCTATAAAACTACTGTAAGCTCATATGCAAAAGTTTGTTATATAAAAGCAGGGAAATAAATTACAGACAAATTGCCAAGCAGTAAAATTGACTGAATAACATTTGATTAAAAACATTCACAGTAAAAATGGCATCCACATATTTTATAGATGATAGAGGAACTAAGATTTTGGTGAAGGACCTGCAATAAAGTAATAAATATAAGTAAATGTACACCAGAAATGTTATATTACACTCTGAAAAATAATTTCTCTGTTTAGACTTTGTAATCAAGTTTTTTGCAATGTGCTCGATTTTTTATGGATGGAATAGAATTAAAGTCCAAAATATTTGGGCAATAGCTTTCAGCCTGATGTGTTAAAGCAAACAGAGGTCAAATGTAACCACAAATCAAAATAAATTTTGAAGAGGCTTTAGTAACTAACAAACACAGGAGGTGGTTTACACCAACTCTTTTCCTCTGAGTAGACATTGATTAAAAGCAGTCAGACCACTCACTTCATTCCAGCTGAGGGAATGATAATGGACCCCATTAAAACCTTTGCCCATGTCACAGAACATGAGTATGACTTTACTAAACAGCAGAGCTTAAAAATGGTAATTGCTAACAGATTAATGAGAGGAAAAGGTATTAAGTGGCAGGGTATTAGACCTGGGCAGGAACTGCATGTATAGGATGAGTAACCAGGTATGCAGAGAGAGGTAAAAATGGGTGTCTCCCTTTAGTCAGGATTTAGTGAGTGGAGTTTCATTTCCTTATCCTCCATTTATAATAAGGGCTATAGGTTAAGAGTATACAGACTTCTGTGAAAAGAGGTGCTCCACTGAAACTCTTGGTGGCTTTAAAACTGATCTTCATTAAATAGGTCCAGAGCCTTAGGAGAAACTACGTGTTTCATTTTATTCCTTGAGAAGCAAAATTATGGAACTGTTCTCAAATTCTGATCTCCTGATGCCAGACACACAATATGAATTCATGAGCATTCTAGAAGAATTCTTTAAATTCTAGGCAGTAATTTATGGATCAATTTAATAAAAATAGTTTCTTTCAGCTCATAACTCATACAGGTGCTGCCTTTGTGCACAAACCTGTTTGCTTAATCCTCCCCGGTGTCCTGTCCCTTAGCAGACCTGGAGACTTTTACTGTCACCTCCTTCCAGTCCCTCCTTGAGAATTCTTTCTTCCATGACATCTATGTAACACTAAACAACTGGTAAAGGATAGACTAAGGCTACTCATCACTGATGTATATTCATTTGAAAAAACACACAAAAATAAGGTTAACATCTATCATATACATGCAGATTTTGAAATGCATCCCATTCCTTTCATATACTGAAATTTTTTAGAAAAATATAGAGTTGAGCTGCCAAGACTTCCATATCACTTAGCTATTTTATCTTCCTCCCTTTCCTTCTGTTTCACTGGTTTTATTATCTTTTTTAGCTCATTTGAATGGAAATTCTACAGGTTGTTTTGTACCATACATCCGTAAGACTCTGGAGCTCACTGGGACCTCTACAATTTCTCAGATTCAAAATCCCTGAAACCACATACAGAAATACGAACTCATTAGTATCCTAATGCAACCGATAATATTAAATTTTCTATTGGCAAAACTTTGCAAAGACATTTCATCACAATAATCTTTGATATGTCCTCCACTTGGAGTATTTTTAAAGCTTCTTTTTGACATAGCTCTGTTAAAGTGCTTTTCAAAGTAGTGCTCAGCAGGCAGGTGGTATTGTGCAATATGTGTAGTACAAGCTCACATTACAAATGATTTGTCACTCTTAAAACAGAAACTGAAAAAAGTATCTCAGCAAGGCTAATAAAACCTATTTAGTGAGTCTGCCTAAGAAATACACGTGTTAGTATGTTGTCTATACATAAATAGCAGCACTATATAAAACACGATTCTATGACCAGATGGATTTGGATTTGCTGGTTTTTTGTGATAAGATGTTTGTAGTCCATGAATTAATATATAGGGCATACTTAAATACTAGGGCTTGGACTGTGCACTTTATTTCCTCATTTATTTGTCTATACACAACTACGTATGCCATAGTTTTCATATACTACTCAGTGCTTTGACATTCTGCCAAATATTCCTTAAAAAATACTTTAAGAAAGCTGAAAAATAAACACTCTCTGGAGCAAAAGTAAAAAAAACCCAAACAAACAAAGCAAAAAACCCCAAAACCCAACCACAGACCCAACAAAAAAAAGGAACAAAATATTCAAGGTATTGAAGTGGAATCATTTCTTAGAGGACATAGCAGTTATAAGTTGCAGGGAGCAACGGCATTTACTGCAGCTGGTAAATTAGCTAAAGCCAGGCTATACAGAGCAAGACAATATAACTTTCTTCCCACTTACATGTGATCTGATATGATTCAAACAACAGTCTTTCAATTTCATTTTTCATAGATACCCTGAAAATTCTCTTGTATCAAAACCCACTGTTTATGTACTCTTCTATATCCATTTAGTAATACAACATATCTACTTACCTATTCTTCCTTTCTCTACAAAGCCATTTAGTGATGTTTAGAAAAATTATGAGAATTTTATTTCTAGAAAAATAACCTTTTATCTTGTGTTTCCCACAGTTCATGCTTTGAGCCAAAACCTACCCTTGAATAACCACAACAGTCAGCAGCACTGGGAGGAATGGCCAGATAACTGACAGCAGAATTTCCCACTCTTAGGTTGTTGTAAAAATGCTTATAAAGCATCAGGGAGAAGGGTAGGAAAGGAAGGACAGAGAATGTTTAAGGGAGTTTCTTGGATGCTGGGCTAGGAGATTGGAGAAAGCATGCACCTGCCATATATCTTATCCATTTCACTAAAATGATATTCAAAATCAGGCAATGCTGATATTCCCAGAATTGAAATAACAAATAAAAAGAACTTCCAGCTAAACTAATTCTTATCACACTACAGTCTTTATATAATGTGCTATTTACAGGGAAATACAAAAAGTATTTCATTCATACAAGTACTACAAAGACTACATGTGATGCAGAACAGCTTTTACACTAGGCAAGGGTATGGAACCTGGAGTCAAAAATAATAGTGAATTTCCCCCCACTTACCAGTGCAACAGGTGTTCAGTGCAAAACAAACTGTGTTCACTCCATTTGATTTCAATGCATTTTCCCTAGAAAGCTCCTAACAGTCACAGTCATTTTTCTATGCTCTTAGCAGCACAACAGCTTAGGTGAAGGAAAAGCAGTGAGCTGGCTGCAGAGTGGGAATGCAGAGAATTGGCAAGTGTAGAAAAAGTGGAGAAGCTACAAAAATTTATTTTCCAACAAAATAACTCTCCACAAGCTGTGTAAACTTTTCTTACTAAAACAAATACTCTAAAACACAAAGATTTTACATTTCCAGTGAAACTCACAGTAACATTTGCCTGTTTTTACTCTCCTGAAGTCTCAACAAAGAGCCAGCAGATTTATGCTTTCCCAATTACCTGGGTCAGTAAATTCCCTCATATTCCCTGAATGCAATTTGGATTTTTAAATTAAAAGACAGAATGTAGAAATAGATTTGTTGGGCTTTTGAGTAACCTTTGTTTTCTTCAGTAGATTCTCACAGTTTGCTGCCTAACGTGCACACGAATGCCGATCCACCACCCACCCACTCACATACACACCTCCAACATGTGTACTCTGTTTACTGACAGTAGAACAAAAATTAAGCTGTGCCCATCGCAATTTTGTGACCTGAACTGAGAAGAATAATTTATAGTGGTAAGTTCATTATCTTTACCATAACTTTAAAATGCAAAATTGGGTTTGCAAGGACAGCATAAGGTATAAGAGTTACACCCTTTATCTCAAGCACTCATCCATATTTACAATAAGTATAAGCTTTCTGCTACAGAAGAAAAAGTATTTAGATTGAACACTGTTACAGATTTCCTAAGTGAGGCTAGTTCCAGTTGCCAGTAATTCAAAAGCAAATCTGCTGACTTGCATTAGGACTCTAAAACAGTGTGATCAAACTTATATAGTAAGAAGGTGTCTGCAGAAATAACATTTATAAACTGTATATACAGTACACAGTACCAGTACATAGAAAATAGATTTTGACTCCATGATCCCCTGTGTGTAAGGCAAGACTGAATTCTGTCTTCATACGGAGACCACCAGAGGTACAAGCAACAGTGTGGTGCTTAAATCAATATGCAAATCAAGGTGCATCCAAATTAAAAATCAGAGCAGACAAAAAGTTTTAGATTCTTTTATGTGCTGATCTTGGCTTGCGGAATACATGGGAAGTTATTAAACATCAAATGTACCTTTTTTTTAAAAAACACTAACAACACCTTGATGGCAACAGATATTGTTCAAGTGGCAGCTACCAAAAACAGCTTGAAAAATGTCATAGTACAACATCAGGAACTCTTCAGTTGTACTACACTAATTCATATAGCACTAACCAAAAAAATAAGTATATGAATATTCTATTTCATGCTATTGCTATGCAAGCAACAGCAATACAAATCAGCATACAGAAGGATACCATATGTTCTGCAAAGAAGAACCCAAGATATTTTCAAGGGGCATTGTTACAAGACTTCAAAGAAACACAAGACTGCCAGAGGCAAAAGTTACTGACGGATGTAAACATCCCTGTTCCACTCTCCTGCATCGTTACGTTTTTTCGATATCACTTCCCCATCCTTGTCACAATATTGGTCCCTCGATTTATGACGACTGCGCTGTTTGTTGCATTCATTGTGGTCCTGCTCGCGGTCCCTCTCCTTTGAGCGATGCCGGGATTCTCTGTGTCTGTGATCACTGATCCCATGGGACTCGTCTCTGTGATTATGATCCCTGTGAGAATCGTAGTGGTCACCATGCTCATGTGAGTAGTCCTCCTTTGGCTCTACATAAGCTGAATCTCTGCTGTCTTGTGTTTCTGAGTCAAAAGTCTCTTGCCTGTGAAGGCCTCTGCCACCACTGCGATGGTTGTGGTGCTGGCTGGAGGAAGAGCGGTGCTGGGATTTCTTGATGGGTTCCACCCGTGCTTCCTCTTCAATGTGGGAACCGCTGCGCTCAGGGACCGAATGGTCATTCCTCTGGTCTCCTTGAGATCCCTGCTACCAGAACCAGCAGTAAGGTCATGAGGTACACATTGAAAAACTTCCTCCACTATCAAATTCAACTAGAAAGTACCATGAAACCAATAAAATTTTAAGTACAAAACAATCCACTTTGAATCTAAACTAGGAAAAAAACCCATTAGTATTCAACTTTTACTGAAAATTCAGTATTATAATACAAACAATTATTTTTACTCTCATCAGAATGTAGGGTGGTACTTGGGTGGCACTTTCTCATTTCTTGTGATGTTTCTGACTACTCCAGTTAGCAGTAATTGCCACCACCCTCCAAAGAAAAAGAGAGCATGCAGAAACAGGACGAACTGCAGAAAAATTGAAGAGGAGATACCATGCCAAGAGAGGGCAGATATCAATTGAGAGTTTACAGATGCGTGTCTGGAAACAGCCACTATGGGAAAGTGATTTTAGAAGGCTGAGGAGGTGGATTCCAGCAAAGAACCAAAGTACAAAACCTTGGCTCCTTCAGAGCAAATTTTTTTTAAGGAAAAAAAATGCAAGTGAATCTGGTATGAATAAAGTTTGTATTATGATACTAATAGTATCACTGACCGTCTGTTTTCTCAGCAATAATTTTATTTCTTCTTGGTAACGAAAAATTAAACATTGACCTCCTAATTTTAAGAGCTTGAGAATAGAGCCCATTGCCAAGAAAAGCAGGAGGAGAGTGATATTATCACATACAAAATTTCCTAACACACCACTGCTATTAAAAGACCGAAATAAAAATTACCAGGTAATAAACCTACTCTTCACCCGCATAAATGCTTTGAAATCACTGCAAAATGAACAAGTGGCATTATTTAACTCATTTGGGGGTTTCATTACATTAACCTGCTTTTATTGCCAAACTGAAGCCAAGAACTTTTCAAGCTTAATTGCAAAATTTTAAATAGTTAATACTGAAATTGAATTATACTTCTCACATGAGGTGAAGAATGTCAAGACAAAATCATCTCTGCTGCCACAAAATTAATGTAGATTTTACCAGAGTTATACAGGCATTTGTTTGTGAGACTGTTCTGAATTTACTAAAGTTAGTCTTAAGTTTGCCCTTCTATGTTCAGAGTTGTCTAAAAATAAGGATTGCCTCCAGGGCAGCTCACGGATGTATCTTCTTTCTGTCTTTCTATTTTGTGGAAAAGAGCTAGGGGAAGGAGGAAATTTTGTCCTTCAGCCACAGATCCTGGCAGGTGGGTTTCCTAGCAACCCAAAAAGTAAAATTACAGGAAATTGGAATGGAAAATAATCTGTATTTAATCAGAAAATTATAAAAAGCAGCATATTTCAAATCAGCAATTTGGTAAATTTGACAAGTCTTAATTTTCTAAGACAACACTTTGTTACGTCAACTTCTGAGAGACTAGCTGGGTTGCTCCTTGTGTTCCTAATTTGAAGCAAACGGCATTGCTGAGAACAAGGTAACAGGAATAGCAGCCAAACTTGTTGTTTGTTCTTGTTTTTGTGATTCTCAAGATGATTCTAATTTGCCAGAAAGGAGTATAGTAACTGCAAACACGAATAGATCTGTTCAAGGCAAAATGAAATGACTCAGCTGAGGTGAATTGTAAATGAAATTGAGTGAAAAGTGAAAAGAGTTCAAAGCAATGCCTCCTTTGGATGTGTAAACGCAACTTGTATCAGTTCATCACCATGACTGGTTTTAAGGCACATAAACATGGTATACATGTGAAACCCTGTAATTCTCATGTGGTCAAATGCCACATATGCATGTACCTTTATATAAGAATGACTAATAAAATTTGTCATTGTTGTGGTTTGAGAACAAATGCAAAATTTGAACCTGCTTTGAACACAGTGCCACTTTTAAAAGCTCAGATGCATCTTCTCTGCTATGATGAGCACATGTGAAGGACAACAATGAACAAATTTAGAACCAATACTTGCAATTTCAGAATAGGGCTGTCGGAATTTATGGGCAAATTCATTGACAGTAACTTTCCTTAAATATTACAGGGACACCAAACAGCTGATGTCTGAATCTGGATTAGATTTTGAATTTTGAATTTATGAATCCAGCTTTTTGATTCATAACCAAATTTGGGCTTTGATTTGGCATAGACTCTGCAGTGCAGGAATTTTATGGCCCAATCTCTAAGGTTTTTTGTCTAAAATAGAGAAAGTTTGAGATAATCCTATTTCAGTACTCAGTTCGTACTTTCAAAGAAGTAGAGGTTCTTGGAAAGAAGTTTAAACAGTGTTGAAAGAGGAGAGAGAAGCCTTTGTCCTCTGAAAGAATTTGCCTTGCTCCCTATGTCCAGTGGTCCCTGATCACCTGCACCATATGTGTGTGAGGTGGCTCCAGTCCTTTTGGAATTAACCCACTATTTCCATACAAGCTTGTTCCAAAGCTCTCCCTCAGACAGACAGGAGGTGTAAGGTCTTTGCTGATTTCATTTCAAACCATCCCAGGAGGCCTCATGCCTTTAAGCACCTAGTGCCATGCAATGCACACAGGGAGCATCATGCTGTAAAAATGCCACTCTGGCAGCTGGAAACATAAATCCCTCCTTACAATGTACTCTGGGGACTAAAAAACCACAAACCCCAAATGTGTTTCATGGCAAAGGGGCACTGCATTGGCCCCAGGGGAGGATGACTCCAATGCTCTGCACTGCGGACGTGGCTCCCCCAGGCCAAACAGCTGGTGGCTTGGCTTTTCCCTGCAGAGCAGTCAAGAAAAACAGCACAGGCATAGACTTTAAATTCTCTAAACACAGGGTCTTAACACTGTTGAAAGAATGGGCTCAGCCACCATGATTAAAAACCAGACCCACTCTGTGCCAAGGCAGTGACAGGCTCAGGTTTGAGATGTCAGCTGAAGATGTATCGTAGGAAAATGAAACCAAAGGAACGTAAAAGTTTTATGTTCTATAAGAGACCCCCACCGATTCACACTTCTGTATTACTAGACCTACAAAAAAAACTGTGAAACTGCAAATACACTCTCATTTTTAGTCCTTAAAATAAAAATCTGTTAGTTTGTAAGGAGACAGCACAGCATTCAGAAAAGTGTTATCAAAACTGCATAGATCCTCCAGAGAATGTGGTTAATACAATGAGTATGTGAGTTATAAATCCACACCCAAAAAGCATAAAAAACTTGAGCAAAATAATTTAAAAGTTTACAAAGCAAAGAAAGTTTATCTAGCAAGGCTGCACACAACAATACTGAATTTCATACTCAGAAATTCTTCCAGCTCACAATTTTTTCAAGGTGTTTCAGCTCTGAGGACAGAAAAAAAGGCAGAAATGAGCTATAGCTTACAGTCTCTTTTCCTGCAACTGTGTCTGAAAGCAAGAGAAGGAGATACCCTTCAAGATGGCTAAAAAAAATTATTGTTAAATAACAAACCTGTCAAGTCTGTGGTTTTCTAATGAGAACTAAATTGCTTGACACAAAAAATACTGTTTTGCAAAACTAAAAAAAGAGTACAACTTTTTTGCATTTTAGTTTAGGGGCAGACTTATTTATTTTTCCTTTGATTTTCTAAAAAGAGGTGTTTTTCTTAGCCAAAGGTATGAATTGTAATTTGCATATGTATATAACTTATGGGCATATATGGAACTTAGGTAGAAATTTAGATGCAGTGAGCAATTATTTGATCTGGGACAGATGTATTTTAACTCCCTCTGTTATCTTCTCAGCTTCAAGGCGTCACTCACTACTTATAATGAAGTATCATCTTTAAACACTTCATTTCATATCATGCAACACATATCCAAAGGAAAGCATCTCCTTATGCTGAACATCTCAATAAAATTATACAACCCAAAAGTCAAAGGAGAATAGAGGGGACATAATATGCGTATATCAACAGGCACATCAGTGCAGAGGCAGGAATAAAGCCTGCTTTTCCCAGCTCACTGGAGAGTGTCCTCACTGCTCAGAACACAGAGCCTCTCAATGTTTTTCTGCACAACGTGCAGGGCAGTGGGACTTGAATTTGACCTAGGAGTTCGGCTTGCAGGAAGTCTGTACTTTTCACAGCAATGGCCAATGAATAAAAGAACAAAAGAAACACTGGAAGGGCCACTTTGACCTTGAATCTTCACTAATACAGTCAGTCATTCTCAACCTCTACAACTGTATAGCTTGTGGGAAGATTGGAACAGATTTCCCTCCAACATTTGTGGATCTGGCCTGTACATAACCCAATTTGTCACACAGGGCCTCTGGGGCTGAGATTTGCCTATTAGCAATAGTGTGCCCATCAGTCAGAAAGTTACCAGAGGCTGGAATGTGCATAGTCTTAGCCTAGATTTATTTCTCTGATTGGATTACATACGGCCGGCTATAAAAATGCTTGTGGCTGGTACACATATTACTGGCACAGCGGTGTCCTGGGCACAATAAAACCTGAAGTATTCCACTTCACATCAACATATGTTTTCAGTCAGGCCAGCTTAGTCCTTGGAATCAAAACCAGCCCCCTAGTCAATACACAAACACGTGCTACCATGAATACAATAGCAATAACAGTAACATGCTTGTATTTGCCTTTTATACTGAAAATGGGTGAATGTCTACTGGAAAAGCTTTTACTCTATCAACAGCAGTAAAACACATTCAGCATATTCCCGTATCAGCCTAACACTGTGCTTTGGAAGGAGAAGTTGACAGAAGAAAAAGAAGAGATGGCGTAAAAACTGTACCTGTAAATTAATATTTGGACCTGGACTAATAGAAAGAGTGGCTGTTGCAAGTGTGCGAGTGAGAAGCTGGTTAGGAGGATTGCTGCTAGGTGGATGTGTGGCCTTCCAGTAGGCTTCCAGATAGTCAGCAAGGTGCTCACAAGCATCTTCAAGCTGGTTCTCATCAAGAATTACATCGAACATTTCCTGATAAAGGAAAGATTTTAGTGAGAATAATCACCAGATAAAAAGAGATCAGCTAGAGACATTGATCATGCTTTTCATTAATCAAAAATGAAGCACATTTTTAGTACTTGTATTAAGATATTTTACCTTTTTCTAAATTTGTGTTTGTTTTTCTGAATGCATTTGATACAAAAGACCATAATCATAACTAGCACTAATGTTACACTTGCTAAAGCAAGGCCTCGTGACTAACACGTAGTAATGCACAACAGTCAAAGAAGACAGGGAGAAGCAGCTTGAACAAATCTTAAATGTACAGAAAGATGGGATAAATATTGAAGAATTAACTATTGAAAAAAATGGAATGGCAAGAAAGGGAGTAAATCCCCCTGTCTAGAATAACTAAGAGAAAACTAAGGCAAACTAAGACCAATAACTAAAACATTAAGAATACAGATCATTCTGTTTCCAAGTGTCATACAAATATTAGGTAAGAGATTAGTCACACAGTCTAATTTTAAACTTCTAAAGTTAGGAGGTAAGTTTCTTTTATTTCCTCCCTGCTCAGGGAGCAGAAGGGAGCTTTGAGGGTCTATGCAGGTCTCCAGAATTCTTCATTGACTTCCTGGGGACTTGAGCATCTCTTAACTGAGATGCTTGAACTGAAATGATGAGGACACTCCCTTCACTCAGCTCTGTAGCTATGGCAAATTATATCCGCAACTGAACTGTACTCTCATCTTCTGGTTTCTTACCCATACTCTTGACAGCTGAGTATGCAGGTAGCAATGCATGCCCGGTTTAAAACACAGCTGGGGTCTCATCACCTCCACTTTACAGGTGGAAATTGAGAGAATTTGCTTCAGTGCACATCTGAAGAACTACAGAGCTGTCAGCTATGCAGTACCACTCAGCTCTTTGCCAAAACCCTCACCAAGAACATCAGCAGTGGTGGGCTGTGGTAAGAGATGCCCCAGAGGAGCTACTCAAACCACTGGCCTTACCCTAAACTATCAGAGATAAAGCACAGTCACTAAGAGGGCTCATTTTCAGACCAATAACTCCCTAAAAATTATCAAGTAAAACAAATGTTCAGTTTACTGAAGCACTGACTGTATCAGCACACATGCTAATAACTGATTGTATCTAGGACTCTTTTTCCCCTGCACCCTTGAGCAGAGTCTCGAGACCTCAGGAGGTGTTCTGCAAAAAGCAATAATGAAATATGGCCAGAAGAGGGCAAACATTCCTGAAAATTATGTAATTAACCTCGTGCTTGAAAAGAAAGGCACCTTTCAGAGACCAGACATAAATTAACAGTAACTCACAGGAGGACACTGTGCCAGTTTATCAGCTGCCACCATCTGAACATTAAGGTGTTTGGCCTGAGATTTCCCTCGGGATTTTATCAACCTCTGTAAAACCTGTGAAAAGTAAGATATTAAAAAAAATGACCAGGGTCAGACTTAATACACACATATAATCACTTAAAATGTTTACATTTGAAACTGCTCACATGGGCAGAGCAAGTTCTTCATTTGCTGGCTTTAACAACATTTCCCATGTTCCCTCATCCAGAATGAGGTAATTTTAATTTACATCCAAATAGCTCATTTCCTTTACAAGCACTAAAAAGTTCCCCTCCTGCCTTTTTTATGCTGCTTCTGGTTTCATTTTTTCTAAGTTGAATTTTTTTAATTGATCTCCTGAGTTCTCTTCCCACAAATTCATTCTTCTCTTTCGAATGCCTCTTCACAAGGTCTATGCATGTTTTTTTTTTTACACACAATAAAAGAGTATATTATTAGATGTTAAAGTTTAGCAATCAGTCTGATACTCATTCTGTGAAAATCATTCTTTCATTTCTGTATTATTTTGATTTAATGAACCATGAGCACTACTACTACTTACGTGATTGATACCAAAAGTGCAATCCCAATTAAAAAACCTATTGGAGCTACAGCATCTTTTCCAAAACAGGTTTTGGTAACATTGGAGCTCAGATACTTTTTTGATTATTAATACTTCACTATCCAAAGGGAAGCAGTAACAATATATAGCTCTGAACATAAATGAGGACAAGTGATTATCTGCATTTAAGGCCCCCAAAAAAAGACTGAAAGAACATAAAGGTATCTAAAATATTTACCTTAGGAGAAGAAATCTTTACATATACTATAATGGGAGCCAGAGAGGTTTTGCTCAGTTGAGCTGGGTGGTTTATGGTATCAGCATCAAGCACTACCAGCTGCAGTGTCCTGGCTAATTCAAAAATCCGTTCAATTTCACTTTGAACTTCAGCTGCAGAGAAGTAGAAAATTAGAGTTATGAAAATACTAAGAGGTAATTAGTTTTAAGAAATGTAACAATGTAGTAGACTGGGGTGTTGCTCCTCCTCCTCTGGTTGCAGTTGTTGTTGTTATCCGTGCATGTCCCTGGCACAGTAGGGTAATGAATACAGCGTTAGTGAGAGCGTTTCACTCCTGCTTTGCTGCCCTTGCAGGCACTGCCTGCCTCTCTCACCTCACCAATTCCTGCTATTCCAAGTTGGAGAGACACTGGTAACACCTTCTTACACGACCTCAGACCATCTCGGGGTACACTATGTGGTGATAGAGAGATAGGCCCTGAGGGCTGGAGAGAGAGCCTCTTTCCTGGGCCCATGGGTGACCCTGGGACTGTATCCAGGTCACCGGGGATGGGCAGAGAGAGGATTGTGAGTTTGTGGACAGGGCTGGACCTGTGAGAGGTGATGATTGTAGTTTGTGACCTTATAGGGTATTGTTTACCTGTTATCATAATAGGCAAAATCTGTGCACTACCCCAGGTGATTGGGGAACACTGTGGTGAACATCTTTGCTGTTTATATGATGTTATATCCTGGGTGTGCTGGTATTTAGGGGAATTCTGGCTGCATAATAAACGACTTTGCATCCCCATCTTGTGTGTGGAGTCCACGTCCATGCGTGATCACTGCAGACCGGACCAAGAAAAAGGGGTATGAATGCTCGCTGCATCAAATGGTAACTGTACTATGCCACACATCTGCTACATGTAAATAATGTCAGCTCAGACTCGAATCTTACCCAGTAACCTGTTTGCTCAAACTGGAGTGCCTGAGATAGGCATTAGGAAGTACTGATTACTATGTTAGCAGAAACTACTGT
Organism: Ifrita kowaldi; assembly: GCA_013398055.1. NCBI lineage: Eukaryota > Metazoa > Chordata > Aves > Passeriformes > Cinclosomatidae > Ifrita > Ifrita kowaldi. The sequence goes on from VZRS01001241.1 coordinate 123,316, forward strand.
TTTCCCATTTAGTTCAACTCATCAAAGCTCAAGAAAACAGTTTTCTTCTACTGGCCTTAGTACGGTACCATGTTAAAAATTTGATTATTATGTGTAAAACACTTTTATAAGAGAAAATAACCGAATAATCCAAATAATGCTATGGTAAACTCCTCACAACCCCAGGAGCTGTGGAAAGCTGCTTTTCCCAGAGATAAAGAATCTTATCTTCTGGTAGTCACGCTCCCAGCTCCTCAGCACCCTGTCTGATTGGCAGTGCTTTCCAGGGCAAACCTCTCCAAGACAGATGGGCTGCATCCGCTTTCACAAGTGGTGTAGAAACTGTCTTCATTCCTCAATGAAACAAAACTACATCTTATAATAGCAAAATCATCTTTCAAATGAAATCACATTTTCCTGCTCAAATCTTGCTATCAGCTGATTTCACAGAGGAATTAGAGAAGCTGGACGATTTGTGCAAGTCTGTAAAGAAAGTCATTGGGCCAGAAAAGACTAATTCATACAGGTTTCCCTTTAAAGGTTGTGAATGCTTCATGAAGCAAAAGCAGATTCGATATCTAGCCCATTCAAAGAAAATATTAGAAGACAGCCAACAGAGACTTAAAGGTCAAGAAGAGGTACCAAAAATTTAATAGTTTCTTGAAATTACATTATTGGCCTTTCATCTATTTTGCTGGCAAAAGCTTTACTTTTGCTTGAAAACACAACCTATCTGATCTGGATAGAGAGAGAGTTTCCTATACCAAATGGTCTCTTTCAAGAGATATGAAGAGATTGATTTTTGCTATCTTAGAATAGCAACTGAATAAATTGGGTACTATAAAAAGATTGCAAAATTTCCAAGAGAGAGCAAGGCATCCCAGCTAGTATTTTGGTTCCAAATCAATAGGTGATTGCTGTGGTCATTTTATAAATCAAGTAACATCTAAATGGTCCTCAGAGAATCTGTGTATGATATCCTTTATTGGAGGAGGTTGACATTGCTTTGGATCTATTAGAGACCACTTCCAACTGTTTGTGGTTATCTGCAGTTTTGGGTGAGCACATGCAATCAGTCTTTTACAGCAGGGAACGTAATGCAGAGATGTGCATGGTGTGGTATGGAAATCATTGATGCATGCTTTCCTGCTGGTCAATAAAAGCACTGTGGTCCTGCTGCTGTCTGAATTAGGACCACATTTTTCAAGACAGAACTTCTGGCGGTTCTTGGCACATTCACAATTACATTTTCTACAACTTTGTTGCATAGAGATACTTCTGAAATCACTGAATACCACTGTCTCAGAGTTTTAGTCGAAGACAGTCAATAATCTATCCCTAATTTAAGTTCAAAAGACAACTAGAATAAACATATCAGAGATAATTTGTTACGCTGTTCTGATGATGAGTTTGGATTCCTTTCCTGCAATTTCAAACCAGGCTCAACGCTTTAGTCAGTACAACAATATTAATTAATGTATCATTTAAAGACCATTCCAGACTGCTAAAAAACTTTTGTTCACGACAATTTATAACCAGCAAAATCTGCCTCTATGCCACTGTATCATAATTTTGTCTGAGGAAGCAGTATTTGCTACACTGCTGGAAGCACTTTTCTGCCAGTAGAGAACACATCTCTGTGGACTAGATTTCCTGCTATACTTTTGAAACACCCACTGCCAGGGCAGAGTATGCCTCAGGGTATATTCTATTGTGAAACACACCCAGAGCAACAACTGCAGGTAACTATGATCCTATGAAACCATAGTTTCCACTTGAGTCTGAAGATGGAGAGGTATCTTTTTCTTCAATTAAAATGTATTTCGGTACTTATTTTTCTTAACTTGGGTGTAGGAAAAAAGTTCAAGGAACTACACTGCATGGTTGGTGAACTAATATACGTGCCTCTACCTCTTCAGTCAAGAATGGATGGGAAAGATGCCACAGGGAGAGCTGAAGAGGTCCTGATCTCCTGTTCCTTAGAGTACTTCTTCAGCTTCTGGAAAAAACTCTCATTCTGCTTGAAATCTTCTTTGAATTCTAACTTTACACCTAATATTTTTGTAATTAGTTACATAATAGTAGTTTCTCTTTTTAGATGACAAAGGCTTTATCCACTGCTACTGCTTTGGTTTTCATTTTTCTTTAACAATATCTCTCCAACCCCAAATTCTCTACCTGTAAAAACTCCTTCATAACAAGACACTCAACACAAATTTTATCTCAGACTTTTGCCCAAAGTAAGCAAAGAACTCAAAAAGTCATGTGGGGATAGTAACACAAATGTCACTGGTAGTTAAAATAGGGAGCTGAGAACAGTGACAGTAGGGTATCTTCAAAGCAGCACAGTAATAGCTTTGCAATCTTCCCACCTCCATGAATACCATCTATTTATAATAATGTCCCTTCTTATGTACTGGAGAGGCATAAGAGTGAAGTTATAACACTAAAATCCAATAAATTATTTTCGCCAATCATAATCAGAGGCATAAAAATAATCAGAACTACTGTGACAATCATCATGAAATGCTGACAGCCCAGCTACAAAACTCAAACCCAGAAGTCAGCTTCCAAATTTTAAAGTGACCCTTACAATCTATTTCATATGGTCTCCTTGGTAACCAGAAAGTGAACATGTTTTAAATGACAGGAGCACTCAACTATTTATTCCATACAATAAGGAGTCAGCTCTAAGAAACAGTAAGTACACATCTCCCAGACAACTTTAAATACAGCACATTTAAACTTAGTTCCAAATATTAATTCCCAGCATCACTACTGCACCTAGAACAGAAATTCAGTGCAGTGAGAGCACAAGTAAATGGCTTATCCCATTATGGGGGCAGACAAACATTCTTTACACCAGTTGGACCTCACAACTGAATTCCAAGAAAACAGTTCACTACAGTAATCTCACCTAAAATACAGGCAAAGATACAACACCACCTCGTTTCATCTCTGTCAATTCACTAATAACATGATGAACTATGGTGGAACTTAGGGTCACCTATATAATGCCATGGTAAAAGAACATTCTCTACGCTACACAGTGGAGAAACACAACCCTCCTGCAAACCTGGGCTGCACCCATCGCCGCCAGGAGTCACCGGGACACTCAGCTTGCCAGAGCAGCGGCTACATCAGCAATTTGTTTCAGCAAAACCCTGATGCGATAGCAGTTCCATGACAGGGAGGAGATGCAAAATGGATATGCATCTGGCCTGCAAAGGTCCAAGTGAAGCACAAAATACTGCTTAGATACAGCTAAGAGATTTTGATCTTCACAAGGAGTAGTGAAGTTCAAATACTCTCAACTGAGCACAGTACGACTTTTATATCCTATTAAATTTGACCTTGTCTCCTGTCTGTGGTATCGGTGGCTCTGTTTTGTTCATAGAAACAGGTATGTAAATTATGATTTCCACTGCAACAGGCACAGAGACAGAGCACTCCAGTTTTTTTAAACAGGGCTCCTGATATTACAGACATATGGAATGAAAACAACACACCTATGTCAAAGTATGCCATACAAAATGATTAGCAACACCTTACACAAATGGCTATGAAATAATTTCATAAATTAAGGAGAACAGCCATTGGTAGCCTTGATTTTTTTATGCTAATTCTTTTATACAAGCACAGTTACTGAAAAATAGTTAATCACTAAGTTCCATGAATGTAATTCAAGAGAAGTTTAAGACAACCTCATGATTTCCATAATGAAGGTGAAAGAAAAAAATGTGGTTTTAATCCCAGTGCCTTAAAACCAGATAGAATGTCTTGCACCAAAACACCTGCTAGAAATGAGTAAAGGTCATATCTGACATCCAAGAAAATGAAAAAAGAAAAAAAAGGAAGTGGTAATTATTGGCCCGCACAAGTCTCTATTAAGAACAAAATCATGAGCTTAACTGACAGAACTAAAATTTTAAATTTTAATTTGTGAGCATGTGTGTGTATGCACATGCTTATATTAAGTGAAAAATCAGCAGAGTCTCCATGGGGTACTGCTGTAAGCAGAATGCAGGCACCTGGCCACAGCAGGCTATCCTGGACTGCACCAGGGATCTGTGCTCCCTGGAAACAAAGCAAAGAGGCCGAGATGTTACTGAGGTGATCCAATAAACTACATGGGCTTTGAGCCCAGCAGAGCAAGTTAAGGAGGCACCCCGCAGGTATGTAAGTGGCCTCTTTCTTCTCATCTTCCTCTTTCCTCCCCTCAAGCAGCAATGCTGCTCTGGGCAGCCAGGGAGCCAACACGGGGCTCCTGCTGGGCTGGGGACAGCAGGCTCCACTCCTTCCCCAGCCAGGGAGGTTCAGTCCCACCGTCTCCAGGCAGGACTACGTGTCTCACCTCACACCATAGGGCACCCCAGAGCTGGGGAGCAGAATGCTTTGTGCCTCTGCTCCAGCATATCCAGCTAAGAAGTAAAAAGTCTTGAAGAGACATAAGCAAGAGAGAATAAATGCTTTAGCTTAGTCCTCAGGCAACTGGTCAAAAGATGCCTTGATTACAAGTGTTTAATCAAATGTCTAACCTAAATGTAGTTTGTGAATATACTTAGATTTTCCTGGTCTCCACCAAATACCTTAGCCACTAGCTTGTTACGTAAAAAGAGGAGGGTGGGAGTGGGAGGATGACAATATTTTCCAGGAAAAGTGGCTGCATGTGTTACTCATGCCTAACAGATGGGGCTCCTGTGAGGGATAAGGCAGAAAGGAGAGAAGCATGTCTGCTGCTCTGCCTGGAGCTCCTGTCTGAGCTCTGCTGAAGGGGAGCCGTGGGGCGAGGTGCTGCAGGAAAACAGGGTTTTCCTCCTCCTGCCTGCTAAGGCTCAGTTTAGGCAGAATTCAGACAGCTTTTAATGCACACACACGTCCAAGTGGTATTGACAGAAATAATGTCATGTTTGGAAACCTCAACATAACCAAGATCTATTTATAATGGACTAACATCTCCTGAAATTCAGCACTGTAATTATGTGAAAATATAAAACAGATAGTGTCATTTAAAAATACTAAATAGCACATAAAAATGTCTACTTCCTGCCACATTTCTCTGGGCTAGCAAAACAATAGCATTCATGGAATGATGCTTCTTATGCCAAGTTTAAACTGGAAGCAAATTTTAATGGCCTATGAATGGCAAAGATTGAAATCAGCAGATTGCAGCAGCAACACAAGTGGCTGAGCACTGCACAAGGGTGCACTGAAATGACTGTGCCAGGAAGAACCACAGCAGCTCCAGAAGGTGCCATGCAGCAGCGTAGCACTGCTCCTATCATTAAGCTCCCCTACACTCTGTTAAGGAGTAATTGGGATAGGAAAACTGGGCAAAGAAGCAGTCTAACATTTATTTTGTCCAGGGAACCAAGCAAGTGTCTCTGCATAGTTCAGAATGGATATCATCATATCAGGCTGGCAATAACGGGTATTTCTGTACCATGCCTCATTACTCAGTGCAGTGCTGTAGGCTTTTACGGATCTGGTCCATACACAGGCACCAAGTAAGTGTTCCCTAGGTCTGTTGTTTTTTTCAGAACAAACATAAATAAAAATGTTCAGCCTTTCTCACAGATAGGACATGGAACTACTCCATCACTGGCTATTCAACCCCTCCTGCTGATGGTGTACCACTCACAAAACATTTGCGTATTCACTGAGTGGGAGAGATACTGACTCTGCAGCCTGATGCTCAGAGTGGGAGGCAAAACACATGGATTCCAGTTCCTTCTCCAGGGAAAGTTCAATTATCATGCAAAGTGCGTAAGACTCAGCAGGACCAACCAACAACCATCCAAAAGGTGATCACAGCCCTGTCATGGCGATGGGAGTGATGAGCCCATGCCTCTCTTAGCAGAGAACAGAACTGAACCGAGACTTCTTTGCATTCTGGTTAAACAACGCAAACCTTTAGTCTTGAATAAAATGGGGACACAAACACCAACTTTTAATCAGTTCCACCAGGCCAGGAGAAAGAAAAAAACCTGGATCAATTCAACCTACAGTGTGAATAGCTTTAAGGGAAGCAAACTGTACTCTTAAACAAACAGCTAACTAGCTAAAAATATTTTATTCACCTAAGTATCCTGTCTATTACACAGATATCCATAACCTTAAAAATTATTCTAACACATTGCTACATACTTTGTTTCTAGCACGTTTTGTTTCAGTGTAATTATCAATCACACATATTTCTGTGCAGTATCATGAGAAAATATAAGGACAGGTTGCTGAGCATTATCTCTAATTTACAGAAATCAAGAAACTTTTTCCCCCATATACCCTTTAAAAACACTCATTTAAATGCTTTGCCTATACTGTATCAAAACCTTATTTACAAGTTAGAATATTGGAAAGTTAGTACCAAACTTCTAACACAGAACTACCTAAAGAATTCATTAGGAAAACTCTGACCTTAGATGTTAAGAAAATCAAGGCTGGCCCAGCAGGATAAAAGAGCATTTTGAGACATGTGAGACTGATAAATTGTAACAGGTTCATCAGCTTCATGCTACTCTTTCCCCACTTGTGGGCAAAAAGAAGTTTAGCTACACCCTCATGAAAACCCAAAAGCTCTTAGCTGCTATTTTACTGCATTCTGGTTCAAGGCAGGTTCAGGTTCACCAGGTTAACATATTTAACACCTGAGAATGAGAGTTATGGACATTTGTCACAGCTATCTTGAAGATAAAATTATAAAGGGACAATCAGGATTTTCCACAACACATTGAACAGCTCTTATTTTCTTTGAACTATATTAGATCTCTGAGACTTTGGGAAGGCAATACACTCTTGCTTAAGTCCAAATTTTGCATCCCTGTTCCATGGCCTCTGTAAGTAATGAAGGATTTTTATGACGTTTAGCTAGAACTCTTTTAGGTTTATCCTTGATTTATAGCTGAGGAAGCCTTTACTTGAAACTTATCATATACCACAACTGCCATTAAATTACTGGACATGGAGAATACGTAGTAACACCATATATGTATATAATATACAGTATGTATATATATATGTGTATATATATATAAAACAAAGAAATTGTTACCATAGTTTCAAGCATTCAACTGGCTTCTCGCACAAATATCAAGGAAAAAAAACCACAAGGCTGAAATTTGCACAGGTAATCCACTACTATTTCTTTGAGCATTTATGTTTCATTTTCCGAAGACAAAACTTTGGGATATCAACCTAATGATGTGAATGGAAGCTCGATACACTTTTTAGAGACAGTCTTCCAAAGGTAGGTGCTCAACTGCACATGCAAACTGGGTGCATGTAATGCCTGACAGGTTAGTGCATATGCACATGGAAAGCAAATAAACAGATTCCCAGGCACGTGATGGCAATCGATTTACCATAAACACAATGACACATTTTACACCCACGGTCACACGTCTGTGTTCGAACGCGCAGATAAGGTGCACACATCTCAGAAATACACAATGGAATACCTAATCTGTAGCGTTTACTTGTCAATGTCAACTTTATTTTTAGAATTACTTGAAAATAAGTAAGGAAAACCAGCAAGGTTTTCTAAAAGAAAGACTTAGCAACATGGTACAGGATCGGCTTTTGTCTGTCAGTGAGCCAGATGCGAGAAACACACGGTGGTTCTGTGAGGTACAATAAAGCACTGAACACAAAACAGCAGGAAAAGTAATTTGCAAGCTTGTATACATACCTAAAACATCTGGAAAGGGAGAGCATTAATGAAGCAAAGAATGGAAAAAGCCAAAACAATCAGGTTTTGTACAAAGCATACAGCATGAGGTAAGGTTGTAACAAGTGTAACATACACAGAAAAAGGTTTGGGTTCTTTTGACAAAGAAATGCAGCAAAAGCACAAAGCTGGTTCAGCAGTTTCTGCAAATGGCATGCGTCTATATAAAAATTTAACTAAGCCAATTTGGGCTGATCTTCAGGTGAGTAAGATTTAACCACGTACTATACCTTCTTGGAGAAAAAATCTGTTCAAAATTACAGATGTCTTCTAGTCTTTTAAAGAAATTAATCATTTGTCCTTTCCTTAAAGTTAGTTCTAACATCTCACATGTTAAAACATGTAACAATATTGACAAGCAAACATTCCTATTTACATTAAAACAATGTAATTATTGGAGAGGAATAAGACTGTATCATCCACCTAAATCTTTATGAGCCAGACACTATTTTAAAAAAGTTCTTGAGAACATTAATTTTATACTAGATATTCAGTGGCAGCATTGGTTTCCAATGAGTCAAATCCCAAGTCTATTTTTAACTGATTCCATTACAAAAGCAAACTGTCAGTCGATAGGTGTGTGTAGCATTAAAAGCTGATTGAGACTCCCTTATAACCCTGTAAATCGAGTTCCTCGTGGCAATTCCTATTTCTGATTATCACATTGTTGGTGTACGTCTCTTTGAAATTAATTCTGGGTTATCTGTTAAATAATTCCAAAGAATGGTGCTCACTTCACTGTTTTCTATGCTATGCACAACATTGCAGACCTGTATGGGGTGATAAGGTAAGAGTTCTCAAAAAGAGGTACATTTATTTCCCAGAAAAAAGCATTTGGTATTAATATATCAAGCACAGTACCTTTGTACTACCTTAAGTAATCAATGGAACACTTATTAGAATAATAGTTAAAAAATAACAATATATTTTCAGAAGTCTAAGAAATAGCCTTCTCTGCTGCAGTTACAACTGCTGCTCACAAATGTGATCATAAGTGAAGGGTAGATCAGTGGCCTGGCTGCACAAGGTACAACTGCACAAAGGTTGGTGCGTAAAGAAATAGCTTTCCATTGAATCTGAAAGGAGGGAGGGATTTGAATTAACATCAAGCAGTTTTGGGGAGCTATATTAGCTATATATATTTTTTAGAAAATATATATATATATATTTGCAAAAAGGAGAGACAAGAGAACAACTCATCTCCCCACATCCCATAGCTGTGCAGCCAGGAGATGCATTCAGAGCAAACCAAAACAAACCAAAACAAACCCTGTTTTTCCTTAACAGGAACAAATTTGTATTGTGATAAATATGAGTTTTAAATACCTAGGTCAGAGCTAAGTCATTATAGATAGTCTGGACGAAAAAAAACCCAAAAAAACCAACACAGCACAAATTTAGTATTTGCTGAAATTCTGGGGTTTTTTTTCTTTTTTTTCCCATCCCCCCCAGTGATTTGGGGAAGAGACCCTATTAATTTCATTTCATAGAAGGGAAAGTGTAGGTAGATAAAAAAATTCATTTTCCAGGACTCCTAGCAGACCTGCAGCAGATACTAGAAAAGAACTAATGTGATGTGAGTCCTGATTTAATGATGTATCTGTGAAACTTGTATTCATAGAGAATACTACTGGCTGCAAAGCTAATGCTGATAAAGTAGGAAATGCCAAAATAGCTCTCCTAAATCAAATCTTTTGCAATCTGTATTATAAGAGAGCACATTCAGGAACATACAATAAAGTTGCTCCTTTAGGGCTGCTGTCTCATTCAGTATGCAACTCCATACACTGTCAACTGATAAGAAGCCATTGAATCATTTACTTTCTCCTCATTGTCAAATACGTGTTTCACATCTCATTTAGAACATGGCTCTAATCTTTCTCTGAAAACAGAATGAATAAAATATTTATGGGCAATTTATGGATCTTACTGTGGTGGTATATGCAATAAAATGATTTTTCCCTTTGAAACATCCCAGTTAGGTGAGAAGCTGGAATTACTTGTATTTTCCAGAGAGAAAATCAAATTACAAAGAATAATCACAAGTTATGAATAATTCAGGGGGATTAATTTTCAAAAATGCAGTGTCTGATTCTTCAGAGTAATTACCAGTAGAAATTACATTCAGAATAGAAACATGGAAGCCATCCTACAGGAACTCCTGATTCCTGGGGATTCTTTCTTCCAAAATGGAACACAACCTTAAAGCTTCTTTTAGAAGTCAGTACTAAGACTCAGGACATTCCTGATGTTGCTCTGTACTGTCAGTACAGAATATACGTACTGATCTGAGAGAAGGAAAAAATTCTTTGAGCTAGGTTGGGAATGAAAAGAATATCTCCCCAGTTAAATGTCTGCAAAGAGGAGCGCCTAAAATAAGAGGACTTCTGGGGAATGAGGATCCACAAGTCTGGTATTTCACAAGGTACCCAACAGGAGCTCCAGTAGTCCATAAAGCCTGCTTTCCATCCCCCTTTTCCAAGTCAGTGCATTACCATGCAACATGCTGATTTTGATGGCATACACTGTATAAGTTAATACAGGGAAATTAGGGAAATAGTGATTCACTCAAAAATTCCAATTCCCCACACTATTTTACATATTTTTCAAGGATATTAAGGCAGAGGACCAGTGGAAAAGTAGTCTGTAAACATTTGACCAAAGACTGGATCACAGCAAACATAACCTAAAGATACTAAGAAGCTGCACCGTTCCCTTTTTATTATCACTTCCTAACCTTTATTTTGCATTACTTCAATTTTTAAACCGAGTAATATTCTTTTAATAGGATATTTTGTTGACTTATAGCAAATTCATCACACAGACAGAAAAAAAATTCCACTATATGGTGTGATATTGCCATTCACCTTTTCTACTTCAGCCGACTAAATACTCTCAGCAGTGTTATGTTGTCATCTTCTTTGTGGACCACTGCTAGGAGAGGTCACCTACCAGCAGACTACAATGATGTCTTCCGATTCTGACTCTTATTTCTGCCTTGAGGTGCATTGCAGGTAGGCAAGGGAACAGGCTGTAACATGCCTTTTTTCTTTTGCCTTGTGGAAGGGTTTTCCCACTGTCTTACAAAAACAGTTACCTTTTCTGACTCCAGTTTATTTTATTTTCTCTCAGTTTTCCTCCCAACACTGCTGCCACACCACTTCCCTCCCAGACTTCCTGTCTGATTTCTGTCCTCCCATGGTTTATCCCATGCCTAGAGCAGAGACCTGGAGGTGCTGTAGCAGTGGGTTTGACTATCCCAACTCCTTCTCCATAAGTCAAACCTTTCCCATAATGGATTTTCACTACTTGCCTTCCTGCCTTAGCCTGGCCAACCACCTGTTCCTCCAGGTGAACATCTTTAAAGTAAATGACTTTTGGTTCCATTCTCCATGCTGCACAGCAAAGGAGGGATTGCAAGTCGGAGGATGAGCATCTTTTCACCTCAGTTCTGCTTGGCTGCCCTGATTCAGTCTGCTGGAAGCAGGTTCTGCTCAGCATCATTGCTGGACTTTGCCAAGGAAAGCTGAGCCTTTAAGCAATTCAGATGCAAAGCTTGGCATGTTAATGGCAGATTCTAATAATTTGATCAAGTTTTCTCATTATTTTCATAAAATTGCCCAGAAACATGTAACTGAAATTTTGTTCAATTCACTACCAAATTTCAAAACCCTGGTAGATTACTAGAACAATGGAAGTATTACAGCTTCTGAAAGAAAAGGGTTTGAGAATATTTTAGCATTTGTAAAATTAATTTTTGCCCTAACTTTATTGCTAGAATGACCCAGTTGCTCTGGTCAAAGAGCTTCAAAGTTATTTTATAAATCAGTTAACTTTTAGAACAATTATAAGCAACTGAAAACCAGGTATGTAGCAGGAAATCTTAGTTAATAACAGGCCCGTTACAAAATCTAGAGAGAAATATCTACCTACCTATCCACATATTTGCATATATACATAATCACTGTCATCTTTTGGGTGTCTCAAACTGCAGTTCTGTCAGAACTTCCATTTTAAATACTTCCATCTAAAAAAGTACCTTGACACAAAGAAAAAATGTTGATGCTCTCAAGAGTATAGTTCTACATGAGATAAAGGTGTACAAGACCGGGCAGAATTTAATTTTTATTAATTTTTTTCCTGTATAGATTTTTGTGATAGAGTCTCACATATATGAGAATATTTTAGCATGAGGAATGAATGATGTGCTTTTACTGCTGCATATATTTGTACAGTATTGCAAAATTGCACAAGCTTTGCTGATGAGGCTGAAAACTTAATCATCATGATTCTGTTTGTTCCATGACTGGTTGACCTCCATACTTATTACCAACTTTCAGTCCTATTCAAAATAAGTGACACTTTATCTTTTCATTAGGTTATTAAACAGACTTTGGTGACAAGACTGAAATTCACACAGAAGAATATTCTTGTGTGTAAAGACATTAATTATGTTGTTACAGTACATTGCATTTTGATATTTGAAAACACTTTAAGTAAGACACATTTGGAAGCTACAGACTACTTCCAAGCAAAAATTCACAGCCTCCATATAGCTGAAGGCAAAGGTTTTATGAAACAAATTTTCAAGAAAGGGAAGACAAACTTTCAAGGTGGAGAAGCTTATTCTAAAAATGACTACTATATTAGGCAAATGTTAAATATTCAGTCACAGTTCAGGTGTTGTTAGAATTTTTTTTGTTGCAAAACTGGTAAGAACTTATTTAATAGGATGAATGAAACTACTTTCTTGTTCCACAAAAATTACAATTTTTCAAGATACAATGCTGTGTTCAGGGGAAACCAAGCTCTCTCAAAGGCTGCTAAGAGGAATCTGCAGCTCTGTAAAGGCAGAAACATGACTGGAGGATCCATCTGAGATGTAGCAAGTTCCTCCTTTTCTGGTATTTGATAGGGAACTCGCATAGGATTTGTTATGGAACTCATGTCCTGTATCTCATGAGTATGTAGACTCCTGGCAGGATTCACCTTAGAATCACAGAATGGTTTGGATTGGAAGGGACCTTAAAGATCATCTAGTTCCAACCCCCCTGCCGTGGGCCGGGAACCTTCCACTAAAGCTCTTCGCTCTCTCCAGGTGGCTTGACACAGGGAATGCACCAGTGACAGCAGCAGAGTCTTGGATATAAAACATCTCACACTAGAGGAATGGCAAAGGCAGTCAAAATGACTCCATTTGACTCCAAAATGACCACCTTTTCTTCCTAACTTTAAGGACACCTTGGGACAGCAAGCTCCAGTGCAGCCACCTGTACTGTAGATGGTTACATTTAGTTACAACTTCCCAGCTAAGCTTATTTTTCTTTCTGAGTAATAAATGTTAAATTATTGATACAATTGGACAAGCTTCAGTACTAAAAGACTCATGTAAGATGACAGATATGTAGGCTATGAATGCAGCTATACAGTTTTTAAAAACATTTCCCATTTTGCATCCTTCCCTTTTTTGTATCAACCTTAGGATTAGTTTAAACTGGCACAAAATTCATAAAATGTGTACTTCAGTAATTTTTTTCATGCTTCATATCAGTTGCTATCACTAACAGTAATCTTATCAAAATAATGCATAATATCAATAATATCCATAATATCCATATAATTCCAATAATCTGGAAAGAGTAATTTCTATTTAACCAGAAGACCATGTCTTCAGATTTTATATGGATGGCTGCTTCTCCCCACTGAAGCAAACAGCAAAACATGACAACTGAGCATAAGCAGAATAAACCAAAATCAGCACTATAGGAAGTTTACCTTATAGTGATTTTAAAATGATTTCTAGTGCCAGGATTTCTGATTTATGGGAATTGTGATTTTCTCACAGCAGAGAGAAGGCTATTTTTATCTTAGACATATGAACTGAGAGTAGCATACTTCACAGGTAATTTGTAGATAGCATCATTGCAGGTACTTACCTAGGCTTGATCTCGTGTTAGATCGCTCTATTATCGCATGCTTACTGGGGTTGTTTAACACTGAGCGTTTGGCAAGCGAGATGTCTGCTGTGACTCGTGTAATTGATATACTGCAAAATAAACACGGCAAAACAGTGCTGAACATTATTTTTCTCTCAAGGATGTGGGGGGAATTCTCGTTTAACACTAGAAGATGGCTAAGACTACAGGAAAACAAGTTCTCAGCAGCAAAGTACACTTCGCTCAATGTGAACAGAGAAAACCTTTATCTAACTTAATACTGCTACAATAACTACTGATAAGACATCCTCCTACACGTGCCTGAGGAGAGGGGAGGCAGGAGGAAGTCAGGGATTGCTGCAGAAGATGGGACTTCCCTGTACATCATCAAACAGGTCTGATGAGGGTCTGACTTTGCACCAGTACCCCCAGTATGAGCATGCTGGTTTCTCCTTTCCCTGACTTCTTGAACAGTACTGAATGACAACCTGGCTTACTCTATGTATAAAACATACAGGGACATGCAGAATTAAATGGTAAGGGTAAGGCTTAGCAGGGAAATTAGTACAGATCCAGAACTACAAATCATGGGGTTTTTGTTTGTTTTGGCTTGGGGTTTTTTTGGGTTTTTTATTGTTCAGTTTACCAATATGTGTTTTTCTAACAGAGGGCAAGAGCTACCTATAATTTTCCAGAAAGATTATGCTAGTAATATGCTAGCCACCTAAAAATGGGAACTGTAACTTGGAGAAGCACATCCTTAAAAAGTCTAGGTTGACTATCTGGCAGGCTCAGTTTTGTGTTTATGAGAAAAGATGAGCCAAGAAAGAAGTGGTTACTTTCAGTTGTTTGCACTGACCTGCTACACAACCTTCTGCATATTCTTCTTCCTAGGAAAACAGTTTCTTTGGTTTGTTTTGCTTTACAGGGTCAAAATGCACCCTTAAGTTCCTTTTCAAACTCTCTGGTCTAATGAGGTTTAGAGGTCACATTTTTCCAGTGCTGAGAGTTAAATCAGACTGATGATATTCCCTTGTTCTTCCTTGTAGGATTTTACTTGCAATTTAAAAGAGGAAATGGATTTGCTAAGAGGGAGGGCTCCTCTCTAGCAAGCACTGTCAGATGCTGTTTTTTCATCTTAAATGTAATCCAATAGTCCATTTCCCAATGAACTCAACATGTGTATACACTTATCTAAAACCCTAAAAAATGTAACAGCACCAGAAGTTAATATGAAAAAACAGAATTATGTGCACAATACTGATTAGTAATAGAATTTTGGAAATCTAGGCATGATTTAACTTAAGCTAAAAACACAACCAAAGATTGCGATTTCTGGCACAGCTCCTCACAGATAATGCCATTTGTCTTAAAATTAAATCAAACATGTATATTGTGATACTTATTGGTTATCTTTATTTGCTAATGGAAGGACTACAAACTTTTACAGCTTTTTGGGTTTTTGTGTTGATTTGGATTTTTTCCTGCCAGTCTTTCTTCCTACAGGCTATAGAAAAATTTTGCCTTTATAAATGCAATTATGGTATATTGAACAACGCTAGATTTATCAGTCTCTTTATCTATGAAAAATGTTATTTTTCATTTTAAGACCTTTTACCGTCTTTCTAAGGACATTTTAATGTCTTTGAGAAACATCAAGTCAGGAAGACCAAGTCTGCTCTCAAAACAAAGGGTGTCTATGTTCACACTGTGAAACAATCACAGTGAGAGCAGGGACAGCAGTGTGGCAGCTGAAAGCAGTAGCATTGAATCTGAGAATTTCCAGTGCAAATTTGTTCAAAACCTTAAGTAATGATTCAGATTGCTACTGAAGTTTGGAATGCTTCAAATCCACTACTATAGACATCAATTTTATTTGGAGTATTTGTGGATTCACCCTGCCACAGTTGGATCTACAACTGAAAATGACACGCTCTAAAATACTTAAAGACGTAAAGATGCAATAATTTTCTTCTGCTTGCAACAACTGTTTTGTTAATTTCCAATTCTGAAGGTGTGTATCTAGGGTTTGATAATCCTGACTAATATAAAGAGGGACTACTAAAGTGGTTAGGTATTTACACCATTATCCTGACTGAGAAAATCCACCAGCTTAAACCACAATGCCTGGTATTTTAAAGAACTGAAGCTATTGACAAAAAACCTCAGGCTCCCTCTTGAAAGTTTTGGCAGCAACAGGACACACGGAATAATGTTATGGATCTGTCCACTTCCAAACTAAATAGGACATTCCTTGAAGTTACAGGTATTATAATTAGATCTTCTTGTTTTCTCAGTTTTTCCTCACAGTGTCAACCCATTGGGACATATTAATCTGGAGCTTGATCCAATACCAATATAATCGTGTCTGGAGAATGCACCCGATGTCTCTGCTCCATGGGTCCGTGATGCTGGAGTTACAGATCATGACACTGCTTTTGAAGACAGACTATCATTCGACATCTGTACCACAGTAATGCCTGAAGGCTCAAGTACAAATCCCACTGGACCTTTCCTAGCGTGCTGTAACCACTCGGATCAGAACCCAGCGAGTGCAGTCGGTCTGCTATTAAGGGTGACCATATTTCAGCAAGGTGGGGGACTGCCCCACCCCTTCATCCCAGTCCTTTTGAAACTTCCCACTACAGAGCCCAGAACTACTGTCTAACCAAGCTCCTATCTTGAGGGATCAAAAGTTTGACAATCCCATACACCAGATACTCTGAATCTCATATCACTCTTCCCAAGTTGGATGCCAAGTAAGGAAGTAGAGCTGAGGAGGAACAGTGGCTCTTGTCAGTTTGCTCAAAACCTGGGAAGCGTTGATGAGATATCATTTGAAAAATACTTAAAATAACTTTTTAATCTGTAGATAAATATCTAGCAATTTGGAGTGTGAATGTCACAGTCATCAAGAAGAAGACATCCTTTTTTCCACTCTCACCAAATATATGCCCCAGAACACTTCCCACTGCAACACAGCCTCTGCATGCTCTGTCAAGGAAACTTCCAATCCACACTACAATCCACTGATCAAGGAATTAGCTGTCATTCCTAATTTTGTCTGATGTTATTATTTCTTAAAAACCTGGTAGTACCCAAACAGAACCTGAACTGAAGTATATTTGTGTTGCAAAGTACTTACCGCCCTTCGAATCTATGTTTTAAAAAATCAAATAATGCTTTTTGCATCATATCTGTTACCTAGAAGGAAAAAACCAACAAATTAATAATCACATAGGAAATTCATAATACTTGATGCTAATAATATTATATAATAAAGCTGACAGTAAATCTTATATCCGAACAATGGGATTGGGATTTATTCCTAATCTCAATTCTGACATGAGGTAAAACACAAAGAAGCAGCTATTCAGTAGGAGTAAAAACTGTCTGATGTTTGCCTATGTTATTTATTATCAAATACAATTGAAGCACAGTATTTTGGCGAAAATGAAACTACTCACAACAATCAATTACCTCATATCCCTTCAGAGAAGGCCCCACTAAAACTACTGGTCGCATAGAAGGCACTACATCATAGGGAGGGATGTGCTCTGTCTGCAAAACAGAAAAAGTTTTCAGCATAACAGCACGTAGAGAAAGTGTTTTACACTCTTTACAGTATTAGGAACTGTGAATTTCCAGTGATGTCACAGGAATCTTGGATTCATTAACTTTTCCCTAAAACCGGTAGCACAAGATATGGACATAAGAGGTTCAGGGAATTCTTTTGAAAAAAACTTTTCTTTGACTTTAGGTTTTCCTACTGTTTTCATATTTACTCTGGATAGTTAAAAACTCTTATTCTGGGTCATGCACATGTCCCACTCCATATTCCCTAACTGCTAAACTGAAAAGGTTATTTCTAACAACTAATGAATTGAAATGGTTAATTCTAGAGCTATGACATCTGTTTTCAACAGAAATTTTATATAGGATATTATGAAAGAGAAAAATAAAAGGGAATGTGAAAAGCATAATACGTCTTTTTTTATAATGTTCAGATCTGCCCACTGCTTGAAAAAACATTGTGACATCACTGCAAATTCCCATGGAAGCACTCAGTCTCACTTCCAGATTTGCACCCACAATTCAATTGCAAATCAAATCAAAATAATGACTGATCAAGTTAGTATTTCTAGAAAATTATCATAAGCAGAGCTTGGGATAGCATTTCTTCCACTTTGGGAAGTTCTTGTCACCACCCAAGAATGGATTCTGGTAGTACCATATTTACCAAAATACAAACTGATGTATCATGCACAATTTCTAAAAAAGTATTTTAACATACAAAGATAAAAAGATTGCCTCCTTCCAAAGATTGCAAACATTTTATATTGTTATCACAATACAATATAAAAAAAATAAACTGTTGGGTTTGGGTTTTTTTCTTCTTTAATAAGTGGCTGTTCAATGTATATCACCAAGAATGGGGTCTTATCAGAAAGAGTTTTTTGTTCATAAGGGAGGTTTTGGTTTATCTGTGTCTTGGGAAAAAATGATTGAAACCCAAACCCAGGAATGCGTGGGTGATATGGAAAAAGAAATGCCAGATTTATTTTTCAAATGCTTACATAGTACAAATACATCAGTCAAGATCACAGAATACAGACATTGTTCATTGTTCCAGAATTCAATGTATCCCAAGGTGTTTTGCAATAACATTAAAATAAGTATATACATTCCAAAACACAAACCCACAAAGACGGACATTAATACAGTGACAGCACACAATGCTACACAAGCAGCAGTCTAAAGCAGTCGAAAACACAGAAAACATTTTTGTGAATGTCCCTCAATGTAATTTATTATATTTTTTGTTACCTGTAGTTTCACAAGAAAATTAATAACATGAGAATGAATACCAGTGCCCAAGGCATCATAAGCATGTGAAATGAATTTATTTTACACAGTACAGAATCTGACTCAGCACGTTTCAAAGCAACCCCCTGCAATTAAGCCGGGCCCGTATCCAAAAGCAGTCCTCCACTGTTCTTGCTAACATTTTTAATAATCTGATAAGCGTATTAGAGACAGATTCAAAGAAAAACTCATTACAGTTGTGCAAGTGCTTTTAGCATGAGTGCCCTGATGCAACAGATCTTTGTCTTAATGTGGCTGACTTAACCAAAGGCATTCATGCTGGAAGTTAACCAGCTATTTGACAATCAGGGCAAGCACAGAAATTACCTTATTTGATGGAATATGGGGTATTTTTAAAATCTGTTCTGTTAAAATGGGCATTTTTTTTCTCTAGTCTGTACAGCTTGAAATAATGAAGCTGTCAGCAGAAAATTGAGTAAAAGTTATCAAATGGAAGCATTAAAGTTCTTTAATTTAGCAATAGAGAATCTAATAATTTCTAAGAGACTGGCACTGAACTATACAGCTTTCATTGCAGATTCAAGTTCAAATATAACTCAGAATAAAAACTAGCAGTTTTGACCATATGGTTTTTACTCAGTGGTTTGACTGTGTAGATTACTTTGGGATGGCCATCCAGTACTTACTGTAAATGTCAGTATTATGAACCGCACTGACACTAGTAATGATTCTCATATGGAAGAAAAGAGGTACCACAGGGTGGAAGAAAGACGTGGGATTAACCATCATCCAGGTCTAAGGTGGTTCATTGAGAAGCTGCACCTTTGAAAGATGCTTATGCAGACAGCATCCAATACACGTCAACATGTATTATTCTTCCCTATAAGTTTTATCCAATTAAAAATATGATTAAGTAAGAAGTTACTCAGAAGCAAGAACCCACTGTTGATTTCCACGCCAGGCTTAACAGACCAAAGTGAAGCCAACAGCAGTGACTTCGGAAATGAGAAGGATTCAATACTATTTAAAAGAGTTCAAGAAAAGAGAGACAGAAACAAATATCTATTTATTAAACATGAGAGCATCCACAGAAGGGACAACAATGTCACTTGGCACTGTTTAAGCACTATAACAGTCTGTTATTACCTGTAGATTTAAGTGAGTGGTTAAAACCAAATGATTGAAAGTTATGAAGACTAAAGAGTTTAAAACAAGAAAGTCCAAATGTGGTATTTCACTGTGTAGTTTGGCTGCTACCTAATGTCTTGCTAACTTATTCCAGCAAAGGTCCTAGAAACATATTGCATCTTTTTGCAACAGGATGCCAATTGCATAATTCTGTAGTTATCTGGGTTATCTATGGAGAGACATTGGCTCTCCTGGGAACCACCAGTACCATTTCCAATAGCTGAGATACTAAAAAAGTCTCACTGATGGATGGCAAGAACATTTGGCTGATTATTTATACATGACAACAGGAAAAACTTGAAGTAAACTGTCAAAACAAGTCTGAGGTTTTCCATTGGTCTTGTGCACTTGCAGACTTTGTACCTAGTGAATTAGAAGCTTAAGTACAGACTAAATTAAAAATACAACAGTTTTGACAATTTGTTTCCTAAGTCCAAACTGAGAATCTGAGAGATTACAATAATGATTTCAATAGACTGAGTAATAAAGAGAAAAGCCAAAACACTTGAGAAATATATAGAAAGAATAAACATGCACTAGAGAGGTACATTATGTTTGCCAGAAAAATTTTTCTCAAACATTTAGAAGGCCTTTTAAGTGTGTCCTATTATTCCATCAAAAAGGATAAGTACGTAACAGAGTTTCACAGACACATTGAACTTCTGCCTGTGTTCCTGTAATGAATCCACTAACAGCTCAACACATCTCTTCATCCTTAATTCTAGAATAGCTGCATTGTTAATTGGGAGTCATAATGCTAATGATGCCAGTGGCAGGATAAACACAGGCGATGTCGATATAAACTTACCGATTTCTGCTTCTGCTTAGCTACAGCAGCATGGAAAAGAAACAAAGAACAATAAAGCATGCATGTTATTGGCTTGTCAAAGGACGCAGACAGTTAACAGGACTAGAAATGCGACGCAGTGCAGGTGAGCAGGTGGACAGATGGGAGCTTGGAAGTCGGTGTTACCTTCTTAAAGAAGGGCATTCTTTTCTCTTTGGAGTGGGGTGATGTTACACTGTTTGCACTGGGTTTGGGGGAGCGATGGTTTGCTGGAATATCATTTTCTTCTGCATCTAAGCCAGTGGCATCTATGTCTATAGCTATATACAGACAAACAATTCAGAATTATCAGACGACAGGGAAAGTAAAGATATGTTAAAAAGGAAATTACAGGTAAAGAGAAATAAAACTGTCCAGAGCAATAAATAAATAAATAAATAAATAAAAATTAAAAGTCAACCATGAGAAAAAAACACAGTAAATCAAAGGGAAAAATTTAAAGGTGCAGTACTTTAGGATTAGAAGACAGAAGGCAATCTCTAACAGCTACTGTAACATTTATAAAACAGACCAATGGCCAAGTTTGTTCTTGTTATGCCAAGTGTAGATCCAAAGTATTCACTGGAATAGATAAGACTTCCACCAATATAAGCAACAGAACTTGGTCAACAACATTTGCATTATTTTATAGCAATGAACACTAATTGAAAACAGGTATCATCAACTGAAATGTGAAATGTCACTACTGTGTCTATGAGAAATGAGGAGATAGAAGAAAAATCACTTTTGAAGACAAAATCAACCAGATATTGGTACAATGATATCTCCATTTATCTCAGGATGGGCTAAAATTGGCATTTTTAATTCCTTTAAATAAAAATGTGTTGTACTCATAAGATGCATTTATTAGGAATAATAAACACAGATCTACTAATAATGAAAACTAAAAAGAATGGAAAGGAAAGGAAAGGAAAGCAGAAGAAAGGAAATTTATTCCAGCTAGGCTCAGAGATGTGGAACCTATGTAAAGAGTGAGGACGTAGGCAGGGTAAAATGGAAGTGAATACAACAAACCATTGCTGTTCAATTTCTACCCCAACAGAATATATAACAAACAATGCTTATACCATACCCATGAATCATTTACCCTTTTTAGCAAGCAAGTAATAACAGTTTTAACAAGAATCCTCACAGACTCAGTAATAAATACACTTTCAAAATGCAAAGCCATATTATCCTGAATGCTCAGTACAACAGATACCTGCGAAATACATCTAAAACAAAACAAAACCAAAAAAAACCTCTCAACGATCAATTCTGATCTTAAGTAGTGATTTAAATTTTTCTTCAGAAAGCAAGCAGATGCACAAAAGTGAACCACAAATGTGTACAACATCATCCTGGTATGAGAAGATCTTACCCACCTCTCCACTCCCTCTGGTAACACACGCTCATCTTGCCGTGCCATTATGTCAATCTGAGCCTAACCCTAAATAGATCTGTAAGCAGAATCGTTTGCATTGACTTTATCTAAACCCTTAATTAATCATTGCAAACTATTATGAAACCATCTTAGTGACCTGATTTCATCTGCTTCATGAGTGGGACATCAACTAATACACTGGCATGTGCTATTAAATTATGTAACAAATAAATATTTCTGTCAAGCCTACATGCAGCTACTGATTTAAGAGACACTTGGGGCAGTGATCTCTTTTGTTTGCATAAAGTACATTCTCCCATTTGAATTATCCACAGATCTAATGCCTTGATGCCTGACATTCCCTGAGTTACTGTGCCTTTGTGCCTGCCCTTCCCAGGAAAAACCCAGTGAGTAGATCCACATCCTGTTTCTATAATCCTGCTCCTAAAAACAGACACAGAAATCATGTAACATTTTCTTCTAGCAACACTCTTCCTTCATCCTCTTCATAAGTATAACAAGAATATATTATCTTTTCTTGAATACAGGCCAGCTGAGATGCTGTAAATCACTCATAATAAGACACATTAAAAACTCCTTCGGTTCTATGTTCAACCAAAATTGTCAGTAAAGAAAAATCAGGTACCTTAAGCTTTTCCTGTAAGAAAGAAATGCAGAACTTGATCAGCTACATACCAGTATCTCCTTTTTTCATTCTGTCTTCACACTATGTAGCATCTCCTGTTCTTTTACTGTAAACTATCTTTAGTTCACTGGGGTTTTTTCAGTCATTTTCACCATTATTCTTACCCTGTTTGGTGGCCCAGAAGGACTGTATGGATTGTTTACTATATCAATATTGATTATTTAAATGGATATGAGCCTCCCTTTGGTTTGTTTTTCACTGGTTCTTCATCTTGTTTGTGGGTTTGTTCTGGTTTGGTTTTTCTGTGGCACTATTTTATATTGAAAAAGCCCATCCCTGACTCAAAGTAAAAAAATGAAACTAACTTATTCAGTTAATATTCTTCAACTTATTAAATAATTGATGCAATTGATTACATTTTCAAAAAGAGAAGGTGTAGGAATAATAATTGAATTGTGCTTCAAAGTCACTTGAATTCTTGTTTTAGTCACAAACTACGCCTCTTCTGCCATCCTCTTCAGGCCCCAGATTTTCTATAACGAATTTGTCCGGCACAGAGCCAATGGCTGGTGGGGGAGGGGCTGCTGAAATCTGCTTTCTATTAGAGGATACGTTCATTTCAGACACTTCCTCCAAATTTTTCTCAAACCAGGACAGCCTCTTTCACCTTTCTTCGGATGAGTTAAGATAAGCAAAAAATCATTGTAGACTCAAAATTTTGCGATCACAGAATAAGCGAATGTGAACTATTCATACACATTTTCCAAATCTTCACTGTAACTGAATAAACTTTTACAGACTTCCTTCTTTCTCCAGAAAACCATGTTTCTTTAAAACCACTGTCTGAAGAAACAATTCAATGCAATGAAAATTACAGGATGGGTAGCAGTCAGTCAGCTGGTAATCTAGGTGCTATCTGTGCTCTAAACTCTCAATTCTGTGCAACATTCTGGAAATATATGTACTGATCTTCAAGTGGTTTTTTTTGATAGCAAGTAATATTACAGCATTTCAGATGCTTTAACTATAAAATTGCAGCATAGGTCCACAGACAATTTTACTACAAAAATGCAGTTGTTGAAAAAGTTGGCCTTAACAGTAAACATGTCAGTGTAAAGCCATCATAAAATAAAAGATTAAGATGTGTTCTACACACTTGTGATGGACATCTATTATATTTTCAAAATAAAAGAGAACTTAAGTGAAACTGTTTTACAATTTTAATAAACAAAATGCAATTGTTGTGTTGGTTGGTAGTTACTAACAATCCACGGTTTCACAAGACAGATATATTTTTCAATTAACTGAACCAAATGAAGTCACTACCATAACATGATTTAATTTCTCTGTCTCCCTTTCAAATGACCAAGTAAATACTTCAAAATCTTCAGGCTCATTTTAAAACGCCTGCTCTGTAGACCAGACTCCATATAAATGAGTATGATTGGAAAATATATGTCTTTGCCCTAGAATACAAGAAACTACCAACACTCATTAATATTTTCTGCTTTCAGGCATTCAAAATGTATATGAGAAGGTAAAACATCCAGCAACACAGCAGCTGAATTTAGTAGAAATTTTTTTGTGATCTTCTGCTATGCTTTTTTTACGGAGCTAATGCCAGCATCCTCCACCAACTTGCCATGTATTTGTTTCATACGACTTGAATCCAACCTAACTAAAGTTAAATCTGTATGTTGATGCTCTAAGTACAGAATAGTATTTGTGAAAAATCCTTCCAAGGCAAAAAATATCCAGTATCCTAGAATTATGTGAAGCACATCCTCATGATCAGAATTGTGAAACTAAATGTTCCTGATGTTTCAAAATAATGCCTTTCTTGATGCTACTGCAGGAACCTCTCAGGAACTTCTATTTTTATTGCTGCTTTTTCTCCTGTACCAGAAGGCATTTACTGCTCAATAGGAGTGCTCAGACCAGACCAAACCTTCCACTACCTACTGTAATGTAGTCTCACAGATCTATTATATCTTTGCTACAAAATTCCGTGGGAAAAGCAAAGAGGGAATCAGCCCTATCATTGCCTGAACTTGCTATCATTGACTCCATTACTTCAAACCTACCCAAACCAGCCTTATCTGGTAACACAACACTCAGGTTTTACCTATGAAGAATAGGGAATAAGAAGAATAGGTCTAAATGTACATGAATTTTAACAGATTAAGTTGATGAGTCTCTTTACCGAAGGGTTCACAACCTACTCACCAGATGATGGAGGCGTCGATTTTCTGGAACTAGGAACGATGTCACCCAAACTGGATGAAGAGTTTCCTCCTGATTTACTGGAGTAAAGTGATAAATTAGTTTGACGTTCTGTAGCTTTCTCAATATTTATTCTAGTTTATTTATTATCTTCCTTCTAAATGAGGTGCTAGCTGTGAGACAAACAGTATTTCTGGCAGTGGTATAAAATATACATCTCACACAAAATGTGTGTACATTTTGAGACCTGAGGAACTGCAAACATTGATCATACTCCCTGTGCTGCTGTGCAATTCATTCTGCTGCTCTCACTTCCTCATGATCTTAATACAATTCAGTTATTAATATGGCCACTGGTATATAATGATTCATATTACTACCCATTACTAAGACTTTTTCTTAAGCCAACAAGCACATCTGTCTCCTTTAAATGAAGGGTTATTGATAAATCCCTAATGAAGATGAGACTCTGTTTGTCTATCATCTTTTCAATTTAATTAACATACAAATTCTTCTGCTTTCTCAATACAATATAGCACTTAAGAAAAAAAGTCTCTCAAACAAAGTTAAAGCAGTCTAAAGTTTTGTCAAGTTCTGCTTTGTGAAAACCTATCCAAGTTGTGAAAATGAAACAACAGTTCTGGTCTTTTTATTTCAGTTACCATAACAAGAAAAGCTCTGAAAAGAATGTAACAAAGGTTATTTCACTCTTCAAATAATTCATGTGATAGTACTAGTTTCCACTTTCTCTATCTTAAAATATGAATAAGCACGAAGATAACGCATTTGTGGTGTAGGACAATGTTATCTTCAGTGAGAACTTCTGGAGAATGGAAGCCTCTACAATTTGGAAAGGAACCAAATCACTGGGACAGATGTGGCTGCCCCAGAAGTGTCACTAGAGGAATAAGGACTGGCATCCTTCTGCTGAGGACAGCGTGCTCATGGGAAAGGTATTTCACAGCTGGTGAATGCAGCTGAACACTGCACAATCACAGTGGCCAACTCTAGGCATGCTCTACAAATACTGCTGCCCTTCCTATTGAGATAGGAAAACATTTCTGGCTTCCCAAATGGTTCCTAGCTCAATTCCAGGTCCACTCAAATACTCTGGGGATATTTGTTTCCTTTATACTCAAAGGGAAACAAGTGACATTTGCATTCCACATGTGTTACTAGAAAACTACTTTATTAAGAATTCTACAGTAAAGGTGACATTATTCTATCTTGTAGTATTGTTCAGAATATCTAGAAACAATCCTTTTTCTTATGCAATGATGTCTGCAGTCAAAGATAACAAATGACTTGACATGAAACTTCCATCATAAAATGTAGTGCTCTTAAAAGCTATATTTGTAGGTAATGAATTTGACAAGACAATTTTTTCCCTACAAGCTAACTAACAGGCACTAGTTCTGGCTTACGAATAAATTCATCTTAATATTCTGTAATTTCTAATATGAGCTTTAAACATGTTTAGAAATAGCAAGATCATCAAAACAAGTAACAAATGCTACAGAATTTAGATAAATTAATTTTAAGTCAAAATATTTACTAACACATAGTAAATGTACTTACTGCAATGTATATTAGCAAATATTTCAGAGAAAAAAGGCAATAATTTCAGTTGTAGGCCCCCACAGATCACCAGTCCAAATATCTACTTTTTCTCTCAAACAGCAATGAAAAAAAGTAGCTTATTAATTAACAATATAATAAATAAAATAATGTTATATATTATATAAAATATAATTATTTATATATTAATTTCTTAATTTATTAAAAACATTTGTAGCTGACATTACGACAATGAAGCATACATATGAGTGATACACAACATCGATTTCCAAGTTGTGTCATGTTGCTGTTTTTAATGATTTCTTATTATTACCTGGAGTAGAATTTTCCTTGTTTTGCCTTTTGTTCATGCTGCAGCCTCATGTTTTCGAGTTTGACTGGGCTTGGTATGAATCCTATTTCACAGCCTTCTTTTACCAATCGTCCTATCCACCAGTCATTATTAAATTTCTACAGATTAAACATAAAAAAAGAAAAAGGTAACATACTAAGAAATTACTGGATCTGGGATAACTTTGTTATTAGTTTTAATTTGCAGCTATGCTATTTTTTGTAATTCTTCCCTGCAGTTAACCACTGTGCTACGTTATTATGGCAATGAAGAATTGTGGCAATACTCAGAAATACATTAAAATAATTATTCCTTTCAAATTATTAAAATCCAAAGTGCTTAAGCAGAAACCTTCCTTCACAGACTTCATGTTTCTCCCTGGTTTTTATTTCTACCCATTTCACCATCTTTATTTCTTCTTGCTTCACAATCTTCTCCCCTCATACATGAGAGCTACTTTTGCTCTCCCTTCACGGTTCTCCTTGGTGGACACCAGAGACTTAGGATCTACTCTCACCTACTGCTACAAATTTTATGGTGCTGTAATTATCTATTTTTCTAACTTCATTTTATTCAGTTCTCTGTTTAAATTAAAAAATACTACTTCTCAAATTCCCCCACTTCTCACTAAAATCTTCTGAAATATGACTGAATTCTGCTGCTTATATATACTCTGCTGCAGATAGCTCACATGATCTGCATTTTAAACTCACTATGATAGATCCGTAAGAAAAAGGTATCTTTGGATAACTAAAAAAACGTAACAATTACACAAGTCCACCAGATAGTCCAATTAACTCAATTTCACCTTTATTGAATATGAGATATTGACTACTCTAATTCAACACCTTTATTCATAGATAGCCCCCCCACCGCATGCGGGGGAGGTAGTTTGTTTTGCAGAGGTCTACATAGCAGAACTATTTGCTTTTTCCATTCTTATTTATTCCCCATTTTTGAATGAGACTAGGTCACTCGTGGATGGCCCCACATGCAATACTTTCAGCATTCCATGGGAAAAACTATCATCAAATAATAATTTGGAATATTTATGAAACTGTAACAAAACACCTGAATGCGGAGAGAAGTTGCCTTCTTGAATCTGAAGCTACTAATGTCGATATTGTAGTGCATATTTAATTATATAATAAGTAGCTTTAACAAGTGCACAGTTAGGAATAAAACATGTAAAATGTGTGGGCTCCCATAAAAAAAATTAATTTTACCATCATTGGTGGATCACTGATACACAAACTAAAGTGCAGTATTATGTTTCATTTTGGCAACTATAGAAATCTTGTGATGCTTGAGACCAACTCTCAGATATTCAGCTAACAAAAAATAAAGATTGAAATAAAAGGACTTTTAAGCTCAGAAAACATAAGGAGATCTATAATATTCATCCAATGGGATCCCTTTATGAGTAAGAATACCAGCATTTAATAGGGAGCTAATCTGGAATAGCAGTTTCTCAAAGCTGTATTAGACTGAAATGTATTATTAAAATTATAACCTTTCATTACAAAAGGATAACTAAATCATTAGCTTGGTAAAAGGAAGCCATAGATGATTAAAAACCACCATTGAACAGTCATTATTTTTGTCCTACAGCACAATAGATTACTATGCAAAAATACAAATTTTATTAGAAACAATAGAGATCCTAAACCTATAGGAATTTCTTCTTCATAAAGAAATATAAGAATGTGGAATTCACTTCTGGAAAGTCTCAAACATAAAGGCTATGTCAGTATATGAAGAGTTTTAGATACTTTTAAATTGAACAATACCATACATAATACTTCCTAATTTTTTTTTTTTTATTTTTTGAAATCTAGGCAGAGAGGTGTCCAGCTCTCAAGGTTCTGGCTGAAGTGAGTGATTCTCTGTAATTCACCTGTGCTTGGAGTGCCAAGGGAAACACTAAATTAATTAAACAGAGAGAAAAATTATGACCATGCACTAGAGCCTCAAAAGATTCATAAGTTACTATGATGCAGCAGTTTCTTCGTGCAGGAAGGAATCTGTCATCCTTTTGTGTACTGAGTTTTAATGAATGTAACCTAGTAATGAAGATAAATTTCCCTCATACTCAATCACTGCAGTATTTTTCACTGTTGTCCATGTACATTTGGAACTGAAGTTTTTCTTGTTTGAGCCCTCTCAGCAGCACAAATTGGTGAACAGCCCTTGCAGACAAGAAGAGGACAACATTGGTCCAGTATGGCATCATTATGCAGAAAAAAGCTACTGGAGATTAACTTAGGTTTCTTTTTTTTCTAGGGACAAGTTAGGTATAAAATATAGAAGCAACACTGCATTTTATAGTCTAAGATTTTTGGTTTTTCTTTTAATCTGCATAAATAACTAAAGTTTGGACAATTCAGTTCTCCCAGTATTAACTGTAGAGAGCACCAAAAGCACTGGTGTGGTACAGAGCCCTGGAGGGTGAGCAGGGCATGGCACAGAAGATGGAGGGGGAGGATGTGGCTGTGCAGGGAAGGGCTGGGCCCAGGGCACCCTCTGAAGGAGGTTCAGCCCACCCAGACACAACAGCCGCTGCCAAAAGCAGGGCAAGTGTCCAAGTCCAAGTCCAAGTCCAAGTCCAACCCCTTGTGGATCCCTTCCCATCTCTCCATTCCAGCGGTGCAGATGGCCTGGTCACAGGGCCCCTTCCCAACCCATCTCTGGACTAGAACCAGCAGACAACCAGCTCTCCTTGACAGCTTACAGAGAAAACCAGGTGTTTTTGAAGGCAATCAGCACAGAATGCCTCTTCTCTTACACCTGGGGCTGCAAGAACATTTTAGTCTATTTTACCAGCCCTCAGTACTACACGCAGACACAATGTAAGAACTCAGCTGAGCTAAGCTTCCTTTCAAGGCATTTCTGGAGATCAAGAAAAGTTCAGGAGACTTTTTTTTCCTGATTTTCTCCCCTGTATATGTACATCTGAGACTAAGTTGTGCTGTGAAGAAAAATGCATAAACTTTAACAGAAAACTGCTAACCCTGTGTGTCTGGTTTATGTGGAAACAGGGGAACACTTGATGTAGAGTTTGAGATTACCACCTCATCTGAAGTGCATGGAATAGATGACTACACAAAACCACTTGATCTGACCAAACTGAGCTGTATTTTCCAGTACTTCAAGACTCACTGGAGAACACCGATGGCTTTCTTTTGCCAGGACTCTGTGCCTGCTCATCTCTTCTTTGGTTACAAGGCAGAGCAGAGAAATTCTTTCACACTATCATTAGACAGAAAGCGTATTTCCTTCACTATATGCAGTCTGAATCAAAATTATCCCCTTTTTGTGTGTTTAATATACATAAAAAATTATGATCATTAGCCAAGTCTGTTTCTTGTGTTTCCTTAGTCTCTGTCCACCTCTATTTCTCTGTCTGTATTAGGAATGTTTCTTTCTTCCCCAAGGCACCTGCACTAGCAGAATCATTGTGCCTCATCAACCATAACTACTGAGGGATTTTTTGATAGTCTAAAATGAGACAAATACATAATTTCAAATGCATGACTAGGTTGCTCTGAACTTAAAACCAACTTCTATTCCTTTTTCTATAAATTTCCAGATCCAGATGGGCTATTTTGAGACAAACCACAATGGAATATGACCAAAAGCTGGGAAACCTTATAAAATGAAGGAGTCATTCAAAAGGGAGCAGCAGGCTGCAGAGGAAGGCCTGCACGTTAAAGTTACCAAGTTACCTGCTTGGAATTGTCTTGCAAGAAATAAAGAAAATGACTTTAGGTGTTTGAAACTGTAAAAATTTAAAATTTTTGAAATTAAACTGCAGAAAAAGAAAAACAACACAGCAGATGCAAAGCACCTATACTGACAAGTTGCTATTATCTTGAAACATCATTCCAGTTCTTCAGCATGTAACTGCGAACTAAATATTGTCTGTTCCCAGGAAGTAGCTTCAGTAGAAAAACAAGAGACCTGAGGATTTTGGGGTTGAGATACAGCCACACAAATAGAAGAGAAGCAACCCTTGGCTGCTGAATCACAGCAAACCCTCATAGTATCAGATTAGAAAAAACCCACAAATATTTTATCTTTGAATTGTCAGATATAGACATTTAAACCTATAAATAAGCAATTTTTACTAGAGAAGAAAAGTACTTGCTTTCTGAACTTCATTAATTTGATTGTAAGAAATTTGTGCCATTGCTCCTACAAGAATAGCACTTAAAAGAACATTCAATTCCTTATACACTGTTACCTTCGTTAAATAACATTTGTAAAGTGCTTTGGCAATGTGAAGTGTTATCAACATTGCAAAACAGTAGCACTATTACTCAAATACTCTGTTAAAGAGTGATTCACTTGCTCCTCTGGTTTTACTTACTTCTTTAACATGAAGAAAATCTTTAGCTTCAAATGAGATGGCCATGCCTGGGACTGGAACATCATCTTCATGAGCTGCACTGTACCCAACATTTGTCCGAACTGCAAATGCAACAGGTTTTGACTGCAAAATAGAAGATAAACATCATGAAGATTTCCCTTGCAAACACATACATATGTACAAACACAGACACAGGAGATGATTTCTGTATGTTAAGCTTTTAAAATCATAAAAATTACAAAGAACTCTCAATGTATCCATGCAAAACATAATGAAGAATCGCGTTTACTGACATTAGTTATTAATATCAGCACTTTTCACAGAATACAGATCTTTAGTAGGTGAGAGAGCTCTGAATTAATTTGAGCAAAGTCAAATCAGTAATTAGTAACCACAATCCACTTGGCAATCCACATAATATTGTCAACTTGCAGTTCTGCTGCAAGTTCTGTGTTTGGGGGCTGCCATAGGAGGTAGGTTTTCAAGAGCTACAAAACCTAAGGTCCATGGACAATGGGGCTGCAAAAGGCATTGCAAGGGGAGAATGGCACTGCACCAACATTGCTCTTTCCATACCTTTCTTGTCTGGGCACCCATGTGCTGGTCACTTCAGCATCATTCTAAGGCTGCCATCAGTGTAGCCCTCACAGCCTCAGCCCCCAAGAACTGTTTGAGGAAATTACAAATTTGGAGAAGAGGTGCCAGCAGCTGCCAGTGACCCCTAAGCAAGTAATCTCACTGCATTCTGAGAGTGGAGCAATGTGCCTTGACATCCTCATATCATTACCAAATACCAACCACAGAGAGATCTGCTCATTCCCCTAATTCTTACACTGCTAGCTGACATCAGTGAGTTAGAGGATTTTCCCAAGTTTTGTTTCCAAGAAGCAGTTGCCAGAAGAGTCACACAGAAGCCTCACAGCTTCTCTTTCCCAGCACCACCAGCGCTGAGCACCTCTCTGCACAGGTACAGTAATAGAAGGTGCCATCCAGCTCAGCCCAGACTACAGCTACTAAGGTCTTCCTCTTCTCAAAGGTACAACCATTTTACAGGAGAACAGCATTTTTTCTGCATCATTCTAGGCTAAAAACCAGGTTGAGCCTGCTCTCCCCAAAGAGATTATCACACAGTGTCCCTAGGACCCGCCACTGTACTACCCCAGGCTGAACTTCTAGCCCACCTTGACATAACCAGATAAACTGTTAGAAGGGCATCCTGATGTGATTATGCATTCATGATTACATTTCTGAAACTGAGCATTTAGGAGAACCATCATCCAAGAGTAAAATTTGGTGGTTTCTGCACATCAATTAAAAAATTTTGTAGTGTTGATACAATGGGAATGTCCACTTCCTAACAGCTCAAACTCGTATCTTAATCATCTCCTCTATAATTTTCTCAGTGTTACTTCCACTGTTACCCTACATAAAAGATACCAAACTATTACAGAACTAGTCATGCCACAAAACAAAGGGGTCACACAGGCTCTGGATTCCATGATATCATGTATCTTCCTTAAATATAAAATATACCATAAATTACTGGGTTTAAATATTCGTACAAAACCTCAAAATTTTCCTGAATGTAAAAATTACAGGCTAACAGAGTTGATGCTTTCTATGCTATTACTAATTTCAACACTGAAAATAGAGATATGAATAAGCATTAAATTGTCAGATCTCCTAAGCAATACTTAAAATCAAATAGTAAATCATCAAATAAATCACTCACTGTTATTAAGAACGATCATTTTGTAAGGCATAGTAACCTGTCACTGTAGAAATATACCTCAGAACAGGAATGGAAATACTAAGGAACAATCTGTGCCAAACGCTGATAGGAGGGATAGTATGCTTGCTTATCTATTCTCACATTGCTATATCCTCTAGCAAATATAAAAAAATTGCTCAATCGCTGTGACTTATTCCTAAAAGTAGCAGTGGATGAAAGACTTTAGGTTGACTGAAGACTTTTAAATCTTGGCAGCATTGCAACAAACAGACATCTCCAGGAAGTTGATGCCCTTGACATACTTCTTAAAGTGATCTAAAATTTCCTGTTAGAAGACAACACCTGACTACCCAAGAAAAAGAATACAATGGAAAATACTCTAGAACTATCTTAACATGAAAGAAAAGGAGAAAGTAAAAGTTCTCTGTCCTTTTCTGCCATCAAAAAAATAATGTAAAACTCTGAGCAGAAAAACGAAGCAGAACATTGAGCTACAGATATTCACAGAAATGGTATGTCCCATTTTAGATATCTGTCACACTGGTAGAAAGGGAGACTAAATTATCATGGGATTAGACTACAATAATTCATCTAATTGAATATTTAAAACTAATTAATTTATAGAAGTTAAATGCCAGCCTTTTTACATAAATAAATAATTTGGAAGGTTTCATAGCACTGTCAAATTAAGTACTTTTCCTGAACTACATTGTCTTGAACTAAAAAAGCCCAGTTGTTATGTAATTAGGGTCTTATGTAAAAAAAAAATTTTTTTTTTTGACACATGCATATGTACATTTGAAAATGTGTCTAGCATTTGCTTACATATCCTGCAGTTCTAAAATTAGACTGGGTCAAAACAGCTAAGCACTTGCTGTTCGTTGTCTAAATCTCCATGAAATGGGATGGCAGTTTAGCACTCAGTTAATCCAGAGGCTGGACTACAGGGACAGATGCTCCCAGATGTTAAACAGTTTAACATTTCACATCTCTCCAGAGAAACAAAGTAGCCTGTTCATTTATCTTCAAAATGAACACTTCCATCTTGTATTTCTTTTTTTGTCCTGTAAAAGTACAACATTCAACCAGCTGAATAAACCCACAAGGAGAACAATCAGACCATGAACATTACCATCATCTGCACCACTAGGGCAGCAGGGAACACACTCTGGAGTGAAGTTCTTCATGAACCAATTTCAGGTTCCGGTATGAACTCAGAATATAAATCAACAAAGTCTTATTCACCAACTGTTTAACCAACTTTGGCTGTACACTTTTGGTAATGGACATAAATTAAAGTGCATCTAGAAAAACCTTACTCAATTTTCTCTTTTTCTATCTGGATCTCACTTCTTCCTTTACATATTATATTTACTTTACACATCTTCATATCAACCCTCACTACTAATGCCATACTATTTACAGTATTATTATACTCTACTACTCATATTTCCTTGTGTCATGATTAACTTGTACGGAATGTAAACACGAGCATTTGCACATTGTATCTCTCTGGGTCAATTTGTCAGTTTAAACAAGTTTGTACCTGCTTGGTCGAATTTGTATTCAAGAAATATTTCAGTCAATAACAGAGCAAAATAATACAATCTGTTGTCTAGTAATGTACTTAAAACATGACAGGACCCTTTTTTTCCTATAACTAACTCTAGATTTTTTTTATGCTGTGCAATAAACCCAGTGGAGGCAGCCCCTCGGGATCCCAGCCAAGGAGGCAAATTGGCAAATTTTCTGACACGGAATTTGCTCACAGAACAGGTCATCTCCCTCATGGCCACTAATTTTGGAATTGTGGCTTGATAATCAAGGTATCTCTATTCCTCATCCACTACCAGGATGTAGAAAAACTGATGAAAGCACTCCCCAAACCATTTTTGTCTACACTGGGGCTTGATCTAGGATCTCTGATCCATCTCATTTCTTACTCTATTACATCATTCCTACAGTAGAGGCACCTCTGTATTTACACCAGTTTAAATGAAATCAGAATGCACCTTGATGAAGCCACTGCCAGCTAAGACAAGAACTAACTCACAAAATTATTCCAGTTACCATTTTGACAAAACGCTTGTCAAAGTTAGTGTCTGTGTTAAAGTTCAGAAAATGGGTCTCAAAGCAAGTTCACACCCTCCCTATTTCTGCATAAAGCTACTCATCCTTCATCCTATCCACTTTTCACAGATGCATGCAACCTTATCCTGAAAGCAAGGAATTATTCTTCTCTTGGGTAATGAATATAATGGGTGTCTCTCAAATCACTAACAAGTTTGCACTCATGAAAATTTAGAGAGTCACACCACTTCTTTCATCTGGGGAAGGTGATTACTACTACTGAACTTTTCACTAGTAGTCTTAGTAGGGAGCAAATATGACAGATGTTCAGCGCTATCTTTACAGAGCAGCCCTGTACATAGTGTTTGTGCCATCAAAAATACTAATACTCTACGTAGGACAGAGATCAATAGCACTGTGATGGCCTAATGACTCCTGTGTTAAAAACATCTCACTTTATTTTGCCCAGCTAATGACATAAATTCAAATATATAAAGCAGAAGCAGTTCAAAACTGCTATGTTTTACAGAATTAAGTGATTTCTATTACTATTATAAAGAAATTTACAATGTTATGAAACCTAAACTGTCACAAAAGTAGCTTGAGAATGCAAATGCAAAAATAATAAAAGAAATTTTCTATTTTACCTCTTTTACTTTGTACACTAATTTATACATCTGTTACACAAGAAAGAAAAATCAAACCCACCTAAGAACACAGGAAATTTTGGTCCTAAATGCTATTTATTGCTGGAGCCTCATGGCAGCTAAAGTAATTGTCCAATCTCTAACAATAGCATCTGCTCAGCAATCTCATTGTTAAGGAAGTAATGACAATTCATGAATGTCCCAACAGAAAATTAGAGCATATACAGCTGCTGTCACTAAAAGCAGCAATCAAAAATATGACTTCCCAGCAAAGATCAGGTTTCTTTTACAGCCATAGGTGTGTGTACCAAACAGACCTGGCGAGAAGCCAGAACCACAAAATAATTGAGGTAGGAAGGAGCCCCTGCTGTCTCCCAGTCCAACCCCTGCCCAAAACAGATCTGTTTGATCAGGCTGCTCAGGGCTGTGTCCCAGTGAGTCTTGAACACCTCTGAGGACAGAACAACATAACCTCTTTGTGCATCTTGCTCCAGTATTTGACCA
Organism: Ifrita kowaldi; assembly: GCA_013398055.1. Taxonomy (NCBI): domain Eukaryota; kingdom Metazoa; phylum Chordata; class Aves; order Passeriformes; family Cinclosomatidae; genus Ifrita; species Ifrita kowaldi. The sequence continues at coordinate 159,282 of VZRS01001241.1, forward strand.
CTGTGGTTGTGAAAAATCATACATGAACTATGGTTCTGTCACATATCAATGAGTGAGGAACAAAAAAATCCATAATGGAAAACAAATACTTGGTTTCATAGCCCAGTACAAGCAAACTGAAGTGTTATTACAAGTAGAATTTGTCAATTTCCAGTTTTAATTGTAAGTGGTCTAAAAAGAGGGTTTGTGCTGAATTCAGCACTTCCAAGGAAGGGAAGGAGCTGAGAAGTACAGTGTGACACCAAAACACACAGTACAATTGTAGTTAATAAGTAGCAGCCTAAGTACAATGGTATAATGATTTCCAAACTCTTGTGAATTATAATGGCTTTGGATAGCACAAATCCCTTCAAAAGGATCTGGGAGAGAAGCAGTTAAACACAGAATTATTTGATCTGAGTACATTTTCCCATCTGTTTCCAAAATTAGGGCAACGTGAACTACGTCCAGCCATTACCAGGGCTTGCTCTGCTACCTTACAAAGGGTTGGCTCTCTGAATTCTTGCCTAGGACATGTCACAACTGCTGCTCTCTGGTGCCTGGCATGAATGAGCACCCTCCTGCAAAAGCAGCCAGCAAGGACTCGTGCCTGTCGCACAAGCCCCCCACGCCATCAGCCTGGACTCTACACAGGCTGTAAGGGTTGCTGCACGGAAACTCAGCTATTTAAGCGTAATTGTGATTTCCCTTAGGATCGAGGCCCATTGGAGACATTTTCTGAGGAAATCTTTGGATCCTTCCAGTTCCTTGGCATCCCTCCTACAGCAGTGCCTGCTCTCAGTGTTGAAGAGAAGTAAAATTTAACACATCCAGCGGGTACAAAAGAGAGTCTGCCAGATCCATTTTTTCTTAACAATAGGTAGATTTCAGAGAATTTTTTTTTGTCCTCTAGTACTCTCTAGAGATACTTTTGTTACTATTTTAGCTCATCTTCACACACAGCTTGAAAGTCATGTTTCTTACTTCCTTTTGCGAAATCGTATTTTAATAGAGTCACCGATGTCGGTTTACATTCAGCTCAGGAGGCAGCAGAGACTGAAATAGCTGTACTGACGCACACCAAGCTTTCTCATATGAGCGGGGTCTTTTTTTATTAGAGCAGAATGCCAAAACTCACCAGTGGCCATGTGTTGTCTGCATGCAAGTGTGCCAGAAAGGTGGCTCTTCCGCACCACCCACTTGGGGAGTTAACGGGAACCGCTGGAAACAGGCACAGCTGAAAAAAGTCTGTTTGTGCTTACTGAAAACATGCTTATTCTGGCAGCAAAAGCCAGCAGATGAAAACTGTCATTTGCAATAAAAATACTGTGCTGGGATTTCAAGTTCTTTTTTCAATGTCACAATGAGGACATTTTATGCTTATGAGACATCTTAAGCTTATGAGACAGCATTTTAGCAGATCTCAGCTTTTTGGCTAAACTGAGGTTCACATAGAGAAAAGATCTGCAGTAACATTTTCAGGTTCTTCACAAACAAAAATTTTTCAGGAAAAGTAAAATTCTGTGACACAGCAAGCTAAAGTAAACACTAAATAAATCAGCAGTGCAATGGTTAAAAATGTAGATTCTATTACCAAAAGCTCTTGAAAAGCTGCTGCATCACTGAAATTGTTTCTTAATTCAATGTTATGCATGCAAGTTTTATTGCTGGTTCCAATATTTAAGTAATTCTGCACTTAATTCTTTCAATTGGATCAGAAAGTCTCTACGACTGCTAGAGCCAAAGGTTAATGTTTGTTAAAATGTTTCACTTTTACATAATATTTTAAGTATGTTTTTCTAAGAAGCTATGCTGAAAAATTCTTCCTTTATTCAAAACATACATTTTTTTCAGCTAGACTGCTCTATTTCCAGGAATTATATGGCTATATGTTCCAAGGATGATATTTTAGAGTCTGAAAAGCCAAATGTTCTATTAGCTCTTAACTCATATGCTGAACTGAAACTGAGAAGTTATGTGAGGATATGATAAACACTAAATAGGCACTAAGCTGCCTCAATACTCCCGCCCCTTTCACATGATTACATTTTATGGCGATAGCTTGTGTTATCTTCTACCTCACCTGGGCACCTATTGTTTATGCAGGTCTTGTGCTACTTCTCATTTTTAAATTAAAATGGAACCTATACTGCAAATCTCCCTGACAGCCTAGATACAGGTTACATAAACACAGAGCACATATATTCAAAGCTGTGGTAAATTAGTATTTTTTTAAGCTTGAAAGTTAAACATCCCAGACTTAGGAAAAGTGAAAATCAGGCTACCTTTAACTCAGGGGAACGGTGGTGGTACCTTTAACTTAGCCCTCACTGTGTATAGTACTACTGTTCAACCATTAACTTCACAATAACGTATTTTCTCCCACTGCAGCACTATAGAATCACAGCATCATGGAAGCATTAAGGCTGGAAAAGACCTCCAAGATCACCAAGTCCAACATTTGACCAAACAACACCTTGTCAACTAAACCACAGCATTAAGTGCCATGTCCAGCCATTTCTTGAACGCTTCCAGGAGTGGTGACTCCACCACCTCCCTGGGCAGCCCGTTCCATCGCCTGAGCACTCTTTCAGTCAAAAAATTCTTCCTGATGTCCAACCTGAACCTCCCCTGCCATTTCCTCTTGTCCTGTCACGGTTGCCTGGGAGAAGACACCGACCTCCTTTCAGGTAGCTGTAGAGAGCAATACATCCTGTATCTTACTTGCATACAGGAGGACCTCTCCTTGCAAAAATCCAAGAATGTCTGAAACACAAGGAGCTCTCCATAGCATCCAAGAACCCTTCAGTGGATTCATTTTTGCCATCAAATTTCCAGCTCAAAAGAGAAAAGCAAGTGGTCTCTAAGGGATAATTTATCTCTTTTTAAAACGGCATGAATAACGTTTTGCCTAACTTTATCCCACAAGGAGGGAACAAAGGCACCAATCCCATGAAAACAGAGAAACAAAATAACCAACAACTACTTGTTAAATATAATCAGACTATACAGTAAAGTCCGTAGCTTTATATATCTCCACAGGAAAGCTAAGATAGCACAAAACTCTTTCCATCTGTCATTTTCTACCTTTGGAGCACTTGACATCGTATACACAGTTTGTAGGTTTTTCTATTTAATTATGTGTGTATGTGCAATTTCCTATGTTTAATTGAAACAAGCAACAAAAGGATCACCCCGGCCATATCTTTCTAGTTTCACACTGATATTTTCAAACATCATCAGTAGGACTGAAATCTTTATATCCATTGCCAAAAACTCCTTGCAACTTCCAGCACAGAATTAACAGACTGCAAATGGTTTAATCTTCTGTAAGAGGCAGAGCACTAGAGCCAAGGCACACTTTGGCTCTGCTGTTCAAATATTTGCTGAAAGCAAAACAACTGTGAGACATGGGAACTCGAGCTTTTTAAGGCAAAGCTAATGAGAAATGTAGTTTTATCTAAAATTTTTCATTTTATTTAAAAAAACAAAGTTTACATGAAGCTGATACAAACCATATAAACTATTAGGACAAACACCATAATTTTGGCAGAATAACACACATAAATAGAATATATTCTACATGAACAACTTCATCTATATAATTCTCCTGTATCTTGTATCTCCTGTATGTTGTAATCCTCCTTTCGTGCTTTGGGCAAAAGGGCGATTCTTTACTCCTCAGCCTGGCCTGTGCACATCTGGGAGAGCAGCGAAACCCTTCCCCTTCTCTTTGAAGGAAAGAGCTCCCAGGAGGTTCAGCACCAGCACAGCTGCTGCTGCACTGCAATTCTGCCCCAGTACAGGAGGAGTCATGGCCTTGTTCATACGCTCTGGAGATGCCTTTCTGCCAGAAAAAAATCCTCCAAAGATTTAAAATTAAGCTAGAGCAGTACTAGGGCTTCTCTGACATAAGCCAGGAACCAGGAAGAACCATGCAGGGGAGAAGCCAACAAAAGAACAGCTAAAAGCCAGGCTTCAGGCCATTCTGTGTCTGAGCCATGCCAAAAGCACTCCATCATCAGCACCTAAAGATTTGTGGGAGCTCTCATCTCATCCCTGTCCAAAAACAGTCTCTCATGGTAACAAGCTATAAATGGAATTACTTCTCTTTAATATTTCCTAATATTCTTATTTACTTTAATATTTCCTAATAGTCTTATTTACTTCTCCTTCAGACATCTCATTTGTATTCCTTGCTCAGAGCACAAGATAAAACATGTTTCTTGGTGGGTGTATGAGATGCAAGAGTGAAGTGCTGTGATGATGATATCCTTACAGAATATATTATGCAGCTGGTGCACAGCTAGTCATCTAGCCAGCAGATGAAACATTAGCTGGCAATAAACCTTACTCTTATTATAGCCATAGAACTGCTAAGGTTTAATTCCAGGCTGGATTCAGCAAGAGTTATTATAAAAACATGAAATAAAATGACACAGAATTGTAACAATTTTCTCATTGTAAGAAAAGAGACATGGCATCAAAATGCAAAGCGGCAGCAAGAATTCTAATTTGGGTTTCTAGACTTTTTTTAATTTACTGTACTTTCCTTGGCTGAGTGGACTGAATTTTCTGTGGGTATGCAAGGACATAATTCCTCAGGCTGAACCAAAGCTAGTGGAGTGGCCTGTGCTGAGTCTGACCAGGGAATCAACCCAGTGTGATACAGCTGCCTATGTGCACACAGCTGTTTTCTCCACACACAACAGTTAGTGCACATACAAGTGTTTTATTAATAAGCAGCTGCCATTTACACACTCAGTATCACACAGGATTTTACATGCCTACACCCATTGCTGCAGCAGGTTCTCCTGGGAAGTGACTGCCACTGGTGCGAGAATCAGCCCTTCCCCCCTCCAGCCCCCAAACTGTCTTGCCTTTTATTTTCTAGGGTCTAGTTTACGTGAGAGAAATCCAAAATTTAGTTTCTTTCTCATCGCCACATACTGTAGAGGGGAGAGCACCCGGAGGAGGACAAGGCACTCAGCAGGGGATCTTATCACTTCTTTCTCCAGCTGGCCAATCAGAGTCTCCCCTTGCCTTTTCTCCTTTCTCTCATATTTTCGGGTTTTCCCCCCAAAGTCCCTATCCCTATGAAGAGGTGATGCACATCATCGGCTCCGGATCTGGTGAGGCGGTTGTGTGCACACCAGTGAGCCGCAGCACCCTCTGTGCGCCAACGCCTTTCTACACGCAATACAAGACATTGCTGGACACCAAGTACGGTTTCCTAATAAGCAACTAGAACTCTGCATGCTTCTAAAGCTCCTAAAAGAACAGTTTAAAAATTCTGTATCTTTCCTCTAGTATCAAAATTATATAAAATCCGTGGCTATACTCCAAGGAGATCTGTAATCCTTTCTGAATTGCTGGTAGTCAACCAGAAGCTTGTAAATGGCATTATGGCATAACCCATGTGCACAAAGTGACACCAGGGAAACAGGAAAACAGATGGTGGACTTCTGCTCTTTTTTTTTTTTTTTTTTTAATTTAAATCAGTTTTATTAATAGCCATTTTTTATTTCCATATTTACTTGAAGAAATTAAGAAACTGGAGTGAAGGTTAAGAGTAGAATATTGAGCTGCAATGCTGTTAAACGTTCTATTTTTTGTAAATAAAAACTGTTAGCAAGATGCGGAGAATGAAAAGACAAAATACAATAAAATCAGTAGGTTATTACTTAAATTATACATTTTAATCTTGTTTTACATTTGTATTTCATCCCAAGGAAATACTCTTTCTTGTTAGCATAAAGAACTTTTAAAATTCGTTGATTGGTATCAAAGTCAAAATTTCTAGTATGTGTTTTCATGGCTGTGTCATTTTTTGAGTCAGACGCTGGAAGACAAAGGCATGTTTTAATTGTTTCCATCTCAAATTAATCCTTTTCAGCGAGAATAAAAAGTACTTAAAATGAAAATAAATAACAATAATAAATAAAATAATAAAATAATAAATAAATTAAATTAAAATAAGTTAAAATAATTGTCTTGGGGTGACAACCAAACCGGCACAATAATAAAATAAATAAATAAAATAAAATAAATGTAAATAAAATATTAACTTTACACAGTTTTGTAATTTTTATATTATTTTAATGCAACATCTTAAATTTTCAAATATTCACTGTAAAATAACTCTTATTTAATAGTGCTTGATATCATGATGGGTTTATAAAGACTGGTTTCACATGAAAAAATACAGATGATGCACCTCATTAATTAGCATCCAGTTAAAAACTGAAGACAATTGTCTGTTTTGGTATCGCTAAACAATTAACACAAACTTCTTTTTGTCACTTTGCATTCTCAACAATATGGTGACTAAATGAAGTGGAAGTCCACTGCATAACAAAAATCGCCTTAACAGAGTTGTGAGATAACTTCATAATCAGAATTTACATCAAGAAGATAACATTTCCTATCCAGAGATAGGAGAAAAAATATGTTGTCTAGCACAACAAGCATACAGGCCTTTTCCGAAGTTCAGAATGCACTGTGAGATAGATCACTGAAACTCTCTGATTTAAGGATAAAATTAGGGAAAACAGCCAAAACAAACAAGCCAAGGAAGGGACATGAAAGAGACACATTATAAGCAATCAAGCCAGAAGAAGATGATTAGGGTTTTATTTGAATAATTTCCAATTATATAAAGAGAGTTCATTGTCCTAATGGCATACTTAAACTATGTAGACATTTATGAAGAATGGAATCAAGCAGGGCAAGAGTAACATCTTTGAGTGTCCCGGAAACCACAAGCAGGGAAAACAAAATAAAAGGGCTCCCCTAGGGTTGTTTCTAATCAATGGGTAGAAACTGTTTAAAACATGAAAGTGGAAAGAAACAAGTGATTAGGATTTGGGAAAAAATCACCAACGGTCAGGAAAGACTGATAACGGGAATTAATACAATGGTCTTTGTGAAAGCAGATTTTAGTGTACTTGCAGTGCATTCTCAAGCATAAGTGACTCAAGGGAAAAATAAGTTCAGGAAAATGACAGGTCCTCACTGAAATAATATTAAAGGCACAAAGATGGACAGTTCATAACCTGAAATTTTGTCATATGAATACAACAGAGAAAACAAATAGGGGGGAAATTAGCATAAAATTATATATTTCTAAACTGGAAGAATGAACTAAATGAAAAAATAGAGCACAATTTATCAGGATAGCTGTAGATGGCCAGACACCCATCAACTCTGTGTGAAAGAAGCACTTAACTGACTCAGTGGTTGTCCTAATGACAGGATTTATGAACTGGATCTCAATTAGAACTGACTGCCAAACATGTGGAAGTCAGTACCCTATGGAAGATGACCAGGCAAGAATACAGCCCACGTGGCCCAAAACAATCAATCTGAGAGGGTCTGGGGCCTCACGCAGCATGTGCTGCACTATCTTCAGCACAGCACTTCAAGACAAGGTTGAAGGAAGAGTAACAGTTTGGACAGGAGCAACAGTGATGATGGGAGGTGTAGAACACAGCAGGGAGAACAGAGAAAACTACTTATTTTCTGTCAGAAGGTTCAAGAAAAAGTTACGCAAATGCCTATAATCTGTGTAGAGGAACAGACTTCTTGGGAATGCCTTTAAATACCTTTAAGTCTTAATCTTATTTTACTCTCTGAACTTTTTCACATTTACATAAGTTTATTTTAAAAACAAAACATGTCAAATCTTACTAAACTCTTTTAATTTCATATTTTATTTCCAGCCTTTGCCAGGTGCTATGTGAAAAGTGTGATCATTTAATACAAGGAAGGAAGGCAGGAAGGAAGAAAGGAAGGGAGGATCAACCACAAGGCAATGGACAGCAGAACTTAACACTCACAAAACATTCAAACTCTCTCTCAGTTTCACTACTTCCACTTGGTCAAACTCATGCTTCACATCACAGAGTCAAGAGCACAGCAAATCTCCTCTCTTGCATATCTCATAATATTGTTTTCTATGAACTGAGGTATTTCTAGTGAACTATTTTTTATCTACCTTTTGTCCCCAAAGAAAGCAAGCTCCATACACATATATTTTGGGTTAGTTAATTACCCTTTTCTGGTACCTTATGAACTTCTCATGTTTTCATTAATGTGACATCTAAGTGCTATGTATAAAAATTCATACAAGCATTCATAGTCATCTCACAGTGATGTAGGAAGAGAGAGAAGTATTAAAAAAAAAGACTAGACCCACAGTGACAGAAGAAAAGGTTTATTTTTCTTGGATCCTAAGAAGAGACAAAGTGGGGTTTATTTCAACTGAACAAGTTACTAAGTTGTTGGGCAGAAAACAAGCCTTAAAGACTACTCAGACCAGAAGCCACCTGTGGTAGGTCAGCTCAGGCAGCAACTTACTGAGACACAGAAAGTGCAGAAAAGTGGCCCGTAAAGCCCTCCTGGATCCCTCACACTGCCTGTGTTTGTAGGGAAGAGAAACAGATCAAGCCAACGTCAGTGGTGGCAGGTGAGCAGAAAGACCACAAAAAGACAGAAACAAAGTGTCAGGAAATGGAAGCTCACAGGAGCTAGAAAAATGGTGAAACATCCTGGATTGCTGAGCCCAAGAAGTTAACATGGGTATTCAGACTTGCCCCCAGAGTCAACCCTCAAAACCTAAAGGCACAGAAAGAAAGGTTGTCAGGTATGAGCTACTACTAGTGCCAGCCCTAAAGCCACCAGGCAGTGCAGTGGCTTCAACACCCACACTCTCAAGAAATAGGCAGGGGAAAGGCCAAGAGCGGTGGAAAAGCTGGCACTCCAGAGGGCATTTTATTCAGGATTATCTGCTGCAGGGAAGCTGGCACAGAGGGTCAGGTAATGATGACATGGCCTCCATGGGCCAGACAGGGGAGTGTTAGAATTCACTCATACAAAGCTTTTTACACATACCAGAAATGTGACATTTAAAACATCCTGAAGACTGAAAATACTGTCATGGAAGGAAAACAAATAAATAAATAAAAAGGCAAAGAAGAGAGAAGGAGCGAGACAGCTTAAGCTGTGAAAGAGTGTGTTAGGAGAGAAACTGGTGGGATGCTGTCCTGTCACTTGTCTTTGAGCAGCAGATGAGTTTGCCAGGCCACTGGAAGCAGCCCCAACCCATGAGCTGGTACTGCCCTGCATCTCGCACTGCTCAGGGAGAAAATCAGTAGAAGGAGACAATGGTAGATCCGGCCTTTAGCTTTACCTCTGACATGATTTCTACACAGCTCTCCCCACATGACAAAAGTACAGCAGCCAGCAAAGCAAGGACAGAGTCTATTGCTCAAAATATATTTTAAAATTCATTTCCCCGCCTTCTTTTTCATCTGCACTTCTCCCAGTCGCCTTCAACTGCTGTGCCAAGCAACAAAGGAAGGTCAGAAGCATATTCAAAGTGCAAAACTGTTCATACTCTATGTTACTTGGCAGACCTTTCTTGCTAAAATATGTATGTGATAGACCCAGGGGTCACAGAGAGAAAGGAAAATCTGGGAAGCGACCAGAATCTTAAAAAATTCAGTGTCACAATGAAATGCAGCTTCCAAAGTAGCTGAGGCATTTTGATGGAGAATCGCCTGGCCTCTGCTAGATATTTTTGTCATGCCTCCATCCTCCCTGGCCACAGCACTGCAGCCAAGTGGCACCAAACAAAGGAACCCTGGCAAACACAGCCCTGGATGGCAGGGCTGGCCCTGGCTGCACTGCCAGGAGAGAAGCAGTGACCTGCTGCTCAGGCAGCAAGTCTGTCACCGTGTATATTGATTTGGGGGTTTTTGTGGCATAAAACTAAAAAAAAAAAAAA
>VZRS01001241.1:174943-220667 GCA_013398055.1 Ifrita kowaldi
TTCATCGCAAGCTGTGCTTCTCTGATTTCCTATATTTTTGTTTATTAAATTTCTTTGGTGTTTTCTCCTTCCTCCCTCTCAAAGGACTCTCACCACATCCTCTCTCCCTTCTCCTGCTAACTGTGTCAGTATTAACTGAGTAAAACCCAGCCCAGCCCCTCAGCCCTCGGTGCTGTCATGACGCCTCTCTGGTATCTCTGCAAATCTTCCTCTTTCAAAGGCTCACTGGAAAAAATGCAAGAAGTGCCAATGCAAATGAAGGAGCATATAAACATCAACATTCTGCAGGCCTTGGAGACAAAGAAATAAAGTGCTGCTGTCTCTTGTGACAGGCCACAAGCCTATTGTTAAATTAACACCACAGATCCGAGGGTCTCGAGCTTCCCTGCCGGGACACTTGCTCCTATCAGAAATTATCTAAGTGCCGGTAACTGGCATGCACTTTGCTCTGCCTTTTGCCTGGCTCTGTACAACTGTGTTGTGTAACACCTGTTGGATATATTTCTGCAACTAATCAGTAATAACAAATAATGACCCTGTGTGGAGTGGACTCTCTGTGTCCCTACAATAAAAGTCCCAATGGCTAGAAGCAACTTGCACAGTGTTCTAAGACTGGACATTAAACAACACAATTCAGGCACTACGTAAAAACAGTGTTAGGGGATAAAAAGAGAACAAAGAACTCTTATAAGCACATGTAAAGCACACCACACTCAGCAGCAATAGTTGTAATGGAAAATTAAAGCCCAGTGCAAGCCCCAAAGCATGCTGACAAACAGGTAAGAACAGTTCAAGATAGATCTTATATGGAAGAAGAAGAAATCACCAGTAAGGATGCTGTGATGACTCCCTGCATCCCCATCCTAAACACAACAGCTGCCACTGACCTCAGGACCCAGTGGTGCAGAGGTAAAAAAGGAAAATATCAGAGAGTTTGTGTGTATATCCTTTTAACCACATATAATTCTAAGGTACTGAAATTGGATAACAATAGTTCTTTGGTTAAACTAACAATAAATTCCCAATTTTCCATATAAAGTGCTTCCTTTTGTCCATTCCTTTTACAAGTCAAAACCTAGTAATGACTCAACCAAACTTCTCCCAAGACTTCAACCTCCCCAAATCAAACACATTGGTGTCTGTAAACCAAACATAGAATTTGACTCTTTTTCCCTAAAGATTAGAACATAAAAAGCTCAAAGGTTTTTGCCTCCTCAAAAATATGCAAGTTGTTAGCTAAACTTAGCAGGATGAATGGATAGCATTTAATCATGTCTCTTTTCCACATCACTCAAATTTTTTCTTCAAAACTGTTGAAGAAGTATCCAGCCAAATATTTTCAGTATCATATTTCTCCTATCTTCATTCTACTCTTTTCAAAAATCACAAATACGTTAACGTTTTTTATTACTACAATTAATAAATAAACTAAAACCAAAGTTCGCTAGGGTTATACTTACGTTTTTCTGTTGCATAGCGAAAACTTTTATTTGTAGAAATGTGGGCTAATTATTAAAATTCTACTTATTATGATTTTTAAAACATACTATAAATGCAATAATAAACCTAATGCACCAGGAACGGACACAACCATTCCCACGTCACTTAAGCTGTATCTGTACTCTGTTTTCTTTTATAAAAATTAAATTTGAAATGCTGATTTTTTCCAATATGACGTTGCAGGTAACCTTCTCCTTGGTCTCCTTAATTTTCAAACTAAGCAACAACATAAGGTAAAACTTGTAAAAAATTCTGCTTATGCAGGACTATAAATCATATAAATCAGATTTAGACACTGATTTTTTTTTTTCCTCTCATTTGCATGCTCATACATCTGGTAAGAAAAAGGACAAGAGGAATCTTTTGGGTTAAATATTGTTCAGTTTTACCCTGCCAAGAGCTGGTTTTTGCCTTTGAAAGTACCAAATGTTCACAAACAGAAGAATAAAGTTAGAGCCACATCCAGAATTCAAGAGGCAAATATCATCTCTGCCTTTATCCTTCCCATGTATAATGCTAAGGGCTATAAAACCAGAGCCCCTCCAAAATTAATGTTTGCAAATTCTCTACCTCAGCACAGTGAATAGTCCTTTCAGGGCTCCTGATCTGCAACCTGGTGCCAGCCACTATGAGAGCTTGCAGAACATATTTGGTGGTTAGAGTGAAGGAAATCAGTACCTTTGCAAACTCAAGAGATCCAACCAATAAATAAGGCATGAAAACATGAAATGTTTCTCACTGTTACTCAGTAATCTTGAAAGGATAGCTACACAAGTATGCTCAATGCATGAACAGTTTAATACCTCACATTCCATTAGATTTGCAATCATTGCAACTTCTTTTCTACGGAAAGACAGTGTTCCTCTGTCATTAAAAAACATAAGCAAAGGAAGCTCAGCAAGGGAAACTGGCTGTGAGGAAAGCAAATGCAACAGAGATGAATGCAATGGCATTATTGGCAACGGTAAACCACACTTTTAGTATTAGAAGCATCAACTTGCCTGTGTTTTTTCATCAGACAAATAGAAAACAGTAATTAAAAATATATCAACTATAGAGACGTTCTATTCTATTTAATAGACATTTAATAGACTACACTACTGCATTTACCAATATTGCTTTTACCAATATTGTCTTTGTTATCGCAACACACAAACAGGGAAGGAAGAAAAGTTTCAACATTAAGGAGGGAAGCAAACAAACAAAGAAACACAGAACCAAGAACAATAGGATTACTCTCATTCTGTGGACTAGTGATCATTTTCCAGGAGAGGAAAAATGTCTGACACATTATAGGATTATTAAAAAAGCCAACTAACTGCCAAAAATTATAAAAATAATAGCAATATACTAAAAAGGAAATGGAAGGGATTAAATGCTCTCTTCCTGATGAGAATACAAAAAAACAAACCACCAAAGAACTGTAAGGAAATCATACAAGTGTGCATTTGGAAAGAATTCACACATTCAACGATCCTTTTTCTCACTGCTGGTGAAAAGAAGAAAGTTTCTGCTCTCTTGCAAGGCAGTTGAATTCTGGCATTGAGAATTTTACCCAACTTGCTAATTGCTTGGCAAAGATGTGAATGAAGACAGTTGAGAAACCTAGATTAGACTAGACAACTAGATTAGACAATGAAGGATAGATGATGTGTGCTGTCTACACAGTTTGGTTTTATTCCACAGCTGAGGAGCCAGCTACTGGTGATGAAGGAATTTCTGCAAAGCAGGTCTTAGCGTTCCCCTCATAATTTCCTCTTTCCTCTTTAAACAAGAGGGAGCTTTCAAGATTTCCAAAAATGACACTTTCTTACTGTGATGGCTGGTGCCTCATCTTCCCATATGACAGGCAGCAGCTCCCAGCCCCTCCTCATCCCCTGCACCACTATCTGCCTGTGGAGATGCCCCAGCCAAGCAGGAAGGAAAGGAACAGACTGCCCAAGGACTGGACACATCATCATCATCATGAATAACAAGGAAAAACTGAGGAAAATGGGAAAAGAAAGAACTAGAAATCTAAAGAGAGTAAGATGCCAGGTAAAATATATAGAGAGATTGAGAAAATGAGGGTAAAACCACCACCAAACAGAGCTGTTGTAGTTGTCCGACAATATGTCAATTTGGATGCAATCCTCTGTTCTAATGAAATCTAGACAAACCTTGCATTTCAGGACTAGTCAATTTATATCTAAATATAAAGTAGATATCCATTCTATAAAGTACTTTTTTGAGAAATATACAGGTGAGATGAATGGCCCTGGATCAGATGTCATGTACTCATTATTTATGAAGTGAAGCAGAAGTCTTTTACAATGTACTCTCAAGGGTATTTTAATAATGAAATTGAGCCCTACTTCAGAATGACCTTCAGACATGGCTTTATGCATATTTTCAATTCCTTTCAGCCAACATTCTCACCATGCAGTCTATGCAGCAATAGCTATTCCAGCAAGGGAGCTGGATCACAGCATTCATCTGTAGTATATTGTTAATTTTTACATCATTAACCAATTAGTGTAGTCCAATAGAAAACAAAAAAAACTGTAAATGAATTCTGCTTAGGAACATGTTTAAATACAGTATATTTGGAATATTGGAATATGTTCCTTTTTAAAATGTAAACTTTATTTAGTTGATGACTCATGTCTTTTTTCAAGTAACTGTGGGATAAAAGCACTTAGCATCATGGACTACATTTTGACTTAAAGTTGAAAGAATTTCTTTCACTACTTAACATGCAGAAATTCTCTGCAGCCTACTTACAAACAAACAGACTTCTTTCACAGTCAGTGCAGGCTCATTTCTTTACCTGTATCTCCTATCTGCATACATACATTATACATGTAATAAGTGCCTGCCTTGATAGACATTCTAAACTGATAAGAGTAATTTAAAAAAAATTTTAAAAGCCTGTCCACTAACTTCTACTTTAACTAGGCTAAATATGATGACTAAGCCAAGACTTGAACACAGAATTCATATTTCAATTTAAAGATTCAACAGTAAACAAAATGTTACTCAAAACTGGATTTCTGCATATGCAGCCTACCTCCTCTCAGCTTAAGGGGAAGTAGGAGAGATTTAGGGTCCATTTAATATATAACACTTTTTTTTTCCTTTTAGGTTCTAGAATGACATTAAAATATACTTATCAAATTTGACCCTGAGAGGAGTTAATAATTTAGATGTGGTGTATGTGTTACTAAACAGATCTCTTGTATTTTTTTTGTAATGAAGCTGATCCAAGAAATTCAACCTTTAATGGGGCTGAAACCAGGTCTGAAAGCAGATCCTGGGGGCAAGACAATGTCATTATGGGTCTCAGCACCATTCACTTACCATGCCAGCCTGAGCTGGCTTTTAGCAAGGATGAGAAATGCTTGAACTACTGGTCAGGGAGTGCAAGCAATTTAAATGTTTTCTACCTCTAGGAGTAGACTGGAGGAGAATCTGGTGTTAAAACTTCTCTTTGCCATTCCAGAGGGGACACACTGAGGAAGCGTTTGTTGGGATTCAGAAGTAAACAAAAGGATCAGAAGCATCGGCAGAATATTTAAAGAAGATTTGAGAGATTTTACCCTCTCTGCCCCCTTCCAAAATGAAGCAACTTTCTGCGAACAAAGAGTGCCTCAGACAATGTGCAGTGAACCACAAGCAGTGGCTTACTACGATGTTTTTAACTATGTTTTCTTAAACACCACTGACCACCACACCCAGCAGTCTCTTCAATAAGACAGTGATGGATGCATTACAGCAGAGATTTTTACTGCTATAATACAGTGTTTAGCACCAATCATTTGGCTTTTTACAGCTAATTAGAGAAGCCTTACTCTCCACACATGAAATTTCTTCGGGTGTTATTCAACTCACTGCTAAATTTGACAGTGTTATGCAAGAACATGTGCGTCCCCCACCTCTGCAAAAGGTTTCTCTCACATGCATACTAGATACTTATTTCACACAGGTCCCAGCATTTGCTAAAGCTGTTTCTGTCCTCAGAGCAGCTAAAGCAACACACGGCAGCTACTCAACGTTTGCTAAAAGAAATAATGCACTTAATTTGTTGAGTCTTCAACAATTTATCTTCCTTTTATTGTATCAAAGATCTCATACTTTACTAAAAATCTCAAATTTTACATATAAGATGTGAAAAATCAAAGTCACAAAAAATATTGAATGTACTGAAAAAGCTATGAGAAAATAACTTAAGGACTTTAAGCAAAAATCTACAATAGCTAAAAGTAAAAATACTTTTTAAACACATACAATTCTGCAAAAATTTGAAAAAAACTCTGCAAAAAACATATTTTGACTCTCTGAAAATCAATACCAAATTGATCTATTAAATTTATATTCCTTGAACAATAACAAGTGGGCTCTTAGACCTTGATTAGCTGCTTAATTTAAAACCTAAATTCAAACACTATGTTCTGAACTGTCCCAAAATACTCTAAGATATTATCTTCCATTTCCATTCAGAGTCTTTCCACTGAAAAAAAGAGTATTAACAGATTGAACTGATTTGATAAGACCTTCTTCCACTTTTATCTCCATCAAAACTTTCAGGTTGGCTCCATAAGAAGACTGAAAAAAAAACCTGGAGCAAAAGAAACTAACTTAATTCCTTGATATAAATCAAGAAAAATAGTGTCCAGCCTGGGTCTCCCATATATCTCTTAAATGCTTAAATATTTCTTAGCCCTGCACCAGAAGAGGGATCAGTACATGAATTTTTTTCCAGTTGTATTAATGCCACATAAATCCTTATGTGTACTTTGTCACTTGGTATCTTTTACTTCTACTTAAAATATTAAAAAAAAACCCAAGTAGTTTTAACAGAGAAGAAAATTGTTTGTGGGTTTTGACATGGAGGTTCGTGTGTTATCTGTGGTTTACAGAAATTCCTGAAAAGAAATTATTTTATTGATGAAAATCACCACTTCTTTTTCAGATCTTTTTAAAAGAAACTAATGTAGTATTCTTCTATTATGTCTAGAGCTTGATGCCATAAGGAAACAGAATCTGAACAGACATCATAGCAGTATTGACACTGAATACTCTATATGAGCACCTAAATGAACTATCTCACAAAACAAACACATGCTTTATCACTTCAAATAAATGAATTTAGGACTTGAAGTTATTTTGCTTTGTATAGATACATAAGAAACTTGACAGTATCAGTTATGCATAATTCTTTATCTAGTTTTTCAAAAAAAGAAGTGTTTCTGCATTGAAATAATAAAATTTATACTACTGATACACATATGATAAATTTTAGTATCATAAAAACATCTGAGAACAAGATACAGTTTCAATGTATTTAGTGGCCTTTCATCTCTGCAATTCCAGGCTCTCATAAAGGAGTGGGTATGGTTTATTACATGTAGTGTGGGGTGTCTTTCATGCCAACAGATCACTGTGGTGAGAACTTCAAGTCAGCATTAAAACACACAGGGAGACTCAGTAGGAAGTCATGTACAAGAGCAGACACTCATGGTGTCTAGAATTAATGAATGTAGCTTCAAGAACCCAGTGTGCACAAAACTCAGAAGAAGCTATCAAAAACTGTCTTTGTGATGACATGAAAGATGCATACAGGATGGTATCTATATTATATGTTCCAGCTGTTGAATTATGGTCGTCTTCATTCCCGTCCTAGTGCACAACAGTCCTGCAGTCTGAGAGCCTATAGCTCACGAGTACAGTGAAATTGCTGCAACATACACTGAAGTTTAATGAGAAAATGTAGTTTTACTTCTGTTTGAACATAACTATCCACCAGACTGCATTAGACAAAATTTCTACTGGATTTGCAGGGGCATTCAGGAAGAAAGACGGAAACATGTAATTTTTGAGACCAAACTAAGACCTTCTCCATTCACGACAGAATGAAGCAGAGAGAGCAGATACATTGCTTTATGACCTTTTATATCTTGCTCATTTTCCCGGAATTAAGTAGCAAGTGTGTACCCAGGTCCCTGTTCACATCAGACAGCTTCTGAAGGAAAGCCCTTAAGAGTAATCAAGTCACTGGCAACTGGCAAACAAACACCCGACAGCATGTGCTGCTGAATCAGGAAATGGGATCAGCAGGAGGATAAGAGCAAGATCCCAGCTCACACAGGGGAAGCTGGATTTCTCAGCTGAACAGGGTGCACCCACTTTTCAAGCCTTGTGGTTTGGAGCACTCCCCACACCACAGCACACCACTGTCTACAAGGCTGCACCATGCACACTGGGCCTAACTAAGCTGGCTTCAAAATAACCCTCCCAAAACAAATGAACTGAGCAGCTGCAGATGGAAACTTCTCGATACAATGCTTTGAGCCAAGGCCACTGCCATGAAACTGTGCTGCTAGAGAGACACAGCACAGTCAAAGGGTGTGAGAGAAACACTGTCAAGTCTGAGAAATACAAGATAGAAGTTGAATCTTTCAAACGTGCTCAAGAACGCCAATTCAAGAACAGCTCCCTGTTTTTCCTTCCCTCTGGATTTTCTTCAAGCCGAATCACAGAACAAGGCTATGTGAGTCAATCCACACAGTGTCTATTCCTTTCCAAAACACTTTTTCCCCCTTTGCCTTTCCCTAACGTCCCCTTGTCCTCAGGCCTCTACCATAATCATGGGCTTCCAAGAAAAGCTCCTGGATTGAGGGCTTCCCTTGGAGATTTTACCCAGCACTGAGCCAAGACAAGCTCTTGCTCTGGAAAGCAAACAGCACGGATATGGATTACATTGGGTGATTTAACCTGACGATTTTATGCTGAGTTTAGATCTAGGAGTAAGGAACCCTTGTTCTGAGGAACAAGGGTTTCATTAGAGTTCACACGTACACAGCCATGCACACCAGTACAGCTAGGTCTTCCTTCGCCTCACAAGAGCAAAGCACCCATCTCCTCTGGCACAGGCTGCTGCAGTTATCGGGGTCCCCCAGGTCACTGCCAGCTGAGTGGGGACAGGCACTGAAAACACTCCCCTTCCTCATGTTCCTGTCAGGAAATGTCACATCCCAGTGCCTGCAGAAGGCAGCTCAAGCAGTTGGAAGGCAGCTGGATGAGGCAGGCCCTCGCTCAGCCCCAGCAGACCAGGTCCACTGAACACGCCAGGGTAGAGCACTTCCGTGGTGGGTCTGTGTTATATCTCAATTGGATTAAACCACCAGGAAACACCAGGGCAGAAGGCAAGGAAATACGTGTTCTGTGAGTGAATCACGTGCCTCATTGCAAAAAGGGAATAAAGGGTCAAAGTAATGAGAGAGCCGGGATAAACGTAGTATGTTCCCTTATAGCTCCTCTGGGAAGGATATGTTCACCTGTAATCTGACTGCTTCTGAAAGCCAGAAATAGATTTCCTTTCCAATTCCTGCCATTTATTGCTGCTGATTATAAAAAGCAATGTGCACAGCTGATTTACAAGATGGCAAGCTCCCAGCACCACTTCTCATTTTCACTTCAGTGAGGAAGTGTTTCTCTTATGACAGACAGAGGTGATAGGGACATAGAGTAACCCCAAGTGCTTTGTGTTCACGTTTTACCCCAACTGAAACATTAGAATCCAACAACTTTTTAAAATTCATTTTCAAGTAATTGGCCGAATGGATGGAGCCAAAAAGCAGCAGGCTCATTTCTCCTCTCACTTCAACAATCTGACGTCTCCAGTCAAAATAATCAAAGCAGCTGCAGTTTGATCCTTCATCTTCCCTTTCAAGTTGTTTTTTTGCTTGGCTTTTCCTCCAGTCACTGAAAAATGATGACTTGCAGTTCAATAATACAAGTACATTTGCACAACAAAACTCAAACCAAGGGGTGCATCCCTGCTTTCCACACCTGTCAAATGCAGATTTGTTCAAAACACTGAAAATAAATCATCAGTGTTCAAACTAGATTCTGTATTCTAGACGTAAACAACATATCACCTTGGAAATATGTATCTTATCTGGTAAGATTTCCAAAATGAGATTAAAGGGCAATCTCGCTGACGTGTATTTAACTCACATATTTACACACCAACAAGCAAGAGGAAGTCTCATGTCTAAGAGTGATTGAATGAGAAGTTCTTATTTTAATGTCAGTTATGAGACGCAACCAATTGAATAAACTAAAAAGTAATATAACAATTACAGTATGCTAAAATGACCCAAATCTGACCAGGGAGAATACTAAGAAAAGTAAAGCTGGAGATAGCAAAGAAAAATAAAATGGGAGAAACCCTTGAATTCTCTGCAACAATATTAATCTGAATTTTCTGTACCATTGTACTGCTCCTCACAGAATCATTTTTTAAAACAGGTACTGTTTGCAGGTTTTGCTAACAATAAAATTGGATTTAAATATCATCCTCTAGCTATCTAGCAAGGACAAGAAAGTATTTAAAAAAAATAACTCCAAGGACTAATATTTCAGTGGTTACTATCTCATCTCAAGCTAGAGAATGCCATTTGAAACTTACGTGTTAAGATTTCATATCAGATTGAATAAAAGTATTTGCTTGCTTGCTTACTTCTTATTAGAGCTGAATTTGTCCAATCAAGTAAGTAAAAACAAAACTAGGTAGTTGTGAAAGTTACAGGACTAAAGCCCACTGGCAACATTTCCATCACAAAAATAAAAGAAGAAGGGTAAATGGTTATCTATACTTTCACAAAGGATAAATGTCTGTTTAATCTTTGATGTTTTGTGGCAGCCTAAAATGCATCTAGTATATACTTTTACCTCAGGACTGATTAATTTAAAAGTATAAAATAGAGTGTTTATTGTATGCAATTTGGGAATACAACCCAGGTGGTTACGAAATGCTGAAGGAAAATGTCAGAGTAGGATTGGAGGTTAATATACAGAGGAAGTGTTCAGAGCTTTCTGTAGGCTCCACAGGTGAATGTTACGGGAAGTTTTTTGCTCTAGGATATGCACTGGCTTTCTACAGAATATAGACAAAAAGATGGCAGGAACGCATCCAGAAAATATCCAGAACACAAGCAGAAAAGCACCAGTGGGACCTCTCTGAATCTTCATTTTTAATTAATTTCTCTAGTACTCTGAATTATGCAGAATCTAGACACTCTTCAAAGTTCAAGCAGAGTTTTGCACTTAAAATGTTCCTAACCTGGGAACACAGAGAATCCTTCTCTCAGGTATTACAGGTTTACTTTGAGTTCCCACTTACTTTTTTTAAGTTTTATACAGACAGCAACTAGTTTATGTAACTAATATTAAATTTTCCAAAGGAAACACTTTATAATTAGCATCTAATGTCAGTCTAATTTTGTATCAAAGCACTCTAATGCTACCTATAGTTAGAACTCCTTGGCATCTTGCATGTAATTTTATAAAACAAGTTGCAATTATGATGAAAAAAAGGGATTATTTTTGAAGTTTCCTTCCTTTTTTTTTTCTGATTATATATAAAACCAAAACTATAGATACTTGTTGGTTTTTTTCGTCTTCCTTCCTATTTTTGGGAGGTTGGGTTAGTGAGAAAGAAAGGGATTCAGATCTTTGCCAAGGACTCAAGAACTGTGTCTGGAGGTTTGTTTTCCCTGCAGACAACAAGTACTCCCCTGCATAACAATACACATCAGCAAGGTGTCTGCTCTAACAGAAATCAGGTTAGCTCCTGAACTCGTTGGAAAACAGTCCCCTCAGCACAGGAAGCAGAAAGCACAGGGCTTTGTTGTCCAAACAAGATTTTCTCCAAGGCACTGTGCCACACCACGTGTGTCAGTGTGAGCTGAGGCACCTCTGCAGGGCAAGACACTCGTTGCCTGCACTGAAGTCCTTATTCCAACCCATTCCTGCTTCCAAAAATCCCATGACAGTCCACTACCAGCTCAGATCACAGGATAACTTTGTTCTCTGACAAAACCTTCGTATTTTTGCACAAGTTAATACTTTGGTACAACAGTTCTCCCTGCATACAAACCAACCATTTTACAACAGGAAGTTGTACAGCTGTAGAACATAAATGGCCAGTTCAAGTCACCAGTGATAGTTATCTAACGCATGCAGCCACATGACCAAAGGTATATTCATATACACATAGGGATATGTATATGGACATATATAATGTGTACATATACGTGTAAAAGCCCACACAGATATAATTACATGTGCATGTCTTCCTTTTAACAATTCCTTTCTGCTCCTGTTTACAGATTCACAGAATGTTGTAAGTTGGAAGGGACCCAAAGGGCCCGTTATTAGCACCATGCTCCGACCAACTGAACTGATCTCAGGGTCAGCGGTCAAGAACCAGAGACATTTATATTCAAAGATCAAAAACACTGTGGCTACCTTTAAGAATGGCTCATGCCCTGAAATTCTGCCTTTCCCTCTACATTATTCCCCTTTAGGTAGAAAAATCACTTGTTAACCATAAAGAAACCCACAGCATCTAATACGTGGAGCAGCTGCTGATAAAAGTGAAGTTCTGGATTACAGTGTCTTGGATTACATTACTATCTTGGATGTTGGAAAAAGTAAATCAGACCCTATAAACCTCAAGAAAGTTAATGAACCAGGTCATATGTGCTTTAAGTGGAAATTACTTTGCTTAGAGCAACCAGCAGCATCTACTTCTATCTAACATCAGTGAAAGTGCTCACCATTGTACCAGCCTGAGCAGCCTGCAAAGACATACCTTAATTCCTCCTTTCCCATGCCACATTCACTCCCCACCAGTCACAGAGAATGTCCCCAAGGCCGCTTCTCATCCTCTCGTATGATTCCCATGACACTCAGCAGCTTCTGCTGACCCCCACATGAGCATCTGGCTCAACACCCAGACCCATCAGTCACCACCCCCAAGGCACAGGGAGGGCTGGCCTGAGCACACCTTATCTTCAGCTTGGCTCAGCAGCCACAGGTAGGATGCAGGCACATGAGGGTTCAGGAATCTCTGCTGAGACCTGCAGCAGAGGCTGACAGCTCACCGGCTGGATGTGCCAGAGACCTGAGGGACGAGGAGCAGAAAAACATCCAGGCGAGGATGTTTGCACCCGGCTTACAACACCTACTTTAGTTAAAATACTTCTTTCACACTGCTTTTAATAAAGAAGTTATTTAGTTTTACACAAAGTACCACTCGTACTTCTGCCCTTTATATGGTAATTTAGCCACACAGAACAAGTCAGAACAAAGACATCTCATCAAGGGAGCAGGCTTCTGTAAAAGCAGCAGGTAAAAGAGCAGGTAGAAGAGCTCTGGTTGTCCCCAGAACCTCAGTATTGCGTCCATTCCTTGGAGTAATTTATCTCTTTTCCCTATCATTTGAAGAACTCCAGGGTACTGGAGTTAGGTATCTAAATGTAGGCTGCGTTAATATCCCTGCACTCTTTTTTATCTACTCAAACCCGAGAAGCAGAAGAGGAAATGCTACTTAATAAACATATTTCATCACACAAATCACAGTATGAATGGGAAGTGACGGATGTCTTCTAATTAGAGACAGTTCTGTCTCTGGGGCATTTGGTTCCAGGTTACATGAGACCTCAGTGGAAGAAAGAATTCCATCCCCCAAACAAAGCAGGCCAACGGTAAAAAGAGATAAGTAGTTCAGGGAAATTAACCAATGTAATGGCAGGCACTAGTGTAGAACACATATATACACTCAAATTGAAGACAAAATAGATCATTAATACAAACAAGAAAAATCTATAGGTCACAGAGAGTATAAGGAAAGCTGCTTCACATTCCAATGTTACACTCCTAAGAAAAAGCAGCATCAATTAATGAAGAAAGTGAAGCTAAAGAGTACCTGTAACCTGGTTTGAGCAGATCCAGTAATGCAGAACTCACCTGCAGCTAAGCAACAACCAGATTTGCAACTGTTCTTTGGGATCAACAACCCATTCTTTTTCCAGCTAGACCACTGTGCCAGCTCTCATGTGATCCCAGAAACTATGACACACAACATTAGTGATCTAAATGATTACATGCAATAAAAATATTCTAAAACAAAAGGGAAAATAAGAAGAAATAAATGAAAAAAATTACCAGACACAACAGCTAACACAAGGTACTATCCTGTGTTGCTATAGCTTTGTGTGCTGTTCAGCACCACGATGCTCTTGTAATTCAGAGAAAATAGAAAGAATGTACATGAGGGAGAAAGCTGACATAATATAAGGATGCACATCAAGGAGATGGGCACTTCTGGTCTGTCAAAAATGCTACTGCAGCTTCAGTAGACGTACCTCAACTAGCTTTGCAGCTGCCTGCTAGCAGCATGGGGTCATTCCGAGGCTGTGAAACCTGTCTGCGAGTGAATAAATACTCAAATAACTAGTCTTGGCACACTGCACTGGATAATTACATCTGACAATCTTTTTCATGCCCTCAGCCTTGCAGAGCTGTGTAGGCATTATCCCAGTCTGCTACACATTTCAAAGCTGTGGTCCCCAAACCATGCATGGAGGCAATGCATTACACTTAAGACATTGCATTATTACTCACAGTCACAAGCCATCACCACTACTACAGCACATATCAAAAAAAGCAAAATGTGACAGCTTATATCATTGCCTCAGACCCAGCAAAGGGACATTTAGTATCAAAATTTCAGTGGTTTGCCATCTTAACAGAAAAATTACTTTAACGGCATTTAAAACTAGAACTACATATATTTCAAATTTTTGCAAACTCCTAAAAGGATGCTAGCAGTGGAGCATTAGGTGGAGTGCAAACAAAGCAGAGCTGAGGGGAATTGAGATTTCCTATTATGAACTCAATTACTGACTTCTCAAAGGCCAAAATTCAGATCATGTCAAAAAGCAATTATCTGATTTTGATAGTCATTTAAGAAGTTTTAGGACCACAGGATGCTGAGAACAAACCTTAACAGAGAACAAAGAGCTGTCTCTTAGTCCCAGGTGAGAAACAGAACCTGAATTATTAACTGGCACTTTCAGTACCCAATGTACTAGAAATAACTGAAAAAAACCCATTTTCTAAAATGCTGAAAATATTCTATAGATCTCTTGAAAACTGTTTCTGGATAAGGAGCTCTAAAGCCATGGGAGGAAAAAAGGCAAAATCTAAAAATCTGAAGAGACTGAAGAGAAGAAAGAATCTACTTTTGCAGAAGAGAATAAAGGTTTACAGAACATCTAATTATATCTCAGTCAAAAACTAGGTTCAAAACATATGAAGTGCTTGTGGCAAAACAAATCAATGGAATATTTGAATTCATTTTATCAGCACTGGAGAAGGCCAAAAATTCCTGAAGTCCCCTTTCTCATGTACAAACTTTAGCTCAGTTAGTACTGGATTTAAAGTTCTCATTAATATTTCAGTTTTCCTTTGATCTCATCCCTCTCACTTGGTGCAGTATTTTAAGGAATATTTAAATGAATACTTGCAAGGAATGGACAAAAAAACCACCTTTATTGATCATAATTCATTTTGAATCATCCTTAAAACTAAAAAGCTTTTTTGACTGCAGAAATGACAATTTTTAAATTATTAGTGCTAACACAATTAACGTTATTATTTTTTTGGCTTCTTGAATGCTTAAGATCCATGTTTTTATGGAAATAGCAAACTCAGTAAAATAGCACTACAACCCCTTAGATTTGGATACTATCAGCATACCCTACCTGGCCACAACATAGGTCCTCTCTCTTTATCCTAGATTTAGCACATGCTATGGTCTGTGAGGAGAATACTGAGGAAACCCTCAATGCCTTGATTTTTTTTTTCCTATATAAAAGCAACCAAACAACAACAACAACAACAACAAAAATCTCAGCCTTTCTGCAATTTCATTGCTCAACTATTCTAATTAAGAACATTCCATCTCAGTTTCGAGCTTAACAGCTTCATTTCAGATCTGCTTCCCTCAGGAGCAGACACTGGCCTGCAGGTAGCCTCACCAGCTGCCTCTTAATTTTCTGTCCCTGGACGACTCCAAACATGTGCCCGTGGCCCCACCTTCCTTACAGTAAATCACATGCCAAAGTGAGTCAGCAAAATATGCTTAACCATTTTCCAGAGAAGCAATGCTTGTACTAAATAAATAAATAAAAGTGGCCAGAATGTGCATTTCCTTACAAGCTTTTTTGCTTTTATTTTCTCTGTTTGGATAGGTATCAGAGATACATTCCGGCTTCATGTCACACAAACACTTAGGTGCTATAAAAATCCGAATTTAAAAATCTTAAAATTGTCCTAACAATTTGGCA
Organism: Ifrita kowaldi; assembly: GCA_013398055.1. Classification (NCBI taxonomy): domain Eukaryota; kingdom Metazoa; phylum Chordata; class Aves; order Passeriformes; family Cinclosomatidae; genus Ifrita; species Ifrita kowaldi. The sequence continues at coordinate 190,624 of VZRS01001241.1, forward strand.
TTGTTTGCTCTATCACTATAGTTTTATCTTCAGTTTAAGGTGTTTTGCCTAGCTGTAACAAAGGAAAATAGATGTCATTAAACTGTATTCATTAACTGCGTGACACAGTTCAATAGTTTTTTTGTCTAACCTTCATTCACTACCATCTTTCCTCCACCGCTGCATTATTCACCCTCTTCTAATTCCTGTGACAAATATGATTGTAATGATTTTATTTAGGATCAGCCCTTCCTCTCACAATACGAAAAGGCAGAAGTTAAAGCAGCTCTGTCACTTGGTTCTGCCTGGAAGTCGGTCAGGGCAAAGGCAAGGCAGCTGTGGGGAGCAGGCAGCAAACCCACTGCCTGTGGCAAACAGGTCTGGGGGCTGACAGCAGCCAGGAGGCACCACCAGCAGCCACTGCTTCATTAATTTACTGTGTTTCAGGGAGGTGAAGGACTGAATCATCAACAAAGGCAAAAAAACACACCCTGTCATATTTCACATCTACTGAGTTGGGCTTAATTTAAACACATTTTTAAACACTTATTTCAAACAAAAGCCCCAATTGTACATAGTATTTTATTTAATAGTATTAATTTAAATATTACACTAGACTAAATATTACACTGTTACAGCATCTACATAAAATGATTTCCATACATTACAGCCTGGAATGACTTTTAACATTTCACTAGAGAAACAAAAATGCTAATCTAATTCCAGACTTAATCTATTTAAAACAAAACAAATAAAAAAATTTAAATAACTGATTTTGTGTTTTCTATGGCTGGAATAACCCATTGTTACAGCAGGTTGATTTTGGCAGTGCCTTTACTACTTTGACTGTTCACAAGTTGTCTTACAGTTTCAGACAGTGTCAGACCTAGAGACTATATCTCATGCCAGCTGGAGTGGGAACATTGGTTTTATGTATAGAAATACAGCTTTTAGAAGTCAGGGTCTGCTAGCAGTTTCTGTACAAACTACAATGGCAGCTGTGCTAGAGGTCATGAATATTACATAAGGGCTGTCCATGTATTCAAGCCAGCATCAGTAAGCCAAATTCCCATAGCAACACTCACATAGATTTACTCATTGCTAAGAGATGCATCAGTTCAGCAGTAAGCACTGCACTGCTACCCTGATTAGTCTGCAAGATACTATTACTTCAACTCTTCCTTTAAAGATTGTGCATTTATCGATAAAATTCAAAACTTCACCTGAATTTCAGGGCAGCCCTTATCATCTTTCCCAGGAGCAAAAAAACCTCAATCTAGCAAAAACCACCCCTGATAAAACTGAAACTCCTGACTGCAATCAGCAATCTCTGAGATACAAGGCTGAAGGGAAGAAGTGCTTCTGTTGAGTTTCTGCTACACTGATCCCAGGACAGCAAGATCCAACTTCAAAGAGATGTTCAGCATCTCCTACGCTTGGCACACTCCAGCAGCTCATTAAAATGCTGCTGTAGTAGCTCTTATTAAATATCAGTTAACAATTACATTTTAAAACCAACATTTTTGGCTTCCCTATTCAGGTTTTCTGGCTCGATGAAGATGTCTGCTTGTGCATTATAGTACTGTATTATTTACAGAGCTGGTCCTTGCCACACGATCAGCTACAGAGCTCAGTGATCTGGACTCATGGATTTCTGCAGAGCCCTTGTAAAACAGGTGGCATAAATGGGCAGAGGTAAAGCTGGCAGTGGAGAATAAAATGGTACAGGAGATTGAAAGGAGATAAAGAATTAAAAAACAGGGCAAAATGGAGGAGGGGAGTCAGAGAGAAAGTGAGGGAAAAATGCAGATCAGATAGACCTAAGGGGGCATCTCAATGGTGTATTTAAATATATTAGAACAAAAACCAGTTTTTGGAAAACAGTAATACATTTATTACTATGGTGGCAGGTAGCACAGAAAAAAAAGAAAAACTGGAATGAAGTGATAAATGAACGATAACAAGACCAGCACAATTTTTACAGGTGCAATAGTATTTAAAGATACAGCACAGATGAAAGAGAAACAAGCCCATCACTTTCACTGCTAAAACCATCACAGTCCTAAATGCATCTCATGGAAAATACATAAACACACAGCAAACACCTAAAGCTCATTTAGTGTTTTCTTACTACATTGTCACTGTCTGCCAGGAGTATGGAGAGAGGAGAAATCTTAAGAAGACCTACAGAAAATGACTCATGGGGTCACTTAACACACAAACTGTAAAGAAAGTCAGTGAAGTCTTTAGGAAAAAAAAACACCCTTATAACAGGTTCTCTCCCTATTTACATATTACTTGTAGGGACTGATCCTTCGTTGAAGGGAGATGAACAGGATGTTTGAGGGCTGATTTTTGACACTATAAAAGCATTAAGTGCCCTAGCAATCCATGAGCAAACTTTCACAAGCATCTTCAGTAAGAACTCTTAGCTTTGACCCTACACACTGCAACAAATGCTTATATTTAATAAAAGAAGAAATGCACACAAATAAGAATGTTCTGAAATACATTAGTCATAAGCCTGCTACAGAAAACTGATTCTAAGTGATTTTTCATGGAGCATAGATTTTCAACTGCTGTCTGGAATGTTTATAAGAGATCTAATCTATATGTTAACACATTAAAAACATTTTCTCACTAATGAATGGGACGACAAAGAATCATGGAATGGTTTGGGTTAGAATGGATCTTAAAAATCATCTAGTTTCAACCCCTGCTTTAAAGCTGAGCGTTTTATGAGTTTGTAACATGAAACAACATCTTACCTTTGCTTTTTCCAGCTGTGCCTGGGCCTGTCGCTCTGCCTCTCTCCGCACTGCTTCCCTATCTTCTTCCAGAGATACATCTGAATCAGATGGACGGCTGGTGTAGGAGTCCGCCGAACCCTGCAAAAGAAAAGGAAAAATAATGTCACAAGTTCCTTTAATGTTTAAAAAAAAAAAAAATAAAGTAGAAGTGGTTATACACCTTGCCTTTTCTCTTACTTCTGTATCCCTGAAAAGAAAGTAACTGCCCAAAAGGGAAATTCACTTAGAAGAAATTATGTCTAGGTAAATGTTTTCTTCTGGAAACTTTCAAAAAGTGCAGGTGTCTCCTCCAGTGTTTTATTTCCTGCCCTATCCCTGCACTCTTATTTGTGTGCTTTTCAGCAAGCAGAGACAATTTCTCTGTAGACTTACAGCACTGGTGCAGTGCAGGCTGAAGGACACACAGCAGCTTCAAGGATGGCTCCATAAAAATTAGAACTCTAAACAGTGACAGAAATAGCAAGCAAACAGACTTTCTATGATCAAAATGCAAATTTAGTATCAATAATTACCATTACACAATACCACTGCTAAGAGATTTAACCTCTGCTATGCATTTTTATTTTAGGGCAGCCTCTTTACCTGACACACTTTCCCCATCAGAACTGCAAATGGCTCATATCCATCTCGGCCCCTCAGCAAAACATGCAAATGACCACAAATCAACTTCCAACTAATAAAATCCGTCTGGACTCAACACATGTCCCTGTATCACCACAATGGAAGCAGCCACAATGCCAGAACAGCTCTATAAATAATGACAGCTCTGCTTTTCCTCTGCATCTCCCTGCATACAAAATAGAGTTCTGGTAATTCAATCAGAATGAAAACAACTGTCCTCTCCTCACCGCCTTTTTTCTCTCCCTCCTTGCAATACATACAATGTAAGGTGATAAGGAAAATGCAGGGCTTACACAGATATCAGAATTCTTCAGACGTCCTCCTTTGGCTCTTTTCAGAAGCCTGATCCAGGTGGCCTTCATTAGCCAGACAGCTCAGTTACTGTCCGCAGCTGCAGCGCCCGGCACTGATCTCATAAAACATGTGCACACTGAGCACTGCAGAATCACAGCTCCTTTCCTATCCATGCTCTGCTGTGAGAGCCTTCCTTCTCTTCCCTCTGCCTTTCAAGCTTCCAGCCTCACTGTTTCCAAGTATTCTACTGCAATTAAATTCTCAAATTTTCTCATGCCAGTAGGAAAAAAAAAAAAAAAAAATCAAAAAAATTCCCAAAAATCCACACCACCTCCAAAAATCTCAACTTCAATGATAAAAACATAAAATAAAACCAGCTTCGTAAANATTCCAAATTTTTCTCAGGCCAGAGTAAAAAAAAAAAAAAAAATCAAAAAAATTCCCAAAAATCCACACCACCTCCAAAAATCTCAACTTCAATGATAAAAACATAAAATAAAACCAGCTTCGTAAATATTGTGAGAGATGCTTCAGCTGATCATAAACTGAGATCGATCACAGAAAAATACCTAGGGCTTTCTCCTTTCTGTTTTGGGGGGCGGATTTGGCTGTTAAAAATAGTGCTTGTAAAAGAACCTTTTAAAATCCTGTGCAAAATGTATTCAGTGACATTTGCAAGTGCAAAGTTCATTTCATCTCTTCCTAGATTGGCTGGGGGTGGGGTAACAGGCTGTTCATACCACTGGGCATGCTCCATATGTGCAGCCTTTTACGCAGATGCTCACATCACACCGGGCTGTTAGCCTATGCCAAATTGCCATTTTACATCTCAAGGGTAAACAGCTGGAAAACGCGAGGTCCCTGTGAAACTGCAAGAGCTGGTACAGCATCTCGTTCCCATCATGGATGTCTGCTGCCAGCCACGTTTCCCTTGGATGCTTGGTTCTGTCACAGAGTGCTGCCCTCCACTGCAAAGCGCTGAGCTCCACTCACAGCTCCCTTACAGAAACCAAAAATATGCCTGTTGAGTGGGAATTTAACCCCCTGGATACTGCTTCCATTTTTTCTGACATTAGCAGAGGAAAGAAGCAAAGAATAGCTGCAACATACCACATAACACATAAATATTAGAACCTAATATGACAAAAGCCAAACAAAACCTTAAATTTCACTATTCTGCTTTTTCAGAATCACTCTCTACCCTGTAATGAACTGACATGGGAGGAACATGCTAAGGCAGGTTTTCCTAAGGCATTCACGAATTACTGATGGACATGCAACAATCTAGGTGAAAAAGATCATTGTAGCTGACTGCAGCGCCCACCTTCCATATAAATCCCAATTTACAAGAAAAACAGCAAATAGATATTACAGTGAGAACAGTGGTCATGCACATGCTGCAGTATGTCAGCATATCCCAGGAATGATCGAATCCTGCCATGGTTTGTGTCTGTATAACAGTGAAATTGCCCATCACAAGTGATGCAGCAGCTTACATTTCACCATTATTAGAGCAAACAACAGTTCTTACTAAACTCACAGTTCAAAATTAAGCTAATTTTAAACTTTACAAATGTTTTACTTTTTTCTTTCCTGAAGCCCATAACAGTTACAGCATAGAATTTAGTATGCTGTCTTTGAACTGACATAAAGAAAATTATTCTCCAAGGAATATTTGTTTTTCGGGAGTTCAGATACATCTGCTAAGTTACAGTGATTGTTCAAAACTAAAATGTCACCCAAGCTACAGCAAAAGGAGCGGAAATCAAAATAAAATGCACTCAAAGTTTATTGAATTTTTAAAAATATCGTGTCCATTAAGAAAATATACAGAGGCCCTGTAACCTCCCCAAAGCCTGTCAAATTTTGCTATTCTTTAAAATTTCCCTTTGCCACAACTTCTGACACAGCTGCCAATGGACATAGTGGGAAAAGATGAGCATCAACAAGCAGACAGAAGTTTAGTGCAGAGTTTAAATCCAGTTATGGTTGACAGACCAGTGACTTGTGGACAAAACCACTGATGTTATCACAGCATTAATGAAAGCTGAGACTGTGCTGAGCTACCCCACAGAGCCCCAGCCCTCAGGACAGTCTGTGGTCCCTCAACACTCAATCCTCCTTGGAAAGGGCACATCCAAATCCCTCTCCACCAGCACTGCAGTTCCTTGGTGCCACTCTGCTGCCATGAAGAATGGCGTCACAAACCAAACCCAAAGCAACACTACCTTTAAGGAAGAGGAAAACAAACAAATTAAGCCATTCAGCCTGACAGGCAATCACACGACTGTGTGGGTGTTGGCTTTCTACAGCGCCTCCGCGGTGAACACATCATATTTGACACTGACCAAGTGGCATAGCATCACTTTTACTACCCTTCATTCTGCTGTCCACAAGGGATGCTACCTAACTGGTCCTCACCCTATAAAAAAAAACATGAAGCACAGTAACACAATTCTTATCTCCCCTTAGGGGAAAAAATGCCTTTTGGGTCAGACTAGAATTGTGAAAATTTCATCTTTCAGGCCACAGAGATCATTTACAGTGCTTGTCATGTCTTGTGTTGGCCATAGTCCCAACACACTTCCAAAAAATCAGAGTGATTCCATTTATTTTAATTATATTGACAAATTGCATGATTCAAACTCAGTATTACCTTTATTTTCCCTCTGGTACAAACATGGTCATGTAAATTTTCTGTAGAAAGGGAAAGTTGGACGCTTCTCTGCTTTTTAAATATGGAAAAACTCACAGCAGAGTAATCCAGGAAAAGGAGGAGCATACAATTACATGTAATTAATTGTGTAGATTTCTGAGTATTTTTGTATGAGCTAAGAATGCATTCCATGACATTAAGATGAAAAAAAAATTAAACGTATACAAAAACTTTGATAAAACTATAATAGAAATACCTCAACTATTCAAAAAAATAATAAGTGGATGTCATTCATGACAACCAAAGAAACTATACTTCCTCCCTGGGTTGCTGAAGTTTCTTCGGGTTACTCTGGAGAACAGTAAAAATCTTTTCGCAAGAACTTCTGAAATTCAGCCTCTGTGAAATTCTTCATGTCTTCATCTCCTTCCACTGCAAAATGGAAGAGCTGCAGTAATATCTGTATGCAATGTATGTTACTGCAGCCCCCAGTTCTTCATCTTTAATGGGAAACTGCCTAATAAAAGTGAGATTATTCATGTTAATAATTTCTCCATCTATTTATTGGTCTTTTTATTTCCTTCCTTATGTCAGGTCTACAAGCCCAGTTTATTTGAAAAACAAATTCTTGTTTTAATAACATGCTTGACAAATATTTACCAACTATCTTACCACTTATTATATTAGAGTAGCTTCTATGAGCTATTCTCATTGTGCAAACTCATGCTAGTGGTCATATGTGATCATATTTGAGCTCCTTTTCCTTGAAGACCATAAATGTCTGATGTTTTTTGTATAGTAGAAGTGAGTCATCTTCAGGAAACTGGGTCCACCTAGTAAAAGGGGTTTTTTTATTATATCCATTTACTTGCTATTTAAGTAAATTAGGTAGTGCCTCTTGATCTCTTATTTTTCTTATTAGTTTTCTGTACCCATGCATAACTTTCATCAGTACAGTTGGAGCTTAAGTACAGATTTTGACTGATAAATTCTCACTGCGTTAATATAGCCATCATTATTCTCACCAATTCAGTTGTGGCCTTTATATTGTGTTTTTCCCTTAAAAAATAAAAGCAATCTGAGTACCATGACTAACTTAAACAGGGAAATCCACTTAGGAAATAGATATCACTTTCCAGATTACTGAAAATTCTCAAGTAATTCTCTTCTTAGAAAGATCAAACAAGTTCCTTCAAGTAAAGACTTTTCACATTATTATTTATTAAATGAAAGCATGAAGCAGTAAGCAAACATGCATTGAGATTTTACTAGGAATAAAGAAATATATGTGACTGCACACATACATAAAATCCTTCATTTATAATAGTGGGGTCTCCTCTGAGATATATTTTTGTCTTTTCATTCACCTGATGCTAATGAGACTTTTAAATCCAAAAGGAGAAATACCATTATGTCTTCTTTTGTTTTATACTTTGAATATTGAAATCTCAGGCCTCACTGTGCTAATAAGAGGAACAAATCGTTTCAATATTCAGAATTTATAAAGAGATATTGTCAACTGCTTATCTTCTTATCCTGTAGCAGTAGTTAAGAATGTCATCACATGTCCTGCTAGGACATGATCTAAGATGGTATATTATGTCCTTGTGATGTGCAACTCCTTCTCGTTTGCTATGAACTACAATAAAAAAAGAGTTATTTCCAAAAAATGTTTATTTCACTTAAAATCTTTTAAAATTGATTCAGAACAAAGGCAAAATGTGAAATGTCAAAGTTTAGCATGAAGTGAAACTGCTGACATTGGCGCATCGTAATATGCCAACAGGGAATACAGACTGTCATTTCATCCTAAACTGATCAACCTGAAAAATACGAGCTACAATCAGAATCACTCCCACAAATGCACCATGAGTAGAGGGGCCCTCAGTTTGGCAGAGGGACCACAGGTGGAGGACGCAGAAATTTCTTATCTATGAAGTTTTCTCTAGATGTCTAAACAATGTCATTATTTTGAATTATATTGAAGAAAACACAAAATGCTGCTCTGAGAATGCTATATAATATTATATGGATGTTAATTATTTGAGGGTAGAATTTACAGAAAGACCAAATTTAATCCAATTAATTGTTGGCAAGGTATATTTGAAGTGTATGACAAACTGAAGAAATATCTTTTAGCAAAGGAAAAAGGAGAGTCCATGTCTTCATTAAGGCAATATTAAGCAGGAAGTGTTAATTCCTTGTATAAGGGCCATGGATGCCTCACAACCCGGTGAAGTCTAGTCCTGATGTCCTCCCTGGTTCTTGGCATGGACCCTGCAGTGCAGTGCCACAAAATTTACATGTAAATAGACAATTTCTATCCAAGGAGGGCTACCAGCTCCTATAGTAGTCATTGAAATACTCTGCTATCTTTACATTTTAAAAACAAGCTGAATGTTGATTAGAATGGTTTTGTTGTTCTTTAAAGCTAACGTGGAATTGCTATGGCCTTCTACAGCCATGGGGGATGTTCAAATTGCAGGACTGAAATTTTAGAACAGCTGGGAGCTTTAGGGTGGCAGTGTGATTAAAAAGAAGATTATATAGGAAATCAGTCTTCTCTTTACCCTTAACATGACTTTGGCAAGCTTGATCCCAGCATCCAGCTTGCCATTAGCAGGTTTGCAAGGTGCTAATCCAATCGACAGCTGCCTGAAAGCAGAGTTTTTTAAAATAGTTATTAGGTTTGCAGAAGACAAGATTTTGGCATTCAGGAACTAGGTAAACAGCTGTACCAGGTACTTTATCAGGAAAAATAAAAACAGCAAAAACCCCACACCAAGCCAACCCACATATTTGCACTCACATTTCATGATATTAGCCTAAATGTTTGCTTCTATGTTGTTCCACTGAGAAAAAGTGGAATGGGTAGGTATTTTTAGAGGAATGATGGTCTTTTCACGGCAACTCCTCAGAAAATCTTTGAAAATATGCAAAAAGGCAGCTCCAGAGGTCAGCCTAGTTAGCAAACAAATAGAGCCCTCATAGTCCGAGCTAAACTTTTCCCAAATCTGTGGGATGCTCTGGTGTGTTAGTTTACCTGGCTTTTTTCAAAAAACATCTAAGATGGAAAACTCCTTGAGACCATATTGTGCTAGGCACTGCACAGTCACAAAGTGAATGACAAACACTGCCTAAATGAGCTTGCAATCTAAAGGCTGAGAGAATATGAGCAGAAAAAGACAACAAAGGAGTAACAAAGGGATCAAGGTAGCAATGCAATAGAAAATAAAGCATTTTTAAATATTCGATATCAGCACTATGACTCATCCCTTGCATAACCACAGTGGGTTGTTCTTTAAGTAAGTTTCCTATATGTATTATGGCAGAGATTAGTTCTGTGAAAGCCTCTGAAGGAGGATAATCTGGTAGCCCTGTGTATTCTGACAGAGAGATTCTCACATTTATGAAATAAGAGAAAGGGCTTTTGAGGAAGAGGGCAATGACAGAAATAGAAGGCGACCTCCAAATTCATTAAAAGAAAAAGCTTTATCAATAATATAATCACATCATTGAGAACTTAAAAAAACGAAGCAAAAAAATCCCCCAAATTAAAGGAGAAGAAATGGAATTTGATGTTTTGAGACAATTAATTGGATCTAGAGAATGGCATTAAACTATTAATGATTTTCAGCTATGGAGAAAAGTCACAGCGATGACAGAACTAAGATGTTGCCAGTGGAATAACTTGGAGACAGGTGTCAAAGGAAGAAAAATACACCAAGGAAATGATTGCAAGCACCATGAACCTAAATCATCTCACTTTTGTCTCAGACTGTCAGCACACACATGGATATTAACACAGATTGATTGACTCATGGTAACTTTTGAAAACTCTGGTAACTTGATTATATATTTAAGACCTTAGGTAAAGGTAAATCAGACTTGTTAGTAACAACAAGCTGACCTGTGATGCTGTTTACTGGGGCAGAACAGGCTTAAAAATTACAGGTTTTAAGGAAAAATGGAAATATAACTTTTGACTGTATTTATTAACAAGCAGCAAATATCACAAAGGAAGGATTTTAAATTGCAGAAAGACAACTCAGAAAAAAAATAATTTAAAGTACAAAATGCTATGTGTTGATATAAGAGCACAGACAGAAAGACAAATATTGGGTCAGCTACAAAATTAAAATTGGACAGTAAAAACGAGGAAAAATGGAAAACACATCTGGGATGTCAACAAGAAAACAGAAAGCTAGAAAAGGAAAGAATTTGCAGGAAAGCATGGCAACCATCATCCCAATTTGTCTCAGCTCAGTTAAAAGTGCCAATTTAGATTCTGTGTTCCAGATCGTCAGTATATTTTTATCTGGGATTTTGGTTCAAGTCATTAAGATTTTCTGCATGCTTAAAAATAGCTTCCTTGAAAATTCAACATGAAATTCTGTTACCAGTGGAGAATTCTGAGGAGAAAAAAAATATTTTCCTTGAATTTTATCTTTTATCTCCATGCATACAAGCCCTACCTGGTCTTCAAATGTAACATTTTTAATCTATTCCAGATAAAAAATGGAAGGTTTGGGAGCTTGCTTTCTTGTTTGTTTTTTACCTTGTTAAAATTGTTGATGTTAAGCATATACAATGAATTTGTCTGTATTTTACTATTTCACAGAATCATAAAACATCCTGGGTTAAAAGGGAGCCACAAGGATCATCAAGTCCAACTCCTGATCCTGCAAGGGACCGTCCCCAAGAACCACACCATGTGTTTGTGAGCATTTTCCAACCTCTTCTTGAGCTCTGCCAGGCTTGGTGCTGTGACCACTTCCGTGGAGAACCTGTTCCAGGGCCCAAACACCCTCTGGGGGAAGAACCTTTTTCTAATATCCAACCTAAACTTCCCCTGACTCAGCTTCAGGTTATCCCCTTGGGTCCTGTTACTGGGTGTGACAGAGAAGAGATCAGTGTCTGTCCCTCTGCTTCCTCTCACAAGGAAATTGTAACTGCAGTGAGGTCTCCCCTCAGTCTCCTTCAGGCTGAACAGAACATGCGACCTCAGCTGCTCCTCACATGGCTTCCCCTCAAGGCCCTTCACCATCCTCATGGCCCTCCTTCGGACACTCTCTAACAGTTTAATGTCTTTCTTATATTGAGGCACCCAGAACTGCCCCCAGCACCGGAGGTGAGGCCGCCCCACTGCAGAGCAGAGCAGGACAATCCCCTCCCTTGCCCGGCTGGTGATGCTGTGCCTGATGCCCCCCAGGACAGGGTTGGCCCTCCTGGCTGCCAGGGCACTGCTGGCTCATGTTCAACTTACCATTGATCAGGACCCCCAGGTCCCTTTCTGTGGGGCTGCTCTCCAGCCCCTCATTCCCCAGTCTTTCCGTACATCCAGGGCTGTCCGAACACAGGTGCAGAATCTGGCACTCGTCCTTCTTAATCTGCATATGATTGGTGATTGCTCCATCCTCTAATTTATCAACATCTCTCTGTAGGGCATCTCTGCCTTCAAGGGAGACAACAGCTCATCCCAATTTAGTGTCATCACCAAACTTATTCAGTGTATCAGTATGTCCTGGGTCCAAGTCATTGATGAAGCTGTTGAAGAGCAGAGGGCAGAGGTTGGAGCCCTGTGGAACTCCACCAGTGACAGGTCCCCAGTCTGATGTCACCCCATTCACTGTAACCCTTTGTGCCTGACCCGTGAGCCAGTTGCTCACCCACCACATGATGTGTTTATCCAGCTGTGAGCTGGACATCCTGTGCAGAAGGACACTGTGAGAGACAGCATGGAAAGCTTTACTGAAATCCAAAAACATTGCATCAACTGGCTCCCCTTGATCAACTGGGTGGATCATATTGTCATAAAAGGAAAATAAGTCTGTGAAGCAGGACCTTCCCCTCAAGAAGCAGTCTGGCTATGAACAACAACTGCATTGTCTTTCAGGTGGTTTTCAGTAACTCCCAGAGCAATATTCTCCATAATTTTACCAGTCGCTGAAGTGAGACTGACAGGCCTGTAATTTTCAGGGTCATCCCTCTTGCCCTTCTTGAAATCTGGGACATTTTCCAGCTTCCAGTCAACTGAGACCTCTCTGGATCACCAAGACTGTTCAAAATTCATTGAGAGAGGTCTTGCAACGACATCAGCCAGCTCTTTGAGTACTCTTGGGTGAATCTCATCAAGCTCCACAGACTGATAGGCAGCAAATCCTGCAGAAATTTGGGGCTGACTGGGAGTTTGTCATTCTCACAGTTATGGTACACCCATGTTCAGGGCTCTGGTACCCCCAAAGCCCATCATCAGTGTTGAAGGAAAGAAAGCATTAAACATGTCTGGTTTTCCTACGCCCCTATTTGTGAGGTGACCATCCTCGTCAAGTAATGGGTCAATGTTATTACTGGATTGCCTTTTTAAAAACACTTTTTATTGTCCCCCACAGTACTGAGTGAGCTTCAGCTGCATGAGTTTTCTCCCTACAGTGGTACTACATCCCTGTAGACATCCCATGTCACCTGACCTTTCTTCCACTGGCTTTTTTTGCCTTAGCTCCAGAAGATCCTGCTCAGCCAATCCAGCCGTCTGCCTTGCCTGCTGGACCTCTGACATTTTGAAATTGCCCACTCCTGTGCCCTAGGAGGTGGTGCCAAAAGAGCAACCAGTAAAGATGGACCCCAACATCTTCAAAAGCATTTTCCCAGGGAGCCTTACTCGCCAGTTCCCTGAACAGCTGAGGTCTGGTCTCCTCATATCCAGGGTTGAAGCTTTGCTGGCGGTTTTCCTCCTGAGAGGAGCCGAGATTTTAAACTCAACTGCTTCATGGTCTCTGTCAGCAAAAAGGCCACCAACCACCACTTCATCAGATCCTCTTGTTAGCAGGCATCAAATCAAGGAGGGCATCTCTCCCAGCCAGCTCTCTTAGTACCTATACCATGAAGTTATCATCCAGATGTTCTGGGAATCTTCTGGACCTGTTTTTGCTAGCTTTGTAGTGATCCTAGTTAACATTTGGCAAGTTGAAGTCCCCCTTAAGGACCAGGACAGTTGATTTAGAACTATCCCTTAATTCCTTAAAGAATAATTCATCAGTGTCATTATCCTAGCTGAGTAGCCTATAGCAGACTCCCATGATGATATCTGCTTTATTTGTCTCTTAATCCTTACCCAGAGGCTCTCAGCTGTGCCAATGACAACTTCAAGTTCCAGCACTCAAACTTTGTCAGCTTTCAAAGGTAACAACTGCTTTTATATGTATTTTTGCTTGCTACCCTTCATTTTTATGCCATAAATACAGTTTTCATCTGTTTAAATAACTATCTTTTTTGCCATCTCTTAATGAGTTGGTCTGGCAATCATACACTCTGAAGAAACCGCTGCCATACACTAGGTGTCTACTGGTAAGTTTATTTTCCAGATCATTATCTGCTACTGAAATTTTGATTTTCTAGTCATGATCTCTTGTTAACAGCTATCAACAACTGTCATGACATAAAACACTGCCATTTGCTCACTGCTTGGATTAGGAGAGGTCTTCTTACCAACACCTTTGTTAAACTGTGAACACGAAGACTAAGGAATTAATTAAATTTCCCTCACCCAGGCTCACTGAAAGCTCAAGCTTGTAAAACAGAGGTTCATTTGTGATTCAGCTCAGGTATCTCTTGCAGACAAAATGACCCTTTAAGCATCTGCAGCCTTCCTCTCTTTGATACTGCCAGAAACACCAAGTGAGCAGTTCTGCACTGCATGGCATCAATTACTTCAGGATATAAACACTACAAAAAATACACACATCCTCATCAATGGGCTAAATCTAAGCCCAGTTTCCAAGAGCGTCAAAGCCACATGAGTCCTTGTCGTTTCAGGTGTTAGTCCTTTGTTTCAGTCTTCATCCTCATAGACTCCTTGAAAAATATCAGGACTGTTTCCTTATACCCATTTACCTATCCACCAGGTCCAGCATAAAACGAAGCAAACTACTTGGGATTTTACCAACAGGATGAGGCTCCTTTCATGATTTACACATTTCAATTATTCTCATCTGATTTCAAGAATACGACAGTCTGCAATACTTTACATCAATGAAAATATCTCTGGAAATGCCTTTTGTCCCTCTTGTCTATCACCTGTCAAAATAATCCTGAAAAATTCCCTTTCTCCAGCATATATTTTCAAAATTATTGTTCTAAACCAAAAATACACCAGTTAATGTATAGATTACATGATGCCAACTGTCCACATCCATTGGCTCATTTAGATTTGTCTCTAAAAGCCACCTGACCTAGTGCATCCACACAGAGTAGATGAGAGTATCAAGCTAAAGGAAGCACTACACGCCTGATTCTCCCATCCCAATCTATAGGGCTGTCACTGCTTGCACAGCTCCACCAACTGTCCTTTGAAAGAAAGAGTGAGACAGTTTGTGATTCTGACTCTGCTCATTTTTAGAGCACTATCTCCATCTCTTTACTAAGAAATAAGACTGAAGCCTCTGTATGTTAGTTTTCCATCTGCAAGGCAACACAAGACTGTGAAGAGTACATACAATACTTGTTTACAACAAAATAGTAAAAGTTTCTAGGAAACCATCTGATAGTATATAATATACAATATTGAATAAACCCAAATGTATTTTCTCAGAGATAAAACAGATCTTGTACTATAGATTTCTACTAACACTAGAAATAAGATTGCTTAAATAAAGATGGGAGGGTTAAAAGAGCAGTGTGTTTTAGGCAACATGGAAGCAGAAATGTGCTTGCTGCTGAAGAGGGTGCTAATGATTAGACGCTAACCTGAAAGGAAATAAAATACAAATGAATTGCAAAAGAAAAATTAAAGGAAATCATAAAAGCAGCAAATGGTGTGGTGAACTTTTATAACTCAATGTTGGAATATTTTTTGTGTTCTGGGACATTCATAGGTTATAAAAGTACAGCAGATATTTTCCAGGATAACAACTGAACTCAGGTTTCTGAAATTATTGCAACCTAGAAGACCAAGAATTTTGTGTTTTTCAGACGTAAGAGAAGCTGATTTCTTTCTGATTCAGAACAGACTTTGCCTGGGTCAGGAGAGCACATTACATCATATCCCTCACTGAGCCATTTCCTCTTCTAGAGGATACACCAAATTTTGGACCACTGGTTGTTCTTCCATCTATTCCATTGTTGCAATACTGAATACTGGCAGAAAATACATGTTTGATTGCCCTGCCACCCACACCTCTGAGGAGCCTAACATCTTGATAACCTCCTTGTAGGTGCTGAGGGATCTTGACTCCAGGCTGTGCAAGCCCCATTCCCTCAGGCTGTGTCTGCAAGTCAAGTGATCCAGTTCCAACCATCCTGGGAGCCCTTCACTGAATCCTCTCTGATTTATCCACATCTTTCTCCTATTGGGGCACCAAAACTGGTAAAGGTAAAGCAGCTATATTCTATCCTGCACAGAGCACCTGTATTGCTTTTCATAGAGTAATCAGGAGTTTGGGATTTCAAAAGAATCTGCAACTGGAAATAGAGACTTCTTCTCAAAAAAGAGACAACATACATCTTGGGAAAACCTTCATTTTTGGATTTGCTAAGCAACAGTCAACCTGTTAAAAAATTTTAAGACACTGTTGTGTCTTACAACCTCACACTGTTGTAAAGCAACATTATTAATATGCTACCAGGATCAATCAACATTGTAAAATCCCTCAGATAAAGAGATTTCTTCCAACACAACCCTAGCAAGTTTCTGACTACAAGTGAGTTTCCAGCACCTGCAGTGATGAATGACACAAGAATGGAAACTCCAGTTCTGCAAGTCTTAAGTCTCAAAACATGTTGTGCTAACTCTCATCAAAGAAATACAAACAAGCCTATGCCATCCCTGAGAAATTATTTTCTTCAGGAACTGCACTGGCTAGAGCCTGCTTTTTCCTCTCTGATCCATTGTTAGGAAATGAAATTAATTTTCTCCTTTAACTCATATGGTTATGCTCAGTCAAAAGTCATATTTCTTCCAGTTTACAAGGGAATCAGTTTCTGCTTGAGGAATTACCACCCAAACATATCAGCTATACCTCTGCTGCTATCACTGCTGGATTCCTGCTGAGGCACAGGAATATGACAAAGATGGCTCTGAGATTGCCGCCCTGCTGTGCTAATTAGGAAGGCAACTCATACTTTGTTTAAAGATAAAGAGAGTGAACAAGGAGCAGCCAAAAGTAGGTAGGTGGATGATGGGCATCATTCATATTACCCAGAGGAGGAGCACCATGACAAAGTAGCAAAGAAGGACAAAGCTTCAAGAGGAGAAATATCAGGGTAATATGAGAGAAATATGAGAGAATATTTCAAGCATGTAAGAGATGGATGGCAGGCCACTGAGCATTCCTGAACTTTTGCTAGTTCTTGCCATGCTCCCGTTTAGCAACAGAGATCACAAAAGCAGAAAGATTTCTTTTCTAGGATGAAAAATACCATATAAAAATACCATGAAACAAAAAAAACCTGCCTCAATGTTGTTTGCACTTATATGCCTGGCACAACAGGGAGAGTTTGCAAGTGACTATCTTCTTTTTGGTTTTTATTAACAATACACATTTTTATAACATTTAATCACCTCTGTTCTCTATGAAGGTTTCCATTATAGCCAGCCAATAAATACCCAGCAGTTCTAGGCTTCTTAATTGAAGCACATAGCAGAAAGCTAATCCCACAACTGTTTTTTTTCTGCTTACAAGCATTCAACAGGCACTCTGTGTTCACCCTGCTTTACATGAAGTCAGTCCCCAAAGTATGCATGGGCAGAAAAAAATTTAAAAATGCTAAAGAAACCTGAGATGCATCACCTTTCCTAGGTCACAGCTAGGGCCCACTCAGTAGATTGTATATGCACTGCTGAACCACAATTCAAATACATTTGTACTCAAAACCCCTCAAAGGTTCTCAAGACACAATGCTAGATTCCCTGGTCAGGTAAAAGTCAGAAGTCACCACTAAATTTAAGCCTGGATTTTCACACTTTAAAAAATCTTCCTGGCTCTCAATATTATGCCAGCTAAACTCCATTTTGGAGGAAAAATAAAAAGGGATTTGGTATCTTATTTATCTTTCTTTTTTAATTTTACATTTATTCTTAACTGATTTCAATTAGGCTGAAACACTTATTACAAAATATTGAAAACTTTCATTTAAGTAAACCAGAATGTCACTCTAGATTTGCACTGCTCTCCTTCCACTATTCATTTTGTAATAGTTATTCCATCTATGATCAGCAGTAATTCATACAGTTAGCATCTCCCTTCCTGTTCAAAGTTTTTAAGTTTACAATGCTTAAAAAAAGAATCATGGCTTATTGTTTCTTTCATCATGCAGAAGAAAAGGAAATGTCTGTTGCTGAAGCTGGCACAGTAACACAAGTGTGTTCTATAACCTCGTGTTTTGTCAGTTGTCTGCAGACCTGAATCTTTTCATTATTTGAAAAGGCATCAGTATTTTTTATTCCTCTTAATTTTCAAAATCATCATAGCCTATGATCTTTGTAGCAGTTCCTTCTTGTTTCCTCTCTTGATTATTCTAAAACAGACCTTATTTAAATTGAATAGCATTGCATTCACATCATAAAATCTACCAGAGAAGTGCAGGGACAACACTTCCAATTGTTACCAGTCAAGTGGATCCACAAAACACGTTGTCTAACTGGCAGGACTAATCTCCCCCACTACACTTACACACACAGGTTTATTCAAAATAACCCTAAGCAAAACAGCACAACTTGCAGTGTTTGGAGTTTTTTTTAAAATGTATGCATTTTACTGGGAGGCATTTGATTACAGGAATATCTCAAATTTTATTCCTCTGGTGACAAGGCAAAGATAGCTATAGGAAATGGTATCACCTGAATTATGTTTTCTCCCTCAGCACACCAGGACAGTCCCATCCAGACCATCTCCCAGATATTCTTGCCTGAAAATTCCACTGAACCTCTGGATTCAAAGTGATGAGAACATTATTTTGTACTAAAAAGACATGGCTGAACCGAATTATTCATTTTTCCTAACAAATCTATGTTCCTGGCAGGAGAGGAGGGGGATAACATTCACACATGCATAGGAAAACTCTTAGAAGGCAAAGCAGCTTAAGTTATCAGGAATAGGTCTATGTGGTGGGTGTTTAAAAGAAAAAAAGCATTTTCTCACTGTCAAGTTCAAGTGAAATGTCAGTCAGCAAAATCAAAATTTCACATATGGTATTAGGGTCTTGTACAGGGAACCTTATGATTTCACTTCAGCATGTCTGAAGGCCACCCATGTTCTTGCCAGGGTGTCTATAATGAATAACAGAATTACAGCACACAATACAAATTATTCCATCTTAAAAGGAATAAAGGGAAACAGAACATTACTTTCTTAAATATATGGGGCAAACCACAATGTGATACATTGACTATATTTGAGCAACAATCTAATGCCTCTTTCATATCTCACTTTATAGATATTATCCGCATATTTACATGGAATCCCAATGAAGGCAAAAGAATCACAGTGAATTAGAGATTAAAGGCCTAAAATTTCAGAATTATACTGGGCATCCTTCAGTAATGGGAGCTAAATCACGGGCAACTGCTGGACAAGATGAAAACTTCTAAGAGTGAGTTTTGACTTACAATGTAAAAAACATGGGGATTCCTCCTTTTGTGCCCGAAAGACTTTGATATAGCCTGCATTCTCTCAATGAACCAGACTCACATCTAGTCCAACCTCCTGCTCAATAGCACCATATTCAAAGCCCCAGCAGATTACTCAGGGCTGAGTTGAGTTTTGACAATCTCCATGGATTAAAATTTTGCAACTTTACAATGAGTTTTAGTTTTTACTCTCCTACACCAGATAAAAGAGTATAGAAATTCTAAGAGTAATTAGCATCTTAGGATAACAAACTCTGATGTTTGACATTTGGCCTCCAAAATTAGCTGCTGAGCTGCCTCCACAAGCAGATAGAAACAAGTCTATGAAGTCAAGCACAAAGTCAATTTTAGTAAAGCCCCTTTCTGCACAAATAATAAACTTCGAGTACCTCCAGTGAAGACAAAACTAAGTTTGTAATTTCCTTTCAGGCAAATATACTTTATAAAAAGACATGTAAATATCTTTTTCCTGTCATACTTAGTTGTTATTTAAAGGAATAGCTTTGAAATGCAATTATTTTCTTATGATACTGAACTAGTAGTATTAATGTATCAGCCTTACTCCCATAAACTGGCCTATTATTGTTCCCTCTGCTTAAAAATTCTTGCAATGGTCTACCTGCCCTTAGACCTCAGCACTCAGCTGAGTAAGAAGCACTCTCATTTTGGATTCCTGAAAAAAAATTTATTTTCTAATACCAATAAAAAATACTTTGATTTAAAGAATTTATTTTTAATAAGAACATCTGTATAGATATTTGTAAAACAAGAAATTGCCTTAAAAAAGTAAAAAAAAAAATTATTAAACCCAATTCTTATTAACTCCATTTGACTGGTTTGTAAGCTCTAAAACAACTCTAAAACTCTACTGTAAACCATACAATATAGTATGGAATTCTAGAGTTTTAAATGCCAGAAAGTCCTACGCATTGCTAAATTAAAACATATAGAATCACACTGTGTTGTAATTAACAATGTACAACGAAATGTGCACAGGAGAATTTCCCAGGGATTTTAATCTTTCATTTCTCAGAAAAAAAAACCTTTTAAAACAGCTGGTTCCTATGGCTCTGTAGTTACAGCAATGAAAACACCCAAGTTTTCCTAAATTTTCTCCTGGCAGAATCTTAGACATTAATCTGGTCAGATATGTATAAAATAATAAACAATAATAAACAAGTGGCTATCATTACCCGCTGCTGCATAAACAAGCAACTTGCTGAAAAAAGAATTGATGATTCCTATTAGAGATGTGTTACCTATCCATAGGATTTTGTAATTCTTATTCATCAACCGAAGTCATTATCTGGAAAATAACATGCAGTGTAAGTAAACAAACAGCATTTCATTTAGTCAGTCCAGTTGCTGGAGTTTGTTTATAATTTAGACAAGACATGTCTTCATGAAGATAGATGTCCGTGGCTTCAATAAAGAGGTAGATGGATTCTTTCTCTGTGATAGCCTTCCTGAGAGCCAATATTAAATAAAAATAAACTATAGATTTGCTCTCATCAGCTGTTTCTGAATTTGTTCACCAGAACGAATCATCTTACTTATCAACCGGAAAACAAAAACATATTCCCAAACAGACATAAACACACGAACTCAACTGTAAAAGAAAAGGAAAGCAAAGGAAAAAACTAAGGGAATAAAAGGACTTGTGCCCCAAAAAGACTATCAAAGAAACTTTGGATCAGATAACTTGAAACGGGATTTTTAGCCCTTGGTTTCCCTGTGTGGAAGGTTTCTATCAACACGCCAGTGGACTATATCCAGCCTGCTTGCTAGGAGTGCTTAGTTGAGCTGTTGTAACTGCTAGAGCTTTGAAAGGTCAAGAGAGCAACAAGCTATCTGGACTGCCAGACACCCCCTCACACACCATTGATGGGAGAGTAGTTGTGCTGCCCAGGATAGAGCACCTAAAATAGGCAGTCTGCTGCACCAGGCGAGCAGGCGCGGATGGCAGACAGCGCGAACATGCCTTCTTGACTTTAGCTTTCCATATGTGCTGTAGGGAAGTCACGATTCCCATTTTGCACATAAAACATCTTCTGCTACCCCTTCTGCTACCCCTTCTGCTACCTTACATCCATCCACAGGCTAAACAACGCAGACATCAAAATGCATGCCACTAATACTTAACTGGAAAACAAACTTTAAAATAATGCTACTGTTAGAGGCAGAACACTGGGGTCCCTGCAAGATCTGGAATTATTTTGTACCATATTCATGCACAGCATATGCATGTCCCATTTCTTTAACTAAAGACATTCAAGCCACCTTCTTCTAAATATCTTAACTTTTGCACATAGGGCTCCACCCCAAGCCCTATATAAACTGACTTAAACCACATGCCATTACTATCTTTTACCCAGAAGACTTCTCTAGCTGCATACATCTCCTGACATCTAATTAAATAAGAACTATGAATATACATGTCATAAGACAGAGGAAGTTGTAAATAATTCCCAAAAGCCAGGAAATACATAAACACACACAAGGTGTGCAGAGGAATCCAAGAATTAAGTATGTAGCTACATAAATCAGAGAAGCCCAATCAATTAGCATGTTATTAACACTGTACTGCCCTGCCTAGATTACTGCTTCTACCATTAGCACTTGTTATGGCTACACTAGGTTCATTCAAATTCCTCACTGAAAAATAGACATTTTTTCAGTATCAAGACCAGTAAAGTAAATGAATATGGAATAGAAGAACTCAAGTATTCCTGATAGGTTATATTTTTTTTTGAAGTCCATGCTGGCTCACATCACTGAGGTAAACTGCCTCGTGCAGCATGAGGTCAATCAGTGCTTTGCCAAGAAACTGGTCATTACCATGGCCATTTCCTTCAGATGGAAATAAACTGAAACCAAGACCAACAGATGAATTTACAGATTTCGTCAGGACTTGGGACTCTCAATACACTCAGAAGCCAGGTCCTCTGAGAGACTTCCTTCCCTCCTTCCCACTGCTGTCTCACAAATGGAAAAGTAGCTGAGAGGTTCAGAGCTCCCTGAAGCAGTTTGGTGGGGGGCACACTCCACTCATCTCTACCCTTTGCTTCCACTTTCATCCTCCAGTTTGTAGTAAGTAATGGTGGAAAAATAAACAAAAAAGGAAGCTACGATAAAAACACACAAAAAAACCACTCAGCACTGGTGAGGCCACGCCTGGAGTGATGTATCCAGTCCCTGGCTCCCCAGTAAAAGGAAGACATGTACATTCTGGAGTCCAATAAGAGGTCACAAAGATGATGAAGGGACTCGAGCATGGCTTACATAAGGAAAGGCTGAGAGAGCTGAGACTGTTCAGCCAGGAGAGGAAAAGGCTCAGATCTTTTTGTATATAAACACTTGAAGGGAAGGCACAAAGAGGATGGAAGCAGGCTCTTCTTAGTGGCGTCCAGTGACAAGATCAGAGGCAGTGGGCACAAACTGAAACACAGGAGATTCCCTCAGAATATCAGGAACATTTTACCATGAGAGTGGCTGAGAACTGCCACAGGTTGTCCAGGGAGGTTGTGGAGTCTCTCTATCCTTGGAGATACTCAAAAGCAGCTTGGACATGGTCCTGTGCCACTGGCTCTAGGTGTCCCTGTCTGAGCAGGAGGATTGGACCAGATGACCTCCAGAGATGTCTTCCACTGTCAACCACTCTGTGATTTTGTGAGAAGTGTTCACAAGGCAGTTCACCCACATCACCTGCGTATATGATTTTTAAGTACTTTGATTTTGTTACTTTTTCTTCACATTTGTGAGGTGAACTGTACTAGTCCTGCCAACCCAGCCCAGTTTCCACACTCCACTTCTCTTATCCTCTACTCCTTAAACAGAAATAAACTTCTATTTTGCTATTTCATCACCTGGAGCTGGTCAGTGGGGTTGGTTTCTAAATGTCAGAAACTGCTTGACTTCACAGGGCTCCCTCTCACACGTGCCTCNCCTGGAGTGATGTATCCAGTCCCTGGCTCCCCAGTAAAAGGAAGACATGTACATTCTGGAGTCCAATAAGAGGTCACAAAGATGATGAAGGGACTCGAGCATGGCTTACATAAGGAAAGGCTGAGAGAGCTGAGACTGTTCAGCCAGGAGAGGAAAAGGCTCAGATCTTTTTGTATATAAACACTTGAAGGGAAGGCACAAAGAGGATGGAAGCAGGCTCTTCTTAGTGGCGTCCAGTGACAAGATCAGAGGCAGTGGGCACAAACTGAAACACAGGAGATTCCCTCAGAATATCAGGAACATTTTACCATGAGAGTGGCTGAGAACTGCCACAGGTTGTCCAGGGAGGTTGTGGAGTCTCTCTATCCTTGGAGATACTCAAAAGCAGCTTGGACATGGTCCTGTGCCACTGGCTCTAGGTGTCCCTGTCTGAGCAGGAGGATTGGACCAGATGACCTCCAGAGATGTCTTCCACTGTCAACCACTCTGTGATTTTGTGAGAAGTGTTCACAAGGCAGTTCACCCACATCACCTGCGTATATGATTTTTAAGTACTTTGATTTTGTTACTTTTTCTTCACATTTGTGAGGTGAACTGTACTAGTCCTGCCAACCCAGCCCAGTTTCCACACTCCACTTCTCTTATCCTCTACTCCTTAAACAGAAATAAACTTCTATTTTGCTATTTCATCACCTGGAGCTGGTCAGTGGGGTTGGTTTCTAAATGTCAGAAACTGCTTGACTTCACAGGGCTCCCTCTCACACGTGCCTCAGGCACAAACCTGCTTCTCAAACATGATGCACTCAGCATGATCCTCTTCCACAATATTCCCTTCCTTCATTGTGTTCAGACACCACTCGGCACTAAACCGGAGCAAAAGGATCCAGATAAATTGCAGTCATTCACTTGCCTCACATTTTTTGTTGGAAGTATCTATTTCTAAAAGTTATTTCCTGAAGAGACAAACCTTGTCTTTAATCTCCCAGAGCTCCACGCATCCCAGGATCCCACGTCATGAACCAGGTATTCTGAGCCCTACATGAGGGACAGCTGATCCACTGCTCACACACTCACGTACATAACAGGGCCTACACCTCATGCCTCCACCCTTGGCTTCCACAGAGCTCCCCACCTTTTTATTGACCGTTCATATGTTGGATTGTGGGGGCAGAGGTAGGGGAAGGTCACATACACTATAAATACCTTCAACATACTGTCAAAAATAAAAAAGGCTCCATCCTCAGTCACTGAAATTCAAATTAAAGACAGGAGGTAAGGAAATAGAAGTGATATGAAGGTCAAACAGTAACATCATTATTAAAGAATCTACTTCACATAAACTACAGGAGGTTAGATTAAACACTGTTTTTTCTCTGGGGACAAAAGTATGGTCACTACAGTTGTGCAAATCACTAACCGGAAAGTACACTTGGTGTCTTGGGAGTAACACAGAAATGATCAATACTTTCCTCTGCATGGCTTTATTAAGGTTTTCCTCTCTAGTGTTTCCCTATTCTAAACTGAAACTGTTTCAGGAGCCATTCTGCTACAGGATCGAAACCAGCAGCTCTCCCAGGCTTCCCTTGGGGAAGTCCCAAAACTCATGTGCAGTGCTTAAAACACAGCTGCGATGGCTCTGAGCTAGTCATGAGGAATGATGCCATACAGAATGACCCTCGTTTTCCCAATTTAGGAAAAGAAAACTGTATTGCTTCTACACTTTGGCTGCTGCAGAGAATCCACAGGAAAAAGGCTTGCAAAGGGTGACTGTTTCACAAATCTACATCCAGCTCTGGATGTGAGCCCATCTATCTTCACATATAAGCACTTCTTTCTTCCACATAAGAGTTCTTCTCACTAAACACATGGTTTTAGGCATGAATAACTCCATTTCTTGTGCATCTGTACAATATTTACAGTTGAAAATTAACCAAGTGCTATTGTCACTAGAAACAAATCAAGTGTCTCCTAAAATTTAAAGATAAAGAATCAAAATGTCAAGGGATTTGTCAAAGGACGGACTCATGGCTCTGAAATAAACCTCAGAGACTGAATTTAATTTGACTGCCTTTCAAGCCTGTACTTCAAGTTACACTCACGAGCTGTACAACTTATCTCTATGAACATAACATTAGATGTTGTTGCCTTAGGTTGAACTAAGGTGAACATGGAAAAGTCATTCCAAAACCTTATGGTTAAATTTTTACAGTGTTCTGCCACAGGTAATTTGCAGAACTATCCTTGTCATAACAAATATGCAATTGAAGGGAGAGGTTCCCAAAGAAGCAACTCTGATTTATGATTTTCAGACACATTCCCATGTCAATCCACAGTATGATGAAAACTATTGTTGCTAAACAGATACAAGTGACTCTCTCCAATCTTAAACAACATTCTTTTCTCCCTTCACTCAGTTTCTGAAATAAGGTAAGTAGCAACATCTCAGAATAAACACATCATTGTGTTCTCCCTACTTATTTCTAGGATAGGCAGGGTTTTCCCTTGACACAGCAAAATTAGCCCTCTCAGCACAATGCCTGTACACACAGAATTGGGATTTATCTGATTCATGAAGAGCAGTCAAAAAGTAACTCTTCTCAAACCTGAATGACATTTGACTGCTTCAAGATATTGCCCTCCTTTAGAAATTTAGCAGACAGATTTTCATACTTTTTAGAAGATAATTCTGCCCAGCAGGAGCCATGAGTATAACTGGCATTTATCAACATCATACTTAATATTCCATAAGAAGTGCTCCATCTGCAAGAGAACATAGGCAAACTCAATGGAAGTGAAGAATTAATTTAAATAGACAAGTTCAAAACTTTTGCCTGGAGAACACAAGTGACAAATACTGGATTTCCAAGGCAACCAAAACATATGCTCTGGACATCACAACCAATTCACTGGACTTATAAAGAGGTTTCCCACTCTTTGTAAGGATATTTTCCAAGAAAAATAACTATGGAGATCAAAAAAAGCTAAGTTTTGCATTCCTTAGGAAAGTTAAAAACTGGTTGCAAAGGTCTGAAAGTTGCATGCAACAGAGTGAATGAAATTAAATTATTTTTCTTAAATGACTAATCATCAAGAAAACTTCTTGCTGCCTCTGAATTACTCTGCTAAAAAAAAATAGCTTTCCAATGATTAGGTTTTTCACAGAAGAAATAGTGATTAACCCTACACCTACCATCACAGTGTTGGATTATGCTAACACAATACAGCCCAAAGTCTCTGCCAGGGAAGAGACTGCCATCAGGAAGGAGTGATGAAACACTAAAGGTGTCCCGTGCCCAACTGGGGACAAGTTGGTGCCATCAGCCCTGGAACACCTCCACCAGGCCCCGGGAAGGCAGGAGGGATGTGGCTGGAGATGCCCAGCACCCACAGGCCTGGCAAGGCCCACCTGAGGGAGGAAGAGCAGATGCTCTGCAGCCACAGGGAAATGCTCTGCTGGACAAAGTGTAGCCTGGGGGCACAGGAGAGCCTCCTAAACATGCAAGCACCGTCTAGAGTCCCATCATCCCTTATGTGGAACTCAAAAGACCGTTGGGAGTAAGTTTTAGATGCTTTTGTGTTGGGAGGGCAATGCAGACTACGATCTACCAGGCATCTGTGAAAAGGAGCCCCTTCTTTCTGCTTCATTTTTGGTGAACTACTCCAATTCTGTTTGGTTTATCTATTTATTCGCTTTAACCAGAGGTTTATCTGGCAAACAAACAGGAAAAGTTATAAACAAACAAATTACAGCCACAAATGAGACTGCTGGGTCTGCAGCTTCTTACAGTTTCCTGTATTTATGAAATAAAATCGCTTACTATAGTTAAACAAATCTACTTTGCCAGGTATGTGGCAAGGAATGCCTAAAAAGATACTATATGTTTATTTCATCAGTCACAAAGACCTTAATAAGCATCTACCTAAAGTTTTAAAATGTAATGTGAAGGACACTGTACATCCCAAGTTGGAATATTTATAAAAATACTAATGGAAATAGGAAATGACCACTGCTGCCTGGTTTTATTATTAATTTCAAAAATGTAGCTTTTGTCACTATGTCATGACACTTTGCTTTTATTTTTAATATGAAGTGGTCATAAACCCCAGCTTTCTTCTGTTGATAACTGGTTCTTAAGCAGTATTATCTTTGTTAGCTGGGGTTGGTGGGAGATGGTATCTAAGTTGATTATCAGTGCTGTCAGATATCTAGACTCATTATGCACTCAGAGTAAACTAATAATCCAAGCTTGTTTATACACAGGAACAAAAAGAAAGCAAAGTGGACACCAGGTGCAAAACCTGGTAGCACCAGTCTGTGGCATTTCACTATTAAATTCAACTGAGTTAGAGTATCACTTGAGATACTCACATTTCTGCACACACGTGTGCATATGAAATGCAGTGTTCACATACAGTTCCACTTCTCTGTTACTCTACTTAAAGATTGAGCTTTAAGAGATGGATTTACTGAATTCCTCTAAGAAATGCTTTAATGATGCTATGTTTCTTTTCATCAGTAGTCTCCTCCCTAGGATAAAAATCAAATTTTATATGCATAGCTAGAATGCCTTAAACCTGATTTAAATTGCTTTAAATTAATAGTAAACTTAAAATTAAACACTGAAATTCTTCACTGTCATTTTTCACTCACTTTGTCCTTCAGTAACTCAAATAATTGTGTGGGAAGATAAAACAAATGCCTTTTCCACAGAGCAGAGCATATGGCTTCATGAACAACAGATCTGTACAAATAGAAGTTTCACATTGATTTAGCTTTTGCTGAACAATAAAAGTGTTCTTCAAGCTTTATGTACACCACCTATTCTATTTTATTTATCACTGAGTAAAGCAAACACCTTGGTTAATCTGGCTACCAAAATAACACCAAAAAAGTGCATCCCTATTTTTCCCTGAACTATCTTGCTCTAAAGAAGAAAAAACCCAAATTATATTTTAGTTTGCACTTAGTGACACATTTTGTTTGAGCAGATCATTACACTGCAGTTTCAGGGACCTACAGAGATATCAAAGAGAACAAAAGAAAAAAAAAGGAAATGACAAAACTCCAACCCCACACAATTCATGGTGGACTCCTTACTTTTTCTATTGATGCTATTTCACTTTGCACAACTATGTAGTAGAAAAGGGACTGAAATGAGATGGTCCACCTGCCTGGGAAAGGTGTCTCAGGAATTAAACTACTTTCCATGACACAGAATACTTCCATATTCTTTAGAAGCTGAAACAGCATCAGAGAAAGATTGAGATTTTAATTCAAAGCTCTAACACCATTCTTCAGTCATCTAGGTTATTTTCAAGACATTTTAAAATTTCAGACTCATTTGCTGTATAAATTAGGAAATAACTCCACAGGATACAATGGAATGAAGAGCAAAATGCAAAAATCTGTTAAGAGAGATTTGCAAATTTTACAGATACCTAAATGTAACCAATTAAAACAAAAAAAAAAGCTTCAAAGTTTGATACTCTCTTTTGTTTCATAATCTTTATACACAAGTAGACGTTCTATAGCATAATCACTGCAATGCCAGTGATGTGGCTTACTGCTTTGGAAAAACTAAGTTCTTTTCAGCTCCCTAGCTTGGTTTGTGAAAGTTCGTGCAAGTCATACACACACAAACGAGTTCAATGCGCAGACAGCTGCACTTAAATTATTTTCCTGAATGTCTTCTACATTTCTTGCATCTCAAAAACATAGCTGGTTGGAATTAAAAAAAGAAAAAAAAAAAAAAAGAGGAAAAGAATCCAAAATAACTAAATTAATTCCTTGAAATGTGTTGTTGAACCCAGACTGCCATAAAAGGCCCTTTCATACTTCAAAGAGCAACTTCAATAATCAAAACAAAACATTTGCAATTGCCAGTTATATGCAAAGAATGTGCCACTTTTTAGCATGTGAAATTTATTTTGATGTCCTATAGTAGAGTTCATAGATATTTTTCAGTGTCATTTTTCCCCACAGCTCCTCAGATTTGGACTCAGTCACAAATGTGTGTGGGTGGAAGAATCCATTCATTTTGCTAACAACGTAGCACTTGAACCACAGGCTGAAAAATTGTAAACTTTTATGTCAGTTAACAGTGTCACGCAACAGTGTGGAGCTATTAGTGGTTTCCTTCTGGTCTTCTCTGACATCATCAACTTATTTCAAACACTGTTTTACACACATACTTAAGTAAAGAGTGTCAGATCTTAATGTGGGTGTGTTTGGGGGTTTTTTAACCTAGCTCTTTTGATGGACATTGCAGTACATTACAATGACATGCTTTGAACTGTATAAAAGAAATGGTTTGGCAACATCCCCACAAACACACTATTAAGGCCAGTTCCATAAGCTCCTTGTAGTCTATCTACATTACAAAGTATGAGACAAAATCTGAATTATTTGGAGGCATGGGTTTGCTTAACTCCAAAAGTCCAAACAACTTCATAACACTCAGTAGTTAAATATTTTCAACATCACCACAATGCGATAAACAGGACAAGGAAAGTAAATTCAATTTTATCTAGCAAATAGTATCTCACTACTTGAAGAACTTGAAGAAAAATGTCCTATTTAAAAAGCAACCAAATCGGTGAATAAGAAAGTTCAACCACAGACGAAACGGTATGGACAGAAATTCAAAGCTGTCCAATAAACTCTGAGAAAGGAATATTAAAAGTAAATAACAACTAAGAAACCCTTAGTTTACATCTTACCGCTTCGTAATCCTCACTGCCAAAAAGGTACATAGTTACACCTTCACAGTCTGACACCAGTTGCCCAGAGCGCCCAGTCGCCTAAAGTCAGATCTCCCACTGCATCCTCAGCTCCCGTATCCCAGCCGGGCAGGCTTCCCAGGCTGCTTTCCCACGCCTGGGCTACTCCTGAGGCACCGGGGCTCTCGGGCATGAACTCGGAGTCTCTGCTGCGAGCGCCGCGGGACCGGCGGGATGGAGAACTGCGGGACTCCGCGGGCGGCAGCCCCGCGTCCGTGCGGAGCCGGGCGGGGCGGGGCGGGGAGGGGAGGTGCGGGCAGCTCCAGCCGGGGCGGTGCGGGCAGTCCCAGCCGGGACGGTGCGGGCAGAGCGACGGGGCGGTGCGGGGCGGTGC
>VZRS01001243.1:3388-34921 GCA_013398055.1 Ifrita kowaldi
TTTTTTTTTTTTTCATTTTTTAATTAGCTTGCAGTAAAACAGAACGTTTTGCTTGTGTGAACGTATTGTGTGCTGCCTTATTTTCCTCATGGATTTAATAGTTCTGAGTGTGACTGCCAGTGGAAAGTTTAAGTGTGCTTTGCAACACTGGAAGAGTAGTTTGAAATAAATTTAAACATTACTTAGGATTCGTGTTTGACATGCAAAAGATTTTATTCACTCAGTGCTGGGTTTTTATACTTGAGATAATAAAAGAATGAAGTTTATGGCAGCGAAGTTTAAAATGAAGAATGGTATGTGTTTACATTTCAAGGACAGCAGTTTTGTGATTTCAGAGTCTTCTATTCCAGATATTCCCCATTATGGCAGCATTTAAACAATGAGTGCTACTTCAAATCTGACTAAAAGTCATATGCTTACATGCCATCCTACGCAAAGATTCTGTGGAATTAGAGGACACAAAAAGAACCGGAAGAAATGAGATCTGAAGATTATTGTAAGATAAATAACTAAACAGTAGAAGAATTATGTGAATCTCTCTGTGAAACAGAATAGAAAAAAAAGTTGGATTTTTTTTTTAATCCCTCAATGCTTTTCATGTGCTGCTTATCTTTAAAGGGGTTTATCAAAATATGTGAGATTCTGGTAGCTGCAGTCATCAAACATATGATTGCCAGAATGCACTGAAGAAAATGCTCAAAAGCAATCTTGGCTATTAGAAGCAATTTTACAATGAAAGAAAGCCAAAACCCACTTTGGATATCCTTTGTTTATTTTAAAAAGTGTTTCTTGTACTTGTCAGTATGTGACTTTTGAAGATACACCAGGGACTGGCACAAGAGACCACTGTTTAACAGCTCGTGTGAGGGATGGTGTGGCTGAGATTGCAGCATTTGTACCTTCCTCTCTAAGGCACTGCACTGCAGTACAGATACTGAATATGATCTCAAATTCTATTTTGGAATTGAGCTGGACGGCTTGTTTGTAGTGAAGGGGTTTTAGCTGGGACATGTAGTCCATTTCTTATTTGGGAATTACATGTGAACATTTTATATATAAATTTTTTGATTGTAAAATTGGTTGCCAAACATTTTATACCACCTTTAAGATTTTATTGCTGGATGAAATCACTTGTCTAGTGCGTGTACTGTCTTGCCCTGTGTTCTGCTTCTGGAAGTTGTCTGTATCGGATGTGTGAGAAGGCAGCTGAGGAAACTCTGTAGCAAATAGTTGGTCCACCAGGGAAGTTTCTTGACAGCCCTGTGAGTTGGCTGACTGATGTTTTGAGAGACAGAGCTACATCTCCTTTCAGTCTGAAGATGTTTTGATGCATCCTGCTTTTTGGAATTGTGAAGACCTGAGGAAAATCCATTGTAGGAACTTAAAATAAGGACAGACTGTAAAGAGAGGATACCACTTAATTTCTGACCCAAGATTTAGAATGGTCTTGAGAACTATGTCTGACTTTCACTTGTCTATGTACGTGCTATATTATTACAGGCATGTTTTAGAGGCGTTTTTACCTCTTACATGGCTGTGTGGAAAGTGCACAGGATGATTCTAATTCAAGAAAATAAACTAGTCTCTCTCTAGCAGGGATATGGATTTGTTGAAGTATTTCTCTGAATCAGAGAAATACTGACAGTGGACTGACCCCAGGAAGTATGGGAATTAAACTGAAAAGACAAGTCTTTTTCTTCTGATTTTTGATTGATGTTGAAAATCTGCATTAGTTTTGGTTTTGTTTTCTGAATTACACCTAGCTTTTGCTTAAATTTCCTGATCTAATTCAAATGAAGCTTTGTGTGGATGACAGAAGGAAAGTCAAGAAGTGTATATATATTCCTATACTTCCTAATAAAACTTTAGTGACACGTTTGTTTTGTTTGGTGTCATGGTACTAGTACATAAATAACCCTTGAACTGTAAAATTGACCACATTATATCAGGATGTATGAAGGAATTTTAACTTCTTACTGTGTTTTTTTGGCACAGTTATACCCTGGAATCTCTCGCTATACCAAAGTAAGGATAGCCTGGCATCATTTTTTGTCTCCAGTCCGTGTTCTGCTAAAGACCTATACCATGTTTTGCAGGTGTGTGGCACTTAAGCCGTGTCTGGCTGTGTTGTCTGTACCACTTTGGAAATGGGGGGCCTCTGAGGCTGCCTGATGCATCTCACTAACTGAGAAAAGGCATAAAGGAACTAGTTTTGGTAACAGTTTGAGCCTTTTATAGGCAACCACAGCAATATGGAGCTTACTGCAGTATTCTGTGACCATCAGAGGCACAGCTGTGGTATTTCTTTGTTCTCCTTGGAAAAAATAGAGCAGCTTAAGGGCACTGCCTGCACCATCATGAGAGGTCACCCCAGTTTCCTAACAAAGACTAACAGGAGCTCCCATGTGGTTTTACTGCAGTGTAGTTTTATGTTTTAGTTCCTGGTTATGAAGTGTGAGATTCATTAACTAATTATATATTCACTTATTAAAGAAGCTTTTCTTTTAATTTTTTTTTAACATAATAACCATGGTGCAACTTGTGAGGTGAAGGGCTTAAACTCTTCAAATATGTTGCTTCTTCTCAAGCCCAGTGATGTTACTCAGCTACCATAGGCTGGAACAAATGGTTTTGAGGCATGTGATTTAGTAGATGCTTTTCTTAGCTTCTCAGAATTGCTTAATTAAAACAAACTGGTATCTTGATGCCTTCTGTTAGGAAAGGGAAAGATATGATAGATAAGGTGTCATAACATGAGCTGTGTTAACTTATGTGACAGCTGCAATTTCTATAATGCTATAATGGTCAGATTTAAAGTAATAGTCATGTGTTTATAAGAGCATTCACACTAGCAACTACATTAAATTTCAAATAAAAAGATGATGTCATTCCTTCAGTGTTGTGGCATACTTTAATGTTTATCATAGTCAGGAATGACTTCCTTATAATTGTCGCATGCTTGAAGAAAAGTGTAAGTATATTAGGTATAGTATGTTAGCAGACTTTCCAGACGGACTTCGGCAAAAATCTACAAGGTATCATTTCATAAGATGCATGGATCAGTTAATTTTTAACATGGATGGCATTTTGGTGCAGGACAGGTTTTTTGTCACCGAGATGGAGTGACAAGATCATTGTGTTTTGTGAGACGGCTTCCCAGAGGATTTGAGTAATAATGCTGCATAACAACAGACTTGTATTACCTGGTTGTCTTTTACTTGACTGTGGGAAATAATATCTGAAGGATATTAGCTGACAGAACCAAATGCCAAACACTGGCATGTCCTATCTGTCTACCTCCGTGAAAACCTCTCTGGAATTCTACTGTGAAAATTGAGTGCACTGAATTTGAATTGTATCTCTGCTTAAATCCTTCTTTCAAAGGGATGATGAAAGGAAGCAACACAAAATTTGCATTGGCTGTCTGTGAGTTTTCCTGGGGATTGCCAGAGTGTGGAGTTGTGTTAATGGAATCAAGCCAGGAATGGCTGTCTCTTACAGCTATATTTCTTCCTTTTAAATCAGGCAGATCTGGAAAAAACCAAGTACCTGGGATTTGTGTGGGATGCGTTCTTTGGCTTCAGAGGAAGGAAAATGAGAAAGAGGAATGTATCTTCCTTCGCTGAATATGCCAGATAATTTTCCTTGGTGTATGAACATCTTCATTCCTGTGATGGGCAAGCAGAATTCCTTGTATATGAATTTAAGTGGAGGAATGAATGGAATTTGAGAAGTTTTCAAAGTAAGCCTAGGCAATTGGGTAGATCTGCATAAGACTCAGCTGGATAGAAGGATCCATTCACTGGTAATTGATCCTCATCGTACATCAGGAATGCAGCCACGCTGATAAACATTTGAACATCACCTACGGTGTGTTTATTTCCTAGCTGTAAAATGGAATAATTTAGTTAGAAGTAACATGCCAAGCACAAGCCAGATCATCAAACCTCTCTTTGCATGGTCTTCATCCTGAAGCAATCTTTGTAAAAGCATTTGGTTCCAATGATGACAGAAGCAACCTAAATACCTGTACAGATAGATAAGAATTCCTAGCCCTGCAACAGTCACAAGAATCCTGTGTGCTTCTAACACTGGGGATTTGCCAAAAAATAAGTATCAATCATGTGACTTCATATTTTTGTCTATTTTCTGGCCATTTATGAAGTGGATTTTGCAATGCTAATGCACAGACAGTTATGTGCATTTATAGTCTTTATTGCAAGTACCAGGGAGATGGAATGCATATTCCCTTTTCCATGCAAGAGCAAAATAAAAAAATTCACAATATGTGATGCAGGGAAATACTCAGTAAAGTTCTCTCCATCCCCATTTCTTTCTTTCCTCTGGTGTTACAGGTACTTTAATAGCCCTTCATTACTTAAGAGTTGGATTAATCTTCTTTTAAAAACTTGTATTAAATACATGTGGGTTTTGGGGTGTTTTTCTGCCCCAGCTAACACAGAAAGCAAAGGCTTATCCCGTGCCATGCCAAGTCTGCTGGGGTTTGACTTTGAGCCACACTGGCTCCACTCCTGCATTGCTCCACCTGGCTCTGCTGGGCTCAGCTGTTTACATAAGCAGTGTGCCTAGTTTATTTAGTCTTGGAATTATGTAGTAGGTCCTTCAGAAAAGCTTGTGAACAAAAGAAAAATCACTAGTCTAGTATTTAGTAGTTGCAGGAGGATGACAGCTGCACAGGTAAATCCAGAAAACTCAAATGCCGTCATTGTTGACTGAATTTCAGTAGGGAAGCTTGTGAGTTAATGATTCGTACCCTAAGATGTTTTTCAGTCGGTCTTTACATGATGGTCTGACTGCCTGATCGGATAGGTCAGCCTTTATTTAGTCTTTAATCACTTCTAATATGTCTCATGTAATGAATTATGCATTTTAAAAGTTACTACTTTTGATACTGGTACATCAGTGGGAGAAGAATCAATAGAGATCTGGTCTCCCTTTTGATCTGACCAGGGTTTTTGTAGAAATTGTCTTTGATATGAGAAGATTCCTGAAATCCTGTAGAGAAAATGTTGCATTCTTGGATAGTTTCAGAATATTGCAATGTTATGCCTCCAAGTCAATTTCTGGAATCTGTTAGCAGCATCTTGTACAAGAAGAGTACTGTGTTTGTTCTGTACCCTATCTTCTGGTTCATTTTAATTTGCTTTTCTTTGGGACTTCAAGATCTCTCACTTTTCCTTGGTCTTGTCAGAGCTACTGAGATCCCTGTCTTACAGTATTGGGTTTGATGGCTCTTCCTGATTTTAAGTGTGGCACAGCTTCAACCCAAGCCTGTGGTAGGACTTGCTATTGTCTGTAGTTATGAATTTAAGAATTCATTCAAATTGATAGAAGTTTTTTTTTTTTTAAGGGGGCTCTTAAATTTGGAATTTCTTTCTTTCTTATTTCTGTTTTTCTTTTTAATTTTTCTCTTGATCTGACAAAAGACAAGGTCAAGGTTTTGTTCTTTTTTCGCTCTCAGAACAAGAAAACAAGTGTTTTAAAAACGTCACAAAGTTTACTAAGTAGGTGAGAAGTTATCATGAGAATTTCAGTAAAATGTGTTCAGAACATCGTTTGTCTTGATGTATGATTAGTCTGCCTTTTCTTTCTCCTTTTCCTTTGCATGCTTCACCTCTGGAAAGCTTCATCTTGTTGAACTTGTAGGTGAGCTTTGTCATCTCTTTGAGAGTGAGAGGCATAGTTTGTTGCCTGGCGTTTCTTCAAAAAAAAAAAAAAAAAAAAAAGCTTTTGCATAGAAAGTGTAATTTAAGTTTAGATGCAAGAAGTAACAGTTTCTTTTTCCATGAGTGGGAGGTGAAAAATGAGTAATTAGGTAGTGAGAGTTAGATTTTCACGTTCCTAAAGGTGAATGGAGGTATCTTTTTCTAGGTAAGATGTGTTGCTCAGTATTCAGCAAAAACTGTATACCTGCATTATAAAATGCTGAGATATTTACACTTGTTTATTGACTTCAAGCAACTGAAAGCATATTTGATTTTTTTTTTTCCCCTCCCCTCTGACCTGGGAATTCTCATACCTCTTTTAATCTACTGAAAATAAAACAGATGTTGTTTAAAGGTATATCAAGCTGCAACGTTGACATATTTTGTTGAAAATGTTACAAGCATCACTTTATTGTGATTATGTCAGAAGTACTGTATTGCTGTTTTTTATTCTGAAATTTCCAGTTGGATTCTATCTTATAATTTGTATGTCAGCTGCAATTGCAGCTGAATTTTCTGAATTTCTTCTTCCCTTACACTAGAAATCTGTTAACTGAGGCAGAATTAGATACTTTCTATTTTACGCCCATTTTTTATTCTGCTTTCTGTTCTACAGTTTATTTTTCTCTTGACAAGCTGTAAAGATAAAAGAACATCCGTGACAATATTCTTCCCTTCAAAACCAGTTTGTTTTGGGAGGTTGTCCCTCAGACTTGGTAAATCAGCTCATTGCAAACATCCTGTGCCTGACTTAAGGAATTGTTCATTATGGCCCTCCGCACAGAGGTGCCTTCTGCTGACTCTGGGAAAACCTCTAGGTGAGAGTTCCTATATCAGTTTTCTGAGGCTGTAATCCTGTAAAGTAATCCAATTAATATAGTGTATAAGAAGTGCTCAACCTTCCGAACTTGATGGGGGACATTTGTTTCTTATGCATGGTATTTGCATTTCTGTTTACACAGGAAAGCCTTGCTGCACTTTTTGATTTACTAACAAAAGAAACTAACATGAGTCAGAACACACATTCAGTGAAGGAATGAGGTTGACTGGGTGGTGAACTGTGTGGGATTATGAGTGCTAACAAAATTACTTCTTTATGTTACTCTGTGACTTCTGCTGATGAGTGAGGTTTTTCATGATGATTTATGTCTGTTACAGAATTACAGTTTGGCAGTTGGAACCACATCTAGAGCTTGGGAAGCGCACTTTGTTGTAGTAAGTTCCTACTCCAAAGTTACAGTTTGCTATTAGTGGTTGTACCCTAGCAATTTGTTTTATTGGGAGGGGCAGAGAAACAAGGAGTTCTGCGAGTGAAATGGGTTTGTAACGTTACTGTATACCTTTAAAGAGAGTAATCAACTGAAGAAAATAATTACATTCCTTTCAAAATTTCTAGCTGGATCTCATTTTCCTTGCCTGAGGAATAAATCTTTTAAATAAAAGAAATACATAAAACAGGCAGGTTGGCGTAACAGGTTGTTAAAGGTTATTCTACTAACAAAAGTCTAGAAGAAAATACTTATGGCACATACATATTTTTTGGCCAGAAGCCTAAAAACAAATTCTGTATTACAAAGGCTGCTTCAAATAAAAACTTGGCTCTCTTACCTATTGCATAAATGATATTGCAATCTGAATGTAAATTAATTGATTTTAGTTCATTGTCTAGCAGGATAATCTACTCTTTATACATTAAATATTCCATGAAATGATTTGTTGTCCTTGACTGCAAGATCTGTATTATGATCATGTATATTTTTTATAAGTCTGGTTCTGTTCTTGCTGATGTTAATGTCAAGCCACCTCTAGATTTGTACCAGAGCTGAATCATACACTAATTGCCTTGTGTGCTGTTGTATATAATGGCCTAAATGTGTTGAATTCATGTTCTTGTCTGCCATTTTAACACAATTAAATATTTATCTTACTTAGGTGCCAGAAGTGTGTGACCTGGCTTCTGCACAACTAGTTTAAAATTGTGTGCATGTTGCTAACTGTCTGTCAAAATATTTACTTCTAATGGTAAATTGTTCCAACTTTGCTGCTCAGCTATATCATCTTGTCCAGTTCACCAAACGTAATAATCCCTCATATGATCCTCTTTTCTGAGAAGAAAGTTAGATTTTTCTTTTTCTACAAATCTCCCTGATGTCTTCGTTAAGAAGCTAAATATTCTTGCAGAGTTGCATTTCTGTGTTTTTGTTAACAGTGTGCTTTTGCTGTGTCCAGAAAAAATTTTATTATGTCCGCCATGGAACTCAAAGTCCACTCTTAATTTGGATTTGAGATCATGTATATTGTTTAATTTTCTCAGGAAGTTCTCTATGCTGTGGGGGAGTACCGTTTTTCAGGTACTATGCAAAATGTTTCTTTTTCCTATTTTTTTTTTTTTACTCTTTCAGTGTCATATTTTTACTAATATCTTTTAAAAATAAATCTTTTTACTTGGTCTGTATTACAAGGTTGGGTGATTTGTTTGTCTTGAAGTGTTTACCACTGCAATTACTTTTGTTTAGTTACTGAAGAAAGTATCAATTATACTTCAAGGTAAGAAATTATCTTGTCACAAAGTTTCTGAAACATCAGCAGTGCACCTGTGATTTTTATTTGGTGTCTGCAAGCCTTACTAAAGTCCATTTTAGGAATATTGGCACTTGGTGGAAGTGAGCTCTTGCTGTGCAACATTGCTTTTTCAGCCTCATGTATTAACTGGCAGTGGTGAAATAGCTAAAATTATGTGCACTCTCAAGTTCATTGTAGAGAGCAGGTAAACATTAAAATGCGTCTTCTAGTTTTCTGAGTTCATAGAAGTAATTTACCTTGCACTTGGAGTGGAGTAGAATATATAATGAAAAAATTATGTAGGCATAGGTATATGCCTTCTGCTCACATTTATCTAATCTGCCTAGTCCAGCACTTGAGCTCTAGCCTTCCAGTAAAACTTAAAGGCTTAAGTGGAAAGATCTTCAACCAGTTTTCTTGATTACACATGGCTTGCATGGCAGTATCTGGTAATAGACCTTTTCCAGCTTATTTCCTGCTGAAATAGTCTGTAAGTTTCTTCATATTTACTGGATTTTCCATTCACATAACCAAACCTTCTGTGAACCTTGCATATATTTTATTCTATGGTTTCCGACTGTCTTGTTCAGAAAATTCTACTGAAACTAATTACTACAAGGGATGGCATGGTCTCATGACTATGTTTGCTTAAAATGCTGTACAGCAGGTTGTTTTTTTTTTTTTTTCCTCTCCTTAGATATGGGAATTAATTTTATCAGAGTTAAGAAAATAGTGCTACTTGGATGAAAATGTCTGGTTTTCTCTTCTGGTTTTCTTGACACTGTTTGATTTGTGTATGGGGTTTTTGGAATCTTTTTTATGTCTAAAGTAACCCATATTGAATTGAATTGAATTGAAACATTTATTTCCAAAACATATCTCTTTTGTTGTGAAGAGCTGGAGTGGTGAGCCCAAAATTGTAGTATTTTGTCTTGAAGAGGATGTTCTTGAGAAAACTTGAAGGATGTAT
Organism: Ifrita kowaldi; assembly: GCA_013398055.1. Lineage (NCBI taxonomy): Eukaryota > Metazoa > Chordata > Aves > Passeriformes > Cinclosomatidae > Ifrita > Ifrita kowaldi. The sequence goes on from VZRS01001243.1 coordinate 12,647, forward strand.
AAACAACCTCTTGCTCTCTTTTAAGACTGACCTGCATTCTTTTCTTCTCCTAATCCAACTCTTGCTGAAGTAAAGGTTAATATATTTCTTGATTTAAATTTAGCATTTGTTTAAAGTGTAATATATTTTCAAAATAAAGATTATATACCCTAAAGAGATAAGAGCATTGTATCTTAAACTCATAGTAGTTTTGTAATTTAACAAATGTAGGCTTGGGGGTTTTTTTCTCTCAAGGTGGAAAGCAAGTTCTAATCTGTAACCTGTATTTCTCAGTCAGGAGGTACAATATAGTAAAATCATAAATACATACATTTTTTTAAGACCGGATGCATTTTGCTGAAAACTGTACCAAAGTTTGTGTCAGAAAATAAAGAATTTGGGTGGACTTGGATACTACAGGTCTGGAAGGTAGCCCAAAATAGCAATTTTTTCCACACCTTATGAGGTGAGGGAAATCTCATTGCAGAAGAAATTTCCATCATTCTTATTCAATTCTGCAGGATGGAAAACAGACCAGAAGTGGACTACACAGATTTGGTGCTGACTTCCAGGAGGAATTTATCCCCCATTTGCTTTTAGTTGCAGCAGCTTCCATCTTCTTAGCACGAAGAGAAGGCTTGTCAGGAATGGATTGTGCTTCTCCCATCAAACCCTCTGGTCTATGGAATGCACTTCTCTCATTTTGCCTGACTTTTTTTTTTTTGTCGGGTTCAGCTGGAAACATGAACCTTCTATTTCAACTCTAACAGAAGTTTTTGAGTTCACAACTCCTGGTGGCCAAGGATTTTTTTCCACTGGCTGTGAAAGAGAATTCAAATGAGAAAGTGAGCAGTGTTAGCATTCCCTAGGTTTTGGTTGTGTAACTCTGGTTACATCAAAAGTGTTCTTTTAATATCTGATCTAGGGATGATAGCTACTGCTCTTAGTTGTCGTTTGCCTGCTATATTTTCAAATTTGTCATTTGTGCCAAGGGTTGGATTTTTACATGCTGTATGTCGAAATAATTTTTAACAAGTAGTAGAGGCAAATAGCATACAAAAAGCCAGAGCATTGCGATGAACCCAGTGCTGCAGAGCGCTAATAATTGTAGAGTCACTCTTTCTAGCTGAAGTTAGCACAAAGTCCATCATGAGCTTTTGAAATTCAGAGATGTGTCAATTCAAAATATTTTAATTGATGCAGCACAATGTGGTACTCATGAACTGACTCTGGATGTTGACAGAAGGTGCTGTTAGGAGATTTGGAGATGATCCAGGGGACAAACAGAGTATTATTAGAGATTAGCTGACAGAGGTATCATTCCCACCTGTTTAGTCAACATGACATATGTGAAACTGTGGTACAGCTTCCAATGCAGTGTGCATCTCTTCCCTCCAGTATTGTTTTAAACTTTGCTTATGCAGAAGTATTATTTTTAGATTGTGGCTTTGTTGTTTCTTCGGGTTTTGAGCTCCTTTTGTTTGTTTTAACAGCATGTTGTGTTATTACAGTTGCTTCAGGGAGCTATTAAACCCCTGACTTCCAGAAAAGTTTTATTTCTTTTTTATTTAATTTTTTTCTTTTTTTTTTTTCTTTTATTTTTTTTTAGGGTTAACTTGAATTTGGGCATTAGAAATCTTGTTGCAATCTTCTGGTACATTTCAATGCATTAGTTGCACAGCTCATCTGGCATGGTTTTGCTGACAAACTGGGTTAAACAGAGGAGATGAATCAAGCAATTTTTGAGTTTTGGAGGTTGCAAGGTAAAGAGTGATAAGGCTATTTTTTTTTTGGAAGACAACTGTAAATTATGAGCAATATAATGATTTATGACTGCTCATAACTATTTAACTTAAATATGGATTGATTTTTAAACAAAAAATATTGTGGTATTAATTTTTCTCTTGGGTTTAGCTTTTCCTTTGGATCAGGCAGGGAAATTTGATCGGAGGACTGATAGTGGAGTCCAGGAAACTGAGAAATTAAGTGCCACTTTGTTTAGCTAGAGGTTGTAAAGATCACCTGTGGAACAAGTATTATGGGTTCAGGCTACTTGTTGCATGATGAATTTGGGATCTTTGAAATACATTTAATAATTTAGTCTACAATTAACTCTTGCCAAATACCTGGCTAAGGATCTCTGTAGAAGGCACCTCTATGAGCATCGGTGTTCATGAGTGAAGACTGAGGGTCCAATGACGAAATACATTTTTACTGCTAGAGACAGTGTGTGGTCTAACTGACAGCACATTGGCTAAGGCAGTGTGGCTTCTGATTTTCGAAAGTTCATCCTCTGAAGAAGCAGCTTAAGCACCATGTTGTTGGAAAATAGAACCATCCTCAGAACCCTCTTTAGGTCTAGAAAACCTCAGCTAAACTAAGACATAAAATCATTGTATCCTCTACCTCTGCTGCTAAAACTGGATTTGTTAAAATGTATATCAGCGTGGGAATTCATGCCGAGATTTCCATCCATAATGTGAAGTCACATTCCACTCCCTGTAAATTGTCTGGAGAATGATTGATCAAAACTATCAAATCCAAATTAATTACAACCATCATTGTTTTCCTGCTAGTTTTTGGCTGTTCCTAGGCACTGAGCAGGTGTTTGAATTGATCTGGGGTTGTCTTGGTGATTAACGCAGTCTGAATAGTCAAAATTGTTAGTGATGCAACACTTGACAGTTTTTTTGATTTTTTACATAATCACTGAGGTTGAAAGGGACCTCTCAAAATCATCTAGTCCATTTTGCTTTTGAGCTCTCCACATATGCAGAGTTCACAGTGTCTTGGGGCAATTTGTTCCAGGGTTTGGAATGTTCACCTAGAGAGGGGTAAAAAAGAAGTAATTTCTGGAGTTCAGCCTGTCTCACCTCAGGGCTTATCAATAGTTTTAGAACCTATATTTGTCCAAGCAAGACAGCATGAATTGTCTATGACATCATGGACTGAGCCCTATTACTACAGGATTTTTCCATGATGACTAAAAGTACCCTTTTAGAAGAACTTAATTAAGAAAAGTCGTTCACATTCAGAATTGAAATGATCAGTGATTAGAGTACTCTTACAAGGTCAGAATTCTGATTGTCAGTCCAAATCTACCTTATTCCAGCTCTGGACATTGGAGTGAATTACAAGATCTTTTGACACATGGCTTTCCTTTATTTTCCAGAAACAACATGAGAAAGCCATAAAAAAAGAGAATTTCTCATTAGGAAGCTACCTACATTTTTTTAAGAACAGTACTTAACTGCTATATATGTAACCTCAGAAGATACTTTGTTATGAGAAGAAAAAGATTACATGAAAGAACATTTAGTTTGTATTGTAGAAAATTCAAAATATGTATGTGAAATATTTAATCACTATCAGAGAAATTAAAAGGCACGATTAAATCTGATGGCCACAACGAACAAGGAGAATTATTATTTCTGCAAATCTCTAAATGAGAAGATATAAAATTAAAAATGTTTAAGTCAGTTTTGATTTGAGAGAAATAAATGTTGAAGAGTCTTTTGCAGAGAAATATTTGGAGTCTTTAGATAGTTGCACAGATATATTGCATCAGTTTGCTTTTGCAAAGCTGGATTTTTCCTCCACTGTTTGAATGGTTTAAGTCCAGCTCATGAGTTGTCACAATCTGACTTTTGACCTGAAGTAGGGAAGTTTCACGTTTGGGTCTCTAAACCGAAGCAATTCTTCTGTCAGTGTTTCCTGGGTAAGGATGGGGTCCCTAAACTGTCAGACAAGCTGTAACAAATCTGGCTGTGTTTGGCTCTGTTTCAGTGCTAGACATGACACTAAAACATGCACATCTTGATAAGATGTTTTACTGTTTCTTGTGTGGTGCTGCCTTGGTGACAGCAACCAAGTGGTAGTGATGTCATTTGCTAGTGCAGATGACCTGCTTGTGATTTAACCCAAATTTGACTTGGTTTTGCTTGAAGTGTGTTAGTAGTCACTTCAAATGGCACCAGTTGCTTGTGATTTCTCCGCATTCATGTCTCTGCTCCATAATGGGAGCTCTTAAATAGTCATGGAAATAGTTACATGGAAAGGACTTGCATTTTCTGTCTGGCAGTAGGTGTTCAGTATTTAACAGACTGATACAAAGAAATTATTGATGAGTGCTGCTAGTACAAAACACTAATTTTGATTTGAGGTTTGTCTTGCCAAAAGAGCTCTGGCTTTGCTGGACTCTTGACTGCTTGTGTGGGTGTGTATGTGTGTATGAGTATGGATGAAAGTACATGAATGGTTTTTCTGGGCATTTTCCTGTGTTTAATGTCAATAGGAATCTTGAAATAATTTAAACCATTGTCAGAAGGCCCAGTCCATAGTGCAGGATCTGCCCTGGGTACAGATTGGAGCTTCTTGTCATCCATTAGTTTGATAAGAGAAAATATATACATATGGAAAAAAAATTTCCATGTAATATCTGTATTTTAATTCTGAAACATTTCTTGTATTTGTCTCTTACTTGTTTAACCTGTAAGTTTGAAGTAGCATATGGTGCCTTAAATTAGTAATGAAAGTATCCCTGTAGGAAATTAATTTTGGGATAGAATTTGAACAAAGAGAACCAATTGCTGTGTTTTTCTTAAAGAACTGGGTCTAGGTCTAAGGAGAGAACAATAGATGTCTTTGTTAGTGAGACAAAACCTGAGGAGCAACAATGTATATTCAGTTGTCAGAAGGAAGACCACAGCAGCTGGATAAAAGAGGAAACAAGGGACAAAATTAATTACTATTATTGATTGTATTTTGTAGTGCCTGGAGGGCTCAGCTGAGGCAAGGGTGCTGCTGTGCTACTGTACAAATGCTCAGTGTGTCACCATTCCTGCCTGAAAGAGCAGAGGAATGCTGAGATGTGACGAAGGGACAGGGAAATGAAGTAGTGGGCCCAGGAACACAGAGGATATCTTGGGGTTCATTCCGAGCTGCTCTGGATTCACGGTGAATTCGAATACGGAGAATTGGAGGGCTATGCCTTTGAAGATGAGGACACACAATACAGACGTTATGTGGGAGGATACTGGAAGTCAGTGCAGAGATTCATGGCCTAATGGACAAAAGACTGAACAAAAAAAGGTGAATTTATTTGCAACTTATTCAGTGGTTATCAGAAACGTGAAGATGTCTTTGTACAAAATGTATAATAATGCTAGTAATAGCATACTTGGAAACAAGATACATCGCTGTTATTGAATTGAAAGTTCTAAATTGTGGTTGCCTGATTGGTTTGAAATAGTGCCTGGTCTTTAGTGGTAATATTTAAATTAAAGTAGAATGCATCACGATTTCTATGTTCATGGCATATCAGAATAAAAAGACTGGGAAGAAGTTCTTTTTGAGAAGCTCTTCTTAAAGGAAAAAATGAAAGGGGGGACATGGCAATTATTCTGAAAAACTGCATAGCCAAATAATAACTCTAAAACATGCATCCTAGAGACCTGAAAGTGTTGAGCCCGTTTGTACGGAGTGATGTGGGAACATACACATCCTCCTATAAAATTAATATTTGAGTAGAATTTTTTGTTTTAAATGAGCAGAAACAGCAACAAATTTGTTCATTGAACTGCCCCAAGTTTCAAGTGTTAATGGATAAGCTCTGTCTGCTCCATCCATGTACTGTAAAACTTGAAAGGAAGTTTGGCATCTGTATAGTCTTTATGAATGTACATGCCATAAGTTATTTCTTTTGATTTCATATATCCATTAGAAGAATGAAGGTAGGCTAACAAGGTGGGGGGGAATTTTTTTTGTCTGCTCTGATTGAAAAAGTTGGGATTTCCTGAAGTGCCTAAAAAGAAATTTTAATTAGAACTGAATAAAAGTAGGAATTCTCAGAGAATGTTTCCAAGGAGGTGGCTTTGGAGGTAATATTTAACTCTTATGTTTCTTCACCTACAAAATATGTTGTGCTTCATGTATGTAGAATTGTTTTACCATCCTGTGTTGCATATATACCAATATTAGAGGTGGTCAGTGCAGCTTTTAATTGTACTTAAAAATTGGCTTATTTAAATGTTATTTCCTTGCTATTGTATTATGTCAATACAAGATACCTTCTGAATGAGAAATCAAAGCACAATTTGCTCTTGGATGTAGGATGACCATCCTTAGTCTTAAAGACATACACAATGAGAAAGAAAGGTCCTTAATGCTAGCATAAATTAAACTTTTAATTCGGACTCTAAAATCCTGAATTGTAGTTAGCTATCGGTTTTCCTCCCTGAACTTCAGTATATTATCATTATTGTAGAAAATTCTGGATTAAATATTTTGAGTGAGGGTAATTAATTCTTAAAATCTGATTATGCTGTCTATTCTGTGAAAACAGGAATAATTCAGTTTGATTTTTGGGCTTTTTTATTTGTTGATTAGATATCGCGATTTGTTAGTACATGGAAAATAATGAAAGAACAATGAATTAGTAAGACCTTACAGGTTTTGGGTTTTGTGTTCTGGACAGCAGTGAATTTGTAGTTAAAAATTTGAGTAAGAAAAATGTTCAGTGGTTTAACACAGTGGATTTTTTAAATTTGTGGAAACTACCTTTAGCAAGCTTTGCGTAGCTCAAGATTTTCAGGTTGTGTTTCAGTACAGTTCAAGGATGCTCTTCTAGCCAGATTTTCTGTCTTTATTTTCCTAGTCAAGTTACTACACAGATATCTTCTCAAGGTATTACTAGGTTGTAAGAAGAACAAAAAATGATTTTATTATTGCCGTTAACTCCCAGAGAGAACCAAGGCTGGCATTTTTTGCTGGATTTAATGACTCACCTGAAACTGGAATGCAAATCTGTACTAGTGAATAAAAAAGGCAAACAGAAGCAAAGATGTGCAACCTGTAATAGATTGTTTCTATAATGAACAGAAATACCATATGAATATGGAGTCTGAAGATTTAAGCAGAGCAGGGATGTCACTCAGCATGCAGTACCAACTGTTTTCATCTTATTTAGTATGCAAGAGCATAGTTGCAGATGACTCACAGTTAAAATGCCTTACATGAAATTGCCAAAGTATTTAGTTCACGTCAGGTGGTGGAAAGACACTATAAAAATAGTAATAAAAACTGTATCCAGTTACTGGTTTATATTTTTGTGGGGTTTTTTTTAGTTGGTTTTTTTGTTTTTTTGAAGATCCCTTCTGTAGTCTTGAAATACGAAAATGGTGCCTTAAAAGGAATAATTAAAAGAAATTATGCAAGACAGAACTTTTAACATGTTATTTAATGCCAGAAGTTTACCTTACTCAGGAAATGCAAATTCCAGTCTAAAGTAGACATTGCTATCTGAAAAGAAAGGCTATTCTAAAACTCTTAACGCTTGCTAACATAACGTGTTTCAAAAATCTGTGTATCATCTATATTCTACATCAGTGCTCCCAGAGAAATAGGCTAGACTGCTTTTATCCTTAATAGCAGTGCTTTTGTATGCTGTATTTGCTACAGATTACATAACAACTTAAAAATAACTGAAGGAATAACTGAAGGTCAAGGGGTACATTTAGTTCAGTATTTTATCTCTAGTAGTGGTCAATAACAGAAAGGGAAGAGGACAAGAATATGCTTTCCTTCTTTCTGTTGTGCACTGAGAGCCTGTAGCAATTTGTGTCTTGGAGGAATTAGTCTCAGGCTTGGTGACACTGAATTTGGTAGCAAATTGAGTTTCTCAGCTGCAGTGGATGTTGAGTGGGGAAGTGATGCTTTTTGTTTTGAAGCCACTGTGTGCAACTTTGAATTGATAAACCCTAGTTCTGGTACTAGAAGGGGCAGTGAATCATAACTGGAAATACTACTACATGCATTTGCAACTGTTGTAATTTTTTTTGTAGGCTTATACAAAAGGTTCAGTACTTTTTAAATCTGTTGCTCTGTCTTGAAACAGAATCAACTGTTGAAAAAAACTGTGGGGTTTCTTTAAGCAGTAGCTGGGGTTCTCTGTGTTTTTTCTATAATCTCACATTCCCCATCCACTTTTCCCTTTTTGTAGTTCTTAATTTGTACATTTGTGGAAGGATTTGCAATGGCAGATTTTCTGACTTTTTATAGTCGTGGGTCCTAACAGTTGCATCCTAACAGTGTGTAGCCTTCATTCTGGGGCTTCCTGACCCTTTATAGCAGCAGCAGCCTGTCTCCATTTGTGGCTATTGGGAAAGGTGTCTGGGGAATTAGAAATAATTGCCAAACATGCTTATAATTTTCACCTGAAGGGAGGTCATTGTTACTTGCTTACTGTGTTTTCATTGCTGTCCTGAGATCTTTTTACTCGTGCTACACACGTTTGTCTCTGCGTCCTGAAATGGGGCTTGTATGGCTGGGCTCAGTGTTGGAAAGCCCACAGAAGCATTGCTGGAAGTGCACAGAGAGGGTCGTGGTGGCTCTGCCCAGCTGGCTAATGCTGCTTGGACAGAGAAATCCAGTCTGCTCTGACACGGTGGGGTGTGAGGATCAGACTGCCTCAAGCTAAATGGTATGGACTAAGCACCAGTATATTTTTTGGGGGGGCTCTAGTTGCTGACCCTCTCCTTTGCCCTTTTGAAATGTTGCTGCTGTCATGTATTTGAGAGAGATGTGGTTGAGTTGGGGCTTAAGAAACCTGAAGTTGAGATGTGCAGCTCTTTTTGGCAGGGCAGCCTAAGAAGTCAACAGCAGCTGTGGTCAGATAGTCATGGGCAACGCTGTAGCCAGAGGGAGGAGCAAAGTGTGATCTCCCATGGTTGCATGGGCTGCCTCTTTTGTAGCACAGGAAAAGAGATCCATCCCTTATTATCCCCCTGGTATGCCTGTATTGTGAGGACTGGCAGGATGAGAAGGGATTCAAACCCTGACCTTCATGCATGTGTAGGTGAGCAGAGCAAATAGGGAGCAGGCAGTGGATTATGCAGCGCTGTGAGGGGACAAGCAATCTGTAATATGCCACAGCTAAATGCTCACCCTTTAGTCAGGGTGGAGGACAAACTTAACAGTCTAAATGCTTTATTGTTAAGGTAAAAAGGCAAAGTAAAGTCTCTTATGCATCCTGTATAGTTTTGCAGTAATGGTGCTTAGCAATTCCGTATTGTCTTTGAGAGCTAGAAGGTGCCAGTGCTCAAAGTAAATCTTAGAGGTGTAAAACAATTTTTCATCAGGTGCAGTTTCTTTAAAAAAGCAACCAAGCGAAACCCAAACAGCAATATAGGTAGTTTTTATCTGACTTTTATTGTAAAGAGTCAGTTGAACTGTAAAGTGGATTTTTGATTTAAAAGGAACTCTGAAAGACTGTTGAATTGATTAATAGTCAAAGTGGGCTGCTGTCTTGAATTTAACAATGGTATGAAATAAGAATTCCATTAAAACTAAACATTAATAGTTATTGCTGTTCCATATGCTTAAATTTAATTGTGATGAGAACTTCCTCCCAGTCAAATATTCAAATGAAGGCTCTTGAAGCTCCCAGGACAAGGTTAGAAAGGCAGTGAGATGAAGACAATGTCCTCAGGTAGCAAAGAAAATGATGCGGCACCTGCTATTGCTCCTTTTCCATCCGGGCAGCAGATATGGTTTGCAAGCCCCACAGTAAAGATTTAGGGAAGAGAGAAAAAAAACCAGCTGCTTGTGGTGTTAGCTGTGCATTGCTGATGGGAGTGTCTGTAAGTATCAGGATGGTAGCAGAGTGGTGAGCATCTCTGGGCTTCTGAGGTTCTGACACTAATTCTTACCTTTCAGTGATGGTCCTTAATGCTTGGAGATCCTGAGCAATGAAAATTGAAAAATTCAAGGTTGGCTAAGAATACTGTTAATTTCGGGTAGAAAAATTGTTAACTTTTAGTTTAAGTTTTCCATTTAGTTATGATTTTAAGAAAGTAATGTTTTTAAAGTTTGGTAATAGGTCCTTTTTCTTATATAAGATTTAAGGTTAAGATTCTTCAGAGCACCTCTATTCCATTTTCAAAAGCAATATTTACTGGAAAGAACATATTTCATTGTAATCGAGGGGCAAGAAAAAGTGCACATTGTTTTTAATTACTAAGATATAATAGCAGAAAAGTCTTCAACTTTGGCTTTGAGGGTGTTATTGTCATTTCAACTTTGGTTTTTAAAACCAAACTTCTTGTTTTGAAACAGAGAATTATTATGAGAGGGCTCCATCTTGTTTACTTTTTTTTTAACCCACTGGGCTGTGTATTTTTGTAGATGGGAGGCATATGTCCCTGAGGGATCATAAGTACTCCCCTCCTCCCCAGTAGATGTACTTCTCACATCCTTAGGCTAATTGGTAGAATAATGCATTTACATTACTGCTTCATTTAAACAATAACTGTTGATAAGAAATAAATACTTTATTCCCAAATGGCGTCTGCAGTATTTAAAGGTTTGGCAAGTTTTCAGGAGGACAGGCATGAATTCAGCACTAAACTGCTGCTGCTTCTGTGGAAAACAATGAGCTGTGTCATTTGATCAGGGACAAAGTGACTACTGAGCAGGGGTGATTTAGAAGAAGTAGCTTTTAATAATAAAGAAAAAATACAATTTCCCATGTGAAACCATTTCCACAGCTTGTTTGTAAAGTAAATAATGTAGTTCATGTGTTAGGGTGAACAAACAGAAGTAGGTTGTAACAAACCCAGTCACTGTCTGTTTCCCTAGAAATCCTCTTTTGGCTTTTTTGCTTGCTGCTGCTGGTATACTTGCCCACTGGTTTGTTTTGTGGAAACACCTCCCTATATTCCCTTGCAGTCCTCCTTGCATGAGAAGTATTCTCTTGGCTATACTGAACTCATGGGAAGAATGTTGCATGAATGAATGGAGGTCAGTTGCTATTCTGTAAAAACTTAGTCTTTAATTATCTGTTTTCCTGCTCTGATTAGGCTCGTACTATACAGTACAGTTCAGTTTTACTTTATACTCTGTCCTGGTTCTGGCCAGGACAGGGTTAACTTTTGCAGTAGCCAGGAGAGGGCATGGCTAGGACCCAGAGGTTGTTCTATACCACCTCACATCATTGCCAGAGGTGGGGGGAAAGGGTTCTGGTCTGGTGAATAAGTGTGGTGGTGGAGGGAGCCAAAAAATCCAGTATTTGTCTATTGTCAGGGGGTTTCTCTGAGAATTGTTTCTTTCTCATACTCTCTGTCATCAGCATTTTTGCTGCTTCTGTTTTTCTGTTTTGCTGGTTGCTTATCGCATTGCTGTTTCCGCTAAATTGTTCTTATTTTAACCTGTAATTTTTGCCTTATGTGCCTCCAGGTTTCCTCTCCATTCCACCTAGGGGGTGAGAGGGAGGGGAACATGGGAGAGCAAGAGAAAGAGGCAGTGTGGCTTGAACAGTTTTGGTGGGGGCACTGAACTGGGGAGAGCCATTCCTAAACCACAACATCCTAGGACAATGTAATAGACAGATTTTGACATACTGCTCTGAACTGGTCTAAGTATCCCTGGATTGCTCAACTAGAAGCCTGTGAGACTTGCATTTTGTACCTTGGACAGAAACAGTTTTGCACTGAGGCTTTTGCTGTGTTATCTTCTCTGAGATGATGGTATCTCAGAACTGCCTGACACTGAAGGCTCTCACTGATTTTTACTGGCAGGTGTAGCTACCATTTTTTAAAGTCAAATCCTGAATATATATTACCTGTCTAAAAGTGGTAGACATAGTTTGCCATTTCTGCACTCCCTAAAATGCCTACATTGTCTCTTGAGCTTATTTTTCATTCTTTCTGAGAGTGCCATAGCACCAGTCTTTGAATTGAGACACATCATAGGTTTAGCTGTGGTTGTTGGGGCTTGCAGAGCCCGCTGTTGCTCTTTGGTCTCGCTTCCCATCTTAGCACAAGTCAAAGTTTTGCCCAGTGATTCCACTCTTCCGTGATAGATTATCTTCTGTGTCTAAGGTTGAATATTCAGTGACTACTCTTAAGTCCACTGGAGAACAGCTAAGCTAAGTCACATCTCTTTGAAAGCAAAGCCCAAACCCCTAAGCAGCTAATATTCTGTTATGAATTAGTAATTTCCTTTGACAATATATTCCTGCAGCTATTTACCCTCACAGTTAAAAACCATGCTTTCTTTTCCTATGACTTTTTACTCCTAATTTGTCCTCTAGTGATGTCTAATTACCGAAAGACAAATTTAGAAAGCATTTATAACCTACAACTGTATAGATGCTTGCAGTCTTTCTGTGAGATATGACAGCAGTCTCATTTATACCTTTCTCAGGTTTAATTTTATTTCTGTGTGGAGCTGGTTTTTCCATGCAGTGGCTTCACCATAAATTATATTCAAATAGACACAATCATTTCCCATATCCTTTATTGTATCTATATCTCAGCTGCTTTCAGTAAATTTTTTCTACCTCAAGATTTTGTAGTAGAGGTAGTTTGTCCTTTAGAGCAATCTCTAGTTTTGGTCCAGGTATAAATCACGGTTTGGGGCATTTTTTTTCCTTGCAATTTCTTTATTGTGACAAGTAACTTTCCAGTTTTCTTGTATAAATACAGTAATGGCTTATTTTAACTTTTCAGTTTCCTCACATAATGCACTGATGTATTTCTCATTTATTGCTGTTATAATTTTTTTCTCAAATAACGATCAGTGATGTATTATTTTAATTTTTTTAAGATATTTAATTACTGACAAGTAAATGGGATAATGCTGTGTTTTGTTCCTTTACTGCTTTATATCCCTCAGGTTGTTTACATTTGCTGTTTACCTGGAATAAGTAACTTATCATTTATGTATTTCAGAAGAAATGCATAATGTGGTTTTTATCTTAAAGTCATGTCATCTTTCAAGAGTAGGGTGCATCAGTATTTCTGCAGGTGTCAGAATGTGTCAACACATTCAGTTCGTGTTATGTGGCATAGTAAAAAAAAATAAAAGGTAGGGTTTTTTGTAGTTGCGTGACGAAATAAATTTTATTTAGTTATTTGTCCTACAGATCTCTGCAACAATCAATCAGCTCCTGTTAAAGCCTGTGGTATTGATTTTGATTTGTAATGTCACAAGCAAGCCTGAAGGCAATGTGGTGGTGTCATGCTGAATGTTCCCCAGCAGTGCCTGTTAACAGAGGGAAGCACAGGAAGGCTGGAAACTGGTTCAATTTTCAATTTTTTGGTGCACAGATAGAAAGTGAATGAGCTTATAAGTGTTGGTCTTGCACTGTATACTTAGACTTATTAAGCCTTAACACTTTTATTACATGAATGATTTAATAAATTCATTCAAATTGGAGATTTGTTTTCTGCTGTTGCTTACGTAACGGTGATCTCACATAGTTCACCTCAGTGTGAAGCTCCCAGATGTGCATGAGTACTTCTGGCTTGTGCTAGCTGGGAGAAAAGTGCATAGTGTGTATGGGGGCTGGGTACATCTGCAATTTGCCCTTATGGGCTAACTGAAAGTAAGGTGCATGCATATGCATGTGTGACGCTGTTGAGATTCAAAGTATGCACATCAATACAGTCTTCAAGATTTTATTAGTGACTCAAGCTAGGCTAGGGCTGCATAAGTGGGTTGAAATCACAGTAATGTAAAGGCATCTTTTCAAAAATTGTACCCTTTGCCATGGTCATCTTTATACTTGTGCTGTGCTTGGTTTATTGTTAATTTTTCAATTTCTTTCATTTTCTCTTGTGACCAGGGCACACAGTATGTCTTGAGATCAAAGTGCCGGTGGCATTCTGTAGTCATAGACAGGATCAATACTGCAGCGATTTAAATTTTGTGAAACTCTCCAAAAGAGATTGAAGCAGAGAAATTCTTAGGCTCTTACATCTTAAAATCAATAGTATATTCATAAGCTACTTCAAATTTTACAAAATGTTAACGTTATCAGAGCACCCCTTTGCTGTATCTCATGATGCTGAGTCTTCACCGTGCCTGAAGTTATTTCTGTCTTTGCTGCCCATGTTGTCAACAACTGCTGTACTAAGGCTGCTCTTCTAGGTTAAACTCAAATGTCCTGTGGCATGTTCTTCCTCTCTCTGGGGGGACAAAGATGTGTGTCTTCATTGGAAAGAGCCTTTGTTTGCTTAAGCGTCAAGCCAGTGCTGTTTAGCATTCTTTGCAGTGTGTTTCAGTAAAGGATATGCTTGGTGTGGCTTCCCACCCAGGCTGGATAAAAATCAGGCTTCTGCCTTCAGGTCTTTGTTTCCAATGCAGCTAGCTGTATTATGGTTTGTCCAGGTCAGGTGCTGACATAAATGAGGATGGTGGTTTTTTTCCCTCCTGTCAACAGATATTAAACCAAGAACGCTGAGATTACTTCCCAAGCCTTGGGCTGACTTTGCCTTGGTTCCAGGCATCATTGTGGGGTATGATGTTGAAATATACCCTGTTCTGAGAGTGGATTTCCCAGTGTTGAGTCCCCCAGTGACAAGAACAGAGGAGGCAGATATACTGCAACACAGGTTGATGCTGTTCAGATTTGATTCCAAAGTTTGACTTATTCTTAGGTCTACCAAATGTCCCTGAAGTAATCTGCATAAATTAGCATGGGTGCCACTGAGGGCTTCAGTGGCGCTTTGAGAGATTTGTTCTTTTCATAATGAAAACCATTATCCATTTAACTAGGTGTTAGGTGTTTATCAGGCTTTGTCTTATTGATACCTGGCTCTAAGAAATGAAGAATAATAAAATGCAAAAGTTTTAATTAATTCTTGACCAACCATCGAGGGCCGTCAGATGAGCACTTTTCTTTTAATTGTCTGTCCTCAATTTGACTTCAAGTCTAACCTATTATTGAAAAGGAAGATTTTCAAATATTCAATTTCAGGCCCCTGAATCTGTTTGAAAAGTTTATTAACATTTTCTGTTGTAACCTCTGTGGAAAGAATAGCAACATTTAGACTGTGTTGTCTGAACCTGGCCTCTGTAGTAGTTGAACATGCTCTGTTTGCTAAGACACTACAAAATTCAAGAGCAGTGATATTGATTTTAGTTCACTCTGCCTTAAAACCCACAATTTCCAAAGCTGTATATTTCTATTTGTCAGCCCTCAGCTGTCCCAAATTCACAGTGCAAACAAGAAAAATTCAGCATTCTCGTTCTGCACAAAATTGTGATTTTTCTTCAGTTTTAAACCCGTCAGTGAGTGCATGAACAGGGACATTGACAAACTTGGCATGTCTGTGAAACTTGCCTGGAAGCTCTTAAAATTTTTCTTTTAAGTCCTTCTGTCAGTGTTAGAACAGGTCAATTAATAATCAGATTATTTTAGAAATCATGTCAGTGTGTGCAAAAATTTGTAAGTAAATTTTCTTTTGCCTTTTTTATTCCTGTCTCCCCCACTTAGGATGAAAATGCATAGTAGATTTGTAATTTGGACTTCACATCCCTGGTAGCAGGAGCTACATTTATGTAAACCTATTTTGCTTTTACATAAACAAAATCCAGTGGTTTGCCTTGCTATCAGACCAACTCACAGCCTACTTAGTAAATTAAATTTATTGCTAGCCTTTTTCCTCAAATCCAAAAATTTGGATTAAATATTTTCAACTTGGAACTTGACTGTTTGCTCTGAGTGGAGGCCTGGCCTGAAGAGCGGGAATTACAAAACTGTGCACCATCAGGGTTTGGTAACTAGAGCTGCTGCTCTTCCACCCCTTCTGCGTAATGCTGAGCACTATTTGACCAACTTTCACAGATGGTTGTGTTTTCTTGTTTATGCAATGCGAAATACCTGGACCTGATTTGCAGAAGTGCTGAGTGCTCACAGGTGCAACAGAATCCAGTATGGGATGTGTTTGG
This sequence comes from Ifrita kowaldi, assembly GCA_013398055.1. NCBI lineage: Eukaryota > Metazoa > Chordata > Aves > Passeriformes > Cinclosomatidae > Ifrita > Ifrita kowaldi. The sequence goes on from VZRS01001243.1 coordinate 28,358, forward strand.
AACATGTAAATTGTTATTTAATTGTAAGTATTCTGAGAGCACTGCTTCCAGGCAGTGCATGTTGGACACTCAAAATTAGTTGGTCCTTTTTACCTCCAGTGGGTTTTCCCTGTGTGCAAATTAGGGAGATGTCATTTTACCTTGGAGGATCCTGCATGGGATTCTGCAGTGCTTGTGAAGCTGTGAGGCGCTGGAGTGCTGTCTACCTGGCAGGGTATGAGTATGAGATATGAAATATGTTGGTGGATGGAAAGAAGTGATGTGTAATAAAGATGGCAAGACATCAGGGCATGTACTGAACACCAGAGGCAAAACAATCTATTGAACATCTTTCACTCTGCACTCTTACAAGGCTTCATTCTGTGGGGGGAAAAAGATTCTTGCTCATAAAATTAATTAACTACTACTTTGTAGTCCATATCTGTATGAGACAAAGGATGCAGTGATACTAATTGCAGAAAATCCAGAGGGAATTGTCTAATGCTATGCTAATTGTACACATATAGAGTCGTCCATAGGAGCAGTTATACAGCTATTATGCGCAGCTTGGCCCTCTGAGAAGTGTGTGCTTCCTGAATAAGGTTAGAACAGAAGCTCTTTTCCCTTTCTCTTCAGTTAATTCAGTGCTAGTGCATTGGTCTGGTGTTTTCCTTCTAGCTGCCTTATCTGCCATCTTCTTCTTCATGCCTTTTTAAGTTGTGTTTTCAATTGAAGGCAGGTTCTGCATAATTTTATTCACCATGGGTGAAATGTAAAATGTACAGTACCTTGATTTAACTCCGAGAAGTAAAGACATTTACAGGAATTGCACCTCCATGTACATTTGGCAATGTAAGATTGACTTGTTAAAATTTCTTTCATTCCCTTTCACCTTGCTGGAGGCATTAGCATAGCAGAAAGTAAGCGTAGAAAAGTGCAGTGTAAGCGTTTCTGCTTATTTTGTACGAGTGTAAATTACATATTACAGGGTGCAAGATAACAGAGATTCAGGATTTGTGTCTCTTTTTATGCAAGTAGCTACACTTCTTTACATCTGGTATATGTAAGTGTGCCTTGTATTTCCCATTTGTGGTACTAGAAAACTCTGGATTAAGTTGTCCATTATTTTCTAGTATTACCAGGTATGGATCCAGCATTTAGACTTACAGCCCTCGCAGAAAGTGAAAGTTCTAATAGGTTGTACCTGTGCTGTGTCAGAGAAAATAAACTTGTTTGCATTTTTTAATTGTGGTGGGTTTTCTGCTAACTAAAGCAAGTTAAACATTTGCTGCAAATTAATTTGCAAACCCCCTGCCATTTTCAAAGGCAGACTTTGCTCTAAGGTTTTCTAAGAAATGGTGCAATGGATGAATAAAATGAACATTTTGAAGCATTTTGTTTCTATCTAGCATTACTAACATAATAAATGAAATTCCCAATTTTATTTCTAACACAGATTTGGACTAAAAACTAAATAAACGACATAAGAGTCAGTACATGTACTGATTTATGGAGCAACAGACCTTTAGAGATGGATTCATATCCATAATATATGCCAAGTGAGATTTTAGGTGTGGAAAAATGGAAACATTAGGTGAACTCTTCAAGCCTTTGGGCAGGGACCCTCTGCATTGTCTCTTCTAACAGTCTTTATCTTCAGGAACATGTGGACCAGGTTGGTGTAAGGGGAAGCTGAGTAAATGGGATAGAATTGAAGATTTTAGCTCTTAGTTCCATGGTGTATTTTTTTTATTTTTTAGATGACTGCCTAAGAAATAGGTGTTTTTTGAGAACAGTTTCTCTGTTTCTATTCCAGACATTTTAGTGTAGGCAAGTACTGTTGTGTATTGTAGCAACACACATTTATGCTCAATGAGAGATCGATAGGTTAAATAGTGAGTCTTATGGGATTCTTTCTATACAATTAGCTTAGGTCTTCCTCCTAGGTATTTAAGATAAAACTCTCAAATTTAAAAACTCTTGTTCTATTTACCCCAAAACAGTACCAGGTGAGGAAGAAAAATCCCATGACAAACTAGGAGATTTATAGATTCAATTTTTATTTCTCTTTTTTTTTTCCCCACAAACTCCTGGCTACTTTACTGTCTCTTGGAAGAGGTCTTTAGAAATTCTTTGCCTCCAGAGAGCTTGCTTTCATAGCATCTCTAATTCGTCCAAATTGACTCATGTAAAAAGTTAGTCTTAAAATCTTCTGTCCCATCTGCCAACTTCTCAGCATTTTACAGGAAATGCTTCCCAAGAGAATCATTACATTCACCCTAGTGTGCTGGTTAAAAGGACTCTGGCTGTCATTGGGATACCTGCCATCTGGAATGTAGAGAAAATTACTCTCTCTAATATGGTAACTACTGGGAACCTCACTGAGAGAGTGGGCCCCCTTTGAGCTAGGTGATTCATTTAAAAGAAATGGAAAAAAAAAAAGCCTAATTATTGATCCTTAGAGCATGCAATTCACATTTTAGACAGAATTAAATGGATTAAAGGTATTAAAAGTAAGGAGGATATAATAATAAAGCAGAACTAGAAAAACTTAGTTTACCACAGAGTAAGGACAGTTAAGAGCAGTCAAATGATTTATTAGATGGACAGCTGTGATAGGCTTCTTTGTCCAATAAATAATGGGAGAAAACCTCTCTAAATTAAGTAGCTTTTGAATTAATTGCTATTTCACTTTTTAAGATGGTGTTTTTGTCTTGTTTTTTTTCTGGTCCACCCTGAAGGAATTGTAAAAGCAAAGCTTCCTTTCTGTGAAGTGTGATAGGGATTTATGGAGCAAACTAGATTCTAAACTCTTTATCTGTTCCCGTAGCACTGTCAGCTGCTAGACACTAACTCATCCTCCTGTGAGGGTAGCAAGTCCCTGTATTTACCACCTGTTTCTGTCCTGGGTTCAAGTCCAGCTGGTACCCAGCCTGCAACAGAGGACTGGAGGAGAGAAGCTGCTGCTGTTGTCAGCAGTGGAAAGATCTGCAGGGCTTCTTGTGAGGCTGGGCATTTAAACAAGCTGGTGTTGTTTTTCTGGATTCAGTTTTCAGGTGGCTTTTGCTTCACTAGATTTCTGTGCTGCTCAAGTTAAAAACAAGTAGGTAATTGTGTGTTTTATTTCATTAAGCTAGGATTTGAATTCTATCTTATCTCTAAGGATGGTTAGGATTAATAATAGTTCAGATCTGATCCCCACCAGAAGTTTTTCAGGAACGTAGGAAATAGTTTCTCTGGTACGTTTTTCCTAGACAATATTACATTTTCAGGTTTAAAATGATTAAGTAGAGAACATACCACTGGGACAATAAGACAGACTTCTCATTATTACTGTTTTTTTGTGTTCCCTGGATACTGATTTCAACAAAATAAATTTGGTTTGGGTTTAGGATTTTTTTCAAGAGATTTAATTCTAAACAAAGAAACTTGCTTAGCATTCTTTAGCATTGCATCCAAAAATGGTTACAAACTTTGAACAATAAACTGGATGTTAAATTATTTTAATAATTAATTATTATTTATTATTAATTATTTTTAAAAAATGATTCTGAGATTTTCACTGTAGAAAGAGTTACTTTTTTCCTTAGGAATAAGTATTTTGCCAAAATGAAAAAAATTTCAAAGTTTTTTAGAGTGAGATAGCTGACATAACTGGTATGTGTGGCCCTTTGAAATTGTTTTACTAACAATCATTTTGGGTCTGATGTAGAAACATGAGTAGATTTTCTTCCAGCCATCTTACCATGTATCCATTTTATCTCTGATACATGTTTTTGTTAGGACTCTGTTCACTGATAATTATCGTATGATACCTTTTCCTTTCCATACTTAATTTTCTATGCCTTGTGGTAAACTAACGGAATTCTTCACTGGCTAAAATTCTGAAGGATAATATTCCTTACAAAACCTGATTAACTTCTTTATTTGCTTGTATTGACTTCCTCTATTTTAGAGAAGGAAGGAAGAGAAATGCTGCTGCTTTCAGTACTATGGGGGAAATGTATAGCATATAGTGAATGTGTATTGACAGCAGAAGCACAGATGTATATCACAGTTGGTGTTGAGAGGGAAATCGAAGCAACCATTGTATTCTGGTATGTTACTTGCCTGCACTCTACTTCACCTGAAGGACATTAAGTTTTCATCCCAAGTTCTCCCACGTATTTTCCAAATCTGTGCAGCAAAATGGATTAAAATCAATATCCAAATGAGGACTTCATATGAGAATCTTACTCATAGAAATGAGCAAAACTTCACTTGTTCATAAAATCATTTGGAAGGTGTAGCCAAGTGTAGGTACAGGTTTTAAATCTGCAAAATGTCAAAATATCAGGGTTTATTAGGTGATACTGTTATTTTGGGGATGGGTTAAATTATTTATTATCATAGTGATGTGAAAGTCAATCCTGAATCTAGTAATGTACATCTTTAAAAAATTTTCTCACCCGTTGCATCGTATTAGTTTTTGGGGTTTATTAGTCAAAAACTGCATGCCACTGGAGAGTAAATAGCAGGAACATGAATAGACTTGAAAAAAAGGGAATGAAGCCTAGAATTAGTATCAATCATTCTAAGATCTGCCATGTCTCCACAATGAATTGACTAAAACATTCTTTTGTATGTTCTTGTGGAATACTTATTTCATGAGAAAAAATGTAATTAATAAAGTGATACAGTACACCTATACACTTTCTGTAGATTTTAGCATTGAACATGAAGACTTTACATCATCTCTTTTTAGGGGGCCTTCTGAAAAGGTTTTTCCTATTGTATGAATAATACATTTCCAACAGTGTCAATAACATTCTGAAATGTACCTCTAAAATAGCATATACTGTACACACAAACTAATATAAGAATATCTTTGGATTGATGAACCATCACATGATGTTCTCATGTGAGCATGTGTTCATATGAGAATTTCATCAGAGGCTTGTGTCAAGATAGCTGTGGTCCGCCATAATTACTAGGAAGAATTAATTCCACTATTCAAGGTAATAAGAAGGGCTATTCTAGCATCTTCTTATGTCGTACATTCAGCCTCTTGCTTGAACTATATTTTAAAATCAGATAAATAACTTTAATTATTCTTTTATTAAATCTTCACTTGGCATTTAAGTTCCAGTAGTGGTTTGACAAAACTGAAGCACAGGACTTGATATGCAGTAGAACTGTTTTATTTTTTTGCCATTTTGCAGGCATTGACCATTAAAAGAAGTGAGACAATTTGGCCACAAGTGGATTTCTTTCCTAAATGTCCAACAAGAAAATGTAGCAAAAAGACTCTAAACTTTCAGAGCTTTGAAAGACAGATACTCATGAGTGAAAAAAAAAAAAAAGAGCTGCAGGAAAGGCCTTTGGAAGATTTGCTTTTGCTTTACTGAATATTTGATGAAATAGACTGCAGATCTCTGCAGTTTGAGTCTAGTGAAATCCTTGTTGGCAGTTAAGAGTTAGTTGTCCTTTCTGGGATTTGCAGTGATTTAATCTGCCCAACATTCCTGTCTGATAGAGGGGACAGGACGTAGCAAAGACAGCAGTGAACATAATGAACTATTAACTTAAACAGCACTCTTGGCGTGTGGATCTGTCCAAGAAAAAAGAAATGATTGGAAGGTTTCCTAGTTCTTAATCAAGGATGTGTATTTTGATATTCCAAAGTACTGTGGCAAGAAGATACCTCAGAACTGAAAAGAAAATTTTGTCGTGAGTACTGTGGGTGTTAAAGACAAAGTGAAGCTTAAATATGAATACTTCCTTCATCCCTTGCAAATGTGGCAGTATGGGCTGGAAGAGAACCCAAATGGTTGTTTAATACAAATACCCTGAGCAAGAACAGGGCAATAGCAAACAACTTCAGGGTGTTCCAGCACTTATACATAATATTTTGGTTCATGTGTGTTTTTGACAAAAGGAAAATGCTTGTGAGTTTGTGTGGTAATGGATTTATTTCCTCTTTCTCTGCTGGTTTTTAAAATTTAAGAAAACCATGTAGCCTTCCATTCATATAATAAGGTGTAGGCAGTCTTTCAGAAAGTTTAGTTATGATTTGGTTGAGGTTTTTTAGTGTGTGTCACTTAAAAGAAATTGTTCTTGCAGATGGTCAAATTGGAAGAAAATGTGAAAAATATTATACAGTATGGCTAGTGCATTTATTTAGATACATAGTCCCAAGACGTCAGCTTGATTTTTTGGAAATAATTGATATGTTGCTGAGAATAATATTAGACAGTTATTGAAATGCTCTTCAAACTAATTTGTAATTATGACACCTAAGAAAAGAAAATAATCTGAATTAATTTATTGTGTAAGAGTAGTTTTGGAGTCCAAAGAATTCTGGTTTTACTACTTATATTGGTCCACTGTATAATTTAAAAGTGTCAACCAAATTTTTCAGAAATGGGTTATTGAGATAAAATTCCTAGCTTCATACTTTGGAGACTGAATTCCAAAAGAAATTGGGTCGGCCAGTGGACCTCTGAAGGATCTAAAGAAGATATTGTGATATTTCAGTCATTGAAATCTGTTGCGTGCATGTGGTGATCTTGGTTGGATTTTTTTTTGTGTGTGTGGTGCTGTTTT
>VZRS01001243.1:34954-147665 GCA_013398055.1 Ifrita kowaldi
TTTTTAAGTGGATGCTTTCCTTAAGAGCCTTGGTTCTAGATTCAGAAAACCCACTTAGAATCTTACTCAAGGCCTGGTAGGTGTAAAGGTAGATGCTTGAAACCAGGGTGCACTTCTTGAATAGATGTAATAATAATGATTCTATATGATTCTATGAAAAGACAGCTCTGTTTTGAGAGAGAGAGCTGCTTGCTGCTTGCTGATTTGCAAAAGGTAAATGTTAATGCATTTACACCCTTAATGACTGTTGTACAATAGGGATAAAAAATGAGATGAGAAATGCTGAAATGATTCCAGTGTGATTACATCCAAATTATATTTCTCGTTTCTTTCAGAACAAAAAACAATTGCAGGCTAATGAGAGCTCTACTCTTTCTTAATAGAATAAAGCTATTAACCAACTGGTTCTGCAAATTTTTGTTTCTTGCAGTTTGCATCTGTTCAAATGGCATTATAGAGATAAAACCAGTTAGATTCCATTAGCTCCTGAAGACACATAAAAACCTAGAAAACTGCTGTGGATGCAGTTATGTTTTCAGTGATGCGTTACTTCATCCAGCCTTAGGTCTAAAATAATATTATTAGGTCACTATCTGGGCATTATGTCTTTCCAGCAATATGCTATTTTTTCAAATATTATCATAAAATTATTTATGGATTATTTGCAGAATTCACTCCTTTATTCCAGGTTTCAATAAAGATAATAGCAGTCAGAGACAAGACAACACTAAATGCTGTTCAGTGTTCATGCAACACTGCTTTTGAGAAGTAAAATAATCTTATCACTTCTAGGAATGACACCGAACATTAAATTATGGGTAGGTAAGCTTGAAGCAGAATGCAGGGTTTTACGTATGTAAATTTAGCAATGATTAAAATATTTAAGTCAGACAGGCTTGTAATCTGAGACTGAGACTGATGTTTTCTTATTTATATTTGCTGAGGTTGGGACTGGAGGATAGGGACAGGGACCAGGAGGTACCTTTTTACCCAAGCTGGGAAATGCCAGCTACTCATTTTGAAATGTTCAAATTTTATATTTCTTCTTTGGTTATAATAAACTATTTCAAGGGACTCCAAAACTAGACAACAGCTTTTGAGAGAGGCAAAGACAATGTCTTCAGGTGTTTGCCTTTAAATAGAGCTCTGACTGTAGGTATGTAGGGCTGCAAATCCCAGTGAAATGCAAATTCAATACCTCAAATTCAGTGCCTCACTAGCTTCCTATTCTGGTTATCATAGGTGGGGACGAGTACTGGAAATCTTCTGTCAATCTTTGCATGTTCATACTACCCACTGCTAGTGTGTGTATGCCTTGTGCTGGTGAGAAGTTTGGGAAGCAGATGGAATGCAGCCCTCACGACGCTCTGTGGTGCAGCCAGATCAGTCGGTAAAATTGCTGAGTGTTGGGTGAGACTGGCATGCGGATGAGAGTGAGCTGAATTAAAGCTGAGAAAGCTGAGCTCAGAGAAGATGTTGCTTGGCAGCGTGAATTGAGGAAGATCTGTTAGGCATAATATCAGATGCTGTGGCCAAGTACTGAGTGCCCTCTGTCAAGTGTGTTCTGAATCTGGGCCTGTGGTGACTCCTGCCTGCTACCGGACTGCGGCAGCCGCGGCCACCACTGTTTCTGTTTGTCTTTGGCCAGCTGGCCCGTGTCACTGTACTTTGGCAGAGCTCTGCACAAAGTCATGCAGTTCTTTTTTTAATGTTTGTTTTTCCAGGAGTTTACTAGGTTTAATCTACAGTGTAATAACTCTTCTTCAAATGGGCAGGGTCTGCAACCCGAGTATTCATACTGTAGGAGATAAAAGATTGTGAATCACTCAATTATCTAAAAACCTATGAAGAAGCTATAGGCAAGAACAAATGCTGTTTGTTTTTGAGTCTCTTCAAGAGCTCACTGTTCAAGTTCTCATTAGTTTTTCTCCCAAGTATACACTATATTGGATTTGTTCAGTCATTCTCACTAGACTCTCACCGAGAGCTATGTATAACCTGGCAATGTATGTGTTATTTTTCATGATGGCTTTGTCACAAAGAAACAATTCACATGGGCTCATGACAGTCAGAATGTGTTGCATGCTGCCTTTCTTTAGGGAAAAAATTACAGCATGCTAGTATGTTCCATTTAAAGAATGTGTTTAAAAATAGTAAGTGGTTCTAGAGAATTTCCAGGCTCACAAATAGCAGACATGCTACAGTTTATCTCAGTTTCTAGAGGAACACCATCTGAGTGCTGAACCGAACTTTGGTCAAGATAACAGGGTGTTGGGATTCAGAATAACTAAAGATGAGCCATGAGAAATACCAGGAAAGGTTCTGATTAAGTGTCTTGCTGAATGTGTTGGTGGGATTTGTTTTGTTTGTTTTTAAAGACCATCATTGCTGTTACTGTAGGTCCAAAAGCGGTATTCAAGTATTCCCAAATTTACTCTAAGCCATAAAGTATCTCGTAGTGATACAAGAATTGTGTTACTAATATACATCCATTAAGATCACTAGGTTTTATACAAGGTATGTCTCACTAAGATACATACAAGAATGAGCATTTTGTTTTCCAGACATAGTCAGTAATTCAGACCTTCATTACAGTTCTTTTAGTAAGAAACTGGGAAGAAGTGTGGAGTTTAAGAAGACTTCTTTCATTTTTATTGACCGATTTTAAACTGATAGATAATATTTTGATTTCAAAATCTCACTGATTTATCCCATTTTTATGGATTATGCACACTGAAAATTCTAGGTTCTCCCAACAAATATACAATCATTTCTTTAGTGTGTGATATGTCAGAACTTTATTAATGTAGTGTTATAAAGGCACTGCATGTTTTGTTTTGAATTGCAACCACTGAAGTCATGATGGTGTCAGATTTGATATATTGTTACCTGTCTGGTGGCGGTAAGCACGACGTAGAAGAGTGGAAGAAAGTGTCTGTGTTAGAAACACATCTGCTGAATGGTTGAGACTCTTGTGCCTTGTACTTGCACTGTCTTTTGCTGTGTGATCTAAGCATTTCTCTTGTAACAGTTTTTTCTCTGACAGCAGCTAAGACCTCTGGTAATGTGAGAATAGGTGTGCATTTGTGTGTGTGTGTATATATATATATGATCATGAGGTAATGTCTGAAGCACTGGGCTACACGATTGGGCTAGCAAATGTTACGTACCTTGGCTTCTGTAAATGCAAGGTGGGTAGCACACTCTCAGCTGCAGTGCAGCAGCCATTCCACCGCTTTATAATTCTCTTGATGGACCTGTATTTATTTTCAATTAGAAAAGTATGGATTGAACTTAATGGGAAGACTTAGTTGATGGTTGTGTCAGCATGGCGCCCTGGAATTTTCGTGTTTTGTGGCCAGACAGGCAGTAGAGATGGAAAGTGGAGCCTGTATGAAACCAGTGGAAGAACAGCTACAATTAGTGATAAAAGAGAGGCAAGGATGTGGCCTTCGTGCAGCTCTGGGACATGCTATGTCATTGGAATCTTTTGTGAAGCTTTTTCACAGAATCAGTTAGGTTGCAAAGGACCTCTGAGATCACCAAGGCCTGAATGACTGAACACCCCCATGTCAACTGGATCATGGCACTGAGTGCCATGTCCAGTCTTTCCTTGAACCTGTCCAAGGATGGTGACTCCACCACCTCCCTGGGCAGCCCATTCGAAGGCCCATTTTTTCAAAAAGCTACTCAGTCCTAGTAGGCATTTCAAAATGGAAAAGCAGTCATGGCAGTAAGCGCACTCTCTCCTTCTCTGGGTATATGGAGGTTTAAATTACTTTTTCTTGCATCTGTATCTGTGAAGGCTTCCCCTATGAAACTTGTGTTCATATGGATTGTTCTACTATTATTCAAAGTTTTCTGGGAGTTGTTCTGTTCGTTTGGTTGGGGTGGATTTTTAAATAATTTTCTCCATCTTTACCTTAGTGTAAAAACTTTGTATTGCCTAAAAACCTTGCTGATGGAAGTGCATAATCGTATATATTAATAATTGCATCTGTTACTAGACTAGAGCCTTGATTAAGGCAATTTCATCTGCCAGAGGGCCTTGTCCTTCTTTATTATACTCAGACATTTTGAATTTGCATTCAACTGACTACAATCAAAGGTTTCTAGTGAAAATGAAAGTTCCAAACCAGCATCTTCTCTCCTCTATTAATTAAACATGAAACTAGCTGTTTCTGTTCCCTCCATGTTGACTTTATATATATAAGCAAGAACATTGTAACTTGAAAGCAACATTTTACTCTGACATTCGTAATACACCAGCTCTCAAGCCTAAGAATGTCCAAGAAGCAGTTTTGCTTTTGAAAAAGGCAGAATCATCTATTGGACTAAGATATGTGATATTTCTGGAATGAGAAATCTTGTCAGAGAAGTTTACACTTACTAGTTAAAGTGTTTGTTCAGTTAAACTGTTTGATATTCTACACAGTGTATGGTAGGTTCATGCGTATCTGCCACATAAATGTGGCATATATTTACTTCTTAAATTTCTTAAGCTTAGTTGTCTTTAGTATTTTAATGTGGTGGAGGAATCATCATCTTCACTCTCTCATTTTTTAACATGTCTTGTGGTTAAAACTTGCCTTTGGTCACGACTTTTATTTCTTGGTGCTGCTGTACCCCAGGCACTGTTCTCTTGAGCAGGGAGAGCCCTTCTGTGGTCTGAGTAGTCTAAAGCTGAAAAGAGAATCAAGCTCAGAGCTTGACCAGAAGTGTGTTCTTTGGATCGCTTCAATATTTTTTCTTTCAAAACTACCTGTTTTTCCATTTCAAACAAAAAGACTAGATGACGACATACCTCCCTTGCACCCCTCTTTGAAATAGGACTAAATTAATTGGTGTTTCTCCTTTCAGCTATATGACAGGCAAGTCCTGTCAGCATCTTTTGTCTCACTGCATTCCTGCTGGGAGAGGCAAGGCTCCTTGCCAGGCTAGTTTAGGATTGTCTCCCTTAAGAATACTTCCAATAACTCTCTACTCTCGTTAGAAACCCCAGATTCTGTTTAATTGCAGTATTCAGGACCTGTGCTGAAATCAAGAGAGTGATGCCAATGCACAGATGAATGTGAAGTTATTAGTGTGGAGTTCTTAGTCTTTGCTCGGCTTTAGCCACAGTCTTGACACTCAAAAAATCAGTACAGCTAAACGGAAATGAACATTTGAAAATGAGAGAAGATTGATTTGTACAGAGCCTGTCTCTGGAGGCTTAGTGGACTGTGTCCAATCCAAGAAAGGTCTTTGTATTAAAAATTCTCTGTAATATAATCTAATCAGAATACATTATGTCTTTACTTCCTTTGCTGTAAAGAGTGAACAGTAGGAAATTCAGCATTCATGGCTTCTATAGCTTTGAAAAGCTCTAACATTCTTCATAACATACCTTTTGTACATGTGTTAGAAAACTTTAACAGAAATATACTTATATAGCATCTGTGCTTTGATTTGGCAAATTAGGATTTGTAGTTTGTCACCATTATGAGAGGGATGTTCATATTAAAATATCAGAATTAGAAGTTTACCCCTTGGTCATTGATCATGTGACTCACTAGGCTCTTTCTCCCTGCAGGCTACAAGGATGCAACTATTTCTAAGATTTTTGTAAGAGTTGCCATCAGAATTGCTGCATCTTCTTGGCAGAACTTGCTTTAAATTCATTGTGGAACATTAGGAGAAGACAGGCTAGTGTAATGTCCTATTGCACTTGAAAAAACTGTGTCAGGTGAAGCTGTAAAGCTGTGAGGTCATTTGAGGATTATGAAATTACTGCTTGAATAAGAGAGAGCCCTGGATTAGTCCCTTTAAAATATAATGGAAGAAGTAAGTACCCCCTTGGCGACATTTGCATTCAGTAATCAAATGGAGCTTGAATTAAAGCCCCTCAGCATACAACTACTGTGAATGCAGTAAATGCTGTAGCAAACAGGTCATGCCTGTGACAATGCTTAAGCTGCTGCTTGTATGGTACCTACTGAGGTATGTCCTAAATTCTCTAAGAAGGCAGCAGAAACTTTGGGAGAAAGAAGCAGTCAACCTCTTGGCTGGATGTTCTTGTCCTTATTAAAAGTTTTTCCTGCTGCAGGGACTGTTCTACCCAGCTCCACTCCCCCTCCCCTGCTGGGATGTCTGTGACAGTGTAGTGAGAAGATCCAGAGAACAGTGTAACATCAATCTATCGTTAGTAAAAATTATAGCGTTTGAGAACTAAATTAATTAATGCCTAGCATGAGAGAACTTACTGAATATCCCAGGAAAATGAGAAGACTATGACAAAGATGTATGTAGCTATACAGTGGCCTATATTAGTTGCAATGTTAAGAGTGGGGAAGAAGTAAATTCCAAGGATCTACTTGGGTAGAAGATGACTGTTTTATGTATGAAGGCATAACATAGTAAAAATAGCGTAATGGTCGTTAAAAGGAATGTATTTTGTTGAGGTTCCTGTCTTTGGCATTTGCTTAATTTGCAGTAACTTCTTTTAAATTTCTAAATCCTTGTTCAGTTGCAACTTTTGGCAGGGAGAATTGATCACTTTATTTCTGAAGTTCTTTTGTAATTCTTGTCCTTTAAAATCAGCAAAAAATCCCAAAACAAAATACAAAACTGTGCAGATGAATGAACTTAAAATAATTCGAAAATTTACTGGTCCAATCCATTGAGAATCATAGCTGAGGAACTTACTTTTCATTCTCCTTCTCTCTAACTCCCACTGCAGATAGGGAATAAAAGAACTAGAAGACCAGACATCTGAACTTTTTTCTCTGTCTTTGTGGTCCCTGAATTTTGGGCACCATTGTAATGCATAAAGTTGTAGGTGGATAGTAATGTATGAGGAAAAAGAGGAAAAAATAACATGATGAAGATTATTGGCGAGACAGACGAGGAGCAGAGTAGGCTGAGAAAAGTAGGAAAATGTTGAGATTGGAGAAAAGGAAAATTCTTTGGATGAGATGTGGGTGAAAAAAGGAAGCAGCAGGAAGATAAAGAAAGTGAACAGAGATTGGAAAACAAAAGTTGGAGGAAGCTATTCCAGGACAATATGTGAGGAAAGCTTTAGAAGATAAGATAAGAGCATAGTAGAAGGATGATACAGTGGAAGGACTTTCTCTCCTGTGAAGAAATGGATGAAAAAGATAAAGAAACTCCACACTGAGAGTGAATGATCCTTCAGTGATTCCACAGGCAGTGTTGTGTAGGAGCCATGTAAATGGGAAAGAAAAACTAAATTAGAGAGAAATCAACACTGCAAAAACAAGAGTTCTCCCTTACGAAGAAGAGAAGGTTGGGAAGGCTTTAGTTTAATGAAAAACCTGCATGGCAGATCCATTCTTTCATGTAGGTCTACACCATAAGGACCCTGTGGGCACTCGCAGACACTGCAGTCCCTGCACAGCCCCTCAGGACTCCCCTCCCAGCCTGTCCATGTACTGGGACCCTGTGTCAGACCTCTGGCCCTCAGTCCCAGCAGCACTGCAGCAGGGTCAGTTTGCAGCTGTCCACAGCCCTGCAATGCCCAGCCACTAGCCATGCTCACTGGTGGCCCACATCCCAGCCCACCTTCGGACTGACTCTGGGGTAGTGCCCAATGTCTGGGGCTGGGAGATGGGATGAGCCTTGGCTATCAGACCTAGAGGCACATCCCCCGTGGGCATCTCCCACTGCTCCTGGGCTCTGGCACCCACAGAGCTTTGTCTTGACATGCACATGGATGGCCTTTGATAGCCTATTAATTTTTTCTCCTGCTTTAAAACGCTGTGAGGTCAAGCAATGGTGTTGTTGACATTCATGAATTATTGGCAAAATGCTGATTGAGTTGCATGGAGCATGCAAGTTAGAGGACCACTTTGTAGCACCATATTAGGTGCTATTAGGCTAGCTAAGTGTTTGGATGTAACAAATGTTTGGCTTTCCTGGGTCTGCCCTTGTCTCCTAAAGTCCTAAAGGCTGTTCTTATGCTCCCAAAACTGGAGGGGAGTTCTCCTAAAGGAGAATACATTCTACTAGACAGCTGAAGGCTTTTCTTCTGGAGGAAGGTTACTGAAAGCACTGTTTCTGGTGAGCTATAGGAAGAAAGCAGAAGGTTTGCTGATCATGCAGAATTACTTTACTTGTAGACTAGAAGTCTATATTTTCTCTCCAAATGGTTTTGTTTCAGACTTTTAGTCTTGAAGTTACTTCTTGCTAGTTGATCAGGCAATTTCTTGACTGTGCTTCCAGTAATACTCTATTTATCAGTGTACTCAAGATGATAGCTCCAATTATTTTCTTTTAACTCCAGACCAGAGTGTAAATGGTGTTGCACAGTTGAAAGTTTCACAGTTGGAGAAAATAGAAGTACTTATGAAAGTGGGGAAATATACTGTGCTGCATATACAGAGAAAATAGCATCTTTCTTTTTTAGTAATGACAAAAATAACAAGAATGAATCTTGAGCTACATTCACACACTTGCACATGCAGTGTAGATACAGAAGAAATATTTCAAATTGGATTTTTTTTTTTTGCAAAGCTAGCACAAGGCATATAAATCACCTATTTTGTAGGACTCAGTATGAACCAGTAATGGAATGTAGTTATGAGGAAGGGAAATGCAAATACAGGGTATGTTACAAAAGGTATTTCCAGTAGAAAATAATATTAATATCATTGTATTAAGTCACTGATGAGAACTGTTCTGTAATTGTAACTGTAGTTCTTGCCCCTTTTGTTCAAGAACTGCAAAATTTGTCTATGGGCTGGTTATAGCAAAGGGGAGATTGACTGGGGAGGGGTTGCCTTGTTTAGCCTAGGACAATGCAACTTAGATTGTGGCCTTTAAAAATGTTGAGGATATAAACATCAGGGAGGAATAAGTTAATCTTAAAGACAATGTTGGCACTAAAACCAAAGGGTATAAACTGATCCTGAATAAGCTTAGCCTGAAATTAGAAGATGGTTTCTAATTCTCAGAGGAGAATTCTCATTCTTCATGCTGCTCCTGGATACAAAGATGAAGGACAAAAGAGAGCTATGGTAAAAGCAGACCTTAGTAGGTTGTTTGATATTCTCAGATGATGTCTGTGATGATAGAAGCAAGGATGGAAACAAACACTCAGGAGTTTCCCTGTAGTTTTGATTTTGTTTTTGTGCACATATTCAGATTATTATTTTACTGGAGAGAATCAAAATAGTTATCTGGAGTACTTTGCTTATCATCCTGTAGACAGGTTTTGTATAAGATCCCTGTTTGTTTTATTTTTATTCCAAACTATGGAGGAAATAATGAGCAGATTGTTCTTAAAAGACTATGATCCATATTTTTCAATTGGTGACAAATGCCTCACTGGTTTGCCAACATTTAAAGTGAACTTTAGCAAGCTGAAATACTTAAACTAGTGCAGGCTCTTCCAGACTTATGAGTCATGACTCTGCTCTGGCATTGCCACCAGCAGTGGCAACAGTAAAGATGGATATGGAAAGATGCAAGAAATGCAAACCGTTCTATGATTCATACCTTGATTGCACTCCCTCGTTTAGTAGGGGAGTATTGATTTGCTTATTATGCAAACCTTCTAATGAGAAACTCTTTGCTGTAAGCTCTGTAGAGGACGCAGGGTGTTCTTTCTGTAATCTTCTGAAATCTCTATTGAATCTGTATTTTGCACTTCTTAAATTGTATTTCTGTTCTATGGACACAGTGCTCATGCATTTGTAGTTGTATGAATGGTTGTACTGTGGGCAGTAAAAACTTCACATGGACATGTGCAGACCCCAAAAGACACAAGTTTCCTCAGGGCAGTCTGGGAAGCAGCTCATCCTCAGCTGCCTCAGCATGGACTGACAAACCTCTATAAAAATGACCATATATGTCTGACTCTGACAGTTGTAATATATTGATTACTTAAAACAAATTATTATATCAGGGAAAAAAAACCAAACCAGACTGGCTGGTATATGTAGTCCAAACCAAATCCACAGCTGTAAGTAGTAGGGTGACATCTTTCTTGTTTTTTTTTTTTTTTTTTTTTTTTTTTGGTCTGTTCTTGAATGCCTTGACTGATTTGCCTAAGAATCCCTAGGAAAAATAACCCCAACTTTTGTGCAAGACAGTGACAACCCCTGAGCATACAAGAACCATTTAAGCCTTTCCTTTTCTTTGAGCTCCCCAGTTGTGTTTTTTCCCCTCTTAGCCCGCTGTGGAGAGTCTGAAAAAACAAAATATAAATTTGTAGCAACTCTGTTTCTTGTTGGGGAATAGGGCTGGAAAAACGGCACAGTATGTCATGGATCCTTATGGGTGCTGTGAAGTCCTTGAAGAAAGCCCGTAGATTATGAAGGATATATATGGACATATATATGTATAGAGAAAATGCCAGAAAGGCACCTACTGGAAAAGAATGTTGATTTTCAATCCTTTACCTTTAGGTGTAAGGTCCTGTGCACTTTTAACAGAATTTGATAAATTAATTTTTGGAGGTTCCTCTACTTTATCTGTTTTGCTTCTCACTCATGAAGAGTGATCTTCCTTTAAGTAATAATAATAATAATGAAGTGACAGTTGTTGGCAAAGGATTTGCTACATTTATTAAAGTACTATGCTAGTCTTTCAGACATAGATGTATAAATTAGGTTGTCCTGATAATTTATTGCTGACAAAATGCCGACAGCTTTCAACTGATTTTAAAGGCACAAAAGTGAAGAGGTGAAGGGAGATATAGAGTGATGGTCTCTACAAACTTCTTTTTACTATATGAGGTTAAATGAAGAGTAAACCTTATGTTGTGTATTCTTTTACAGATCAGTTGAGTAATGTGACCTGAACTACATAGATTGTATTGTCAAGATTATGCATGTGAACGATTTATAAGGATGTAGTTATCCAAGATTTTTACCTCATTTAAACAGATGTACTGTCAAGTTTGAAGATAGGAGTACTTCTTCATGGTTTTTTGTGTCACTTTCAAATCACTTTTATTAACAGCTGGTTACTTAAGCTTATATAAGAATGTGAGTGACTTACATAATCTGGTGATTTTCCAGTTTTACAATGTAGAGTTCTTACTCTTCCTTAGTTCTTACTCTTCCTCCCAGAACTATTCGTCTGCCGTATTGCTCTTAAGGAGTTACATTAGAGTGAGCCTTTAGGACAGTCTTCAGGAAACAGCAAAACAAGAAGTGACTCTCAGAATGTTGGATGTAGCTGATAGATGGAAGCAGCTCTTCTCAGCCAGTTAACAAGGCTGCCATTTAGTAGTCCTTAAAAGGTGATGGAATTTTGTTTGCTGCTGCCTTAGGATGCGCAGCTATTAGCTGTGACTAGAGGTTTATCTAGCCATGTGAGTGCAAAACCCAAAGAAAGCAGTATAAATATCTATTGAACAGGGTACAGTTATGTAATTGGCGCTTAGGGGTCATGACAGAGGACAGTGGTGATAAGCTAAGGAATTCACAAAGGGGAAGTTTAAGTGTTATCCAAATGTTTATTCTTTGATGAAGGGTAAACTACAAGAGATGCATAGTAATAGTAGGTGGAACTCTCTTTTACTTCTTAATGTTTCATTAAAAAATGACACTGCTGATAAGAGCTCAGAAAGTTTATTCTGGGGCATTATTCTCTGTGTTGATTCAGGGGGAAGAGTGCCATCTGCAGAATCCTTAATCTTCCCTGCTATAACAGCTCTGTCATGCCAGCAGCGCTCAGATGTTGGTGGACAGGATTTACTCTTAGCTTGTGAGATCTGATGTCCTCAGTCTTTTCTAAGGAAATCACCTAAAACCTGCTACAGAGCAGACTGCTTTTCAGTTGTACTAAGAAAACTTCATCTATAAGCTCCTTTCCCCAATATTGTTCAAAAAAAGATTAAGATGCACATCCTTGTTGCTTTTATAATCTTCTCTAGATTAACTGTGAGGAAGCAGGGGAAAAGAGATGAGTATTAGGTCAAAGTGTTTTAGAGGGGATGAAAAAAGCAGCTGCTGCAAAGCAAAAGAAGCACACAGTCCCTGCCAAAATCCCACCACCCAACCACCCAAAAACCTGCACAGAAAAACCTCTGGGAAAACGAGAGAGATAGGAGGCTTTCATTTATTTTTGTGAGTGTTTCCCACCTTCCTTCCCCATCTCACCCTACGTGCCCCTCCCCCACCCCCCTGCCCCCCCTCTTCTGGATATTAAGCTCAGTTACTCTATGCTGTGGCTCTCACCACTGTTTCTTAGGTGAGGAGGGAGGTGTTCTTTTTACTTCCATGAATGTAATGGATGTCAAAAGTATCTTTTTGAAGTGGCAATCATCTAGAGCAGGTTCTAACACATTTCTGTAGGCTTGTATTTAATATCTAAGCTTCTGCTGATGAGGTCTCCTTCCAGAATGCAATGAAAAAGATACATGAAAGAATGAAAGAGGCATTAAATGAAATACACAAAGACAACTTTGATCTAGTAAAGCAAAACGGAAAAACTATTTTTCACTAGAAAAACAGAATCAAGACACAGTAAAGGAGAAGAATCAGGGAAGCCAGAAAACAAGACTTGCCCTGACTGCAGAGGCCAGCGACGTAACAGAAGATAGCTCTTAGCGTAGGGTCATGTTTGCAAGATGCAGAGACCTTGTGCATCTTGCCAGTGCTCACATGATACTCACAAGCACTCTGCAGACTGTCAGATAGCTGTGACTATCAGTGCCAAATGCCTGGAACCTGAGGATTAGAGCACTATTTTTGTATTTATATAAATACTTCTCCAGTGTCTTTGAAGCATGTAAGAAGGGAAGAGTGTCTGAATATTGTCTTTGCATCTTGGCAAGAGGGTCAGAGTCGTGTGGGAAGTGGGGTTTTCCTTCATGAGGAAAAGAGATATTGCTGAAAGTTGGTAGCTTTCATTGTGACTTGAAATTTAAGTTCTTTCTGGATTCAGAGGAACTGAAGACAGAATCCCAGAGAATCTGTGTGCCTTGCTGTAAAGCCAGGCAGCTGGCAGAACAAGCCCATGTGACACCGTGCTTGGTTGGTGGTCTGTCAAATCTGGCAGCCCCGTAAGACAGAAAAAGGCAGAGAATGCCAGAAAGGAGGAAGGCTGCCAGCCCCGCATCTCCACCTGCAAAGTGGTGAGCAAGGGGCTTGGAAAGTCCAGGAATTCATTAGGTCTGGTGAAGGAGTGGGGCAGTTCAATTGGTGTGCAGTTGGGAACCAGCATCCCCGGGTGCCTCTAGGCAGAGAGGGCAGGAAGTGTCTTCAGCTGTCCCAAAGAAAATGGAAAGTTTTTCGAGTAATATAAAAGACTTTGTGTGTGGTGATTGTTTATTATTGCTGTCAAGGCAAGAAGGAAGAAATTTATTATGATGAGAATGAAACACTGGAACAGGTTGCCCAGAGAGGTGGTAGGTGTGACCAAGATGGTAGATGTTTCCTTCCAACCCAAACCATTCTATGATATTATTGTCTTTGTTGTTATTATTATTATTATTATACTGCATTTTTCCCCAAAGAAAAGATAAGATCAGATTTTAGAGGAAAAATCTTGAGCTGAAAGTTGCATGTTTTGATAGTTTGAAAAGAGTTGTGTGTATTTATCCTTAAGCTTTGGAGGTGGTGGATATGCAATGCAACTATTTTTGTTTTATGCATCCCTTTGATCTGTTCATCTTTCCGGCCCACCTCACCTCCATCTGTAGGTTTGTTCCATCTGATATGCAGATTTGAGCCTTCTGGGATTGATTTGCTTCTCTGTTGTGCCTAGTGCAGTGATATTTATGAGCCAGAATCCGTAGTTACTGAATTGTATCATATTTGACAGTATTTCAGGTAACCTGTGAAAAGTAAATATGTAGAAGGCTTTTGAAATTCTTAGAAAACATATGAGAACTTGATCACAGGATGCAATGGATTGAGGCCTTTATTTTCTCATTGTAGGAAAAACTTGTCCATATTGCGATTTTAGTGGTCACTAAAAAAAACCCCCAAAGGTGTTTCTCGGAGCTGAATTTTGCTACTCTATCAACAGTAGTTTCAGTAGTTCCAGTGCTGTATCGATGAGACTGTGGGGAAAGCAGAAGAGTGATGATGAGGCAGGACTTTTTAAGAATACTTTTAGAACTAGATATGAATTCTGGACTGAAATAATTTAGGAAATTGTAGCTTAAGTAAATCCTGTATGTATAAAGAGATTATTATTAAAGCAAAGCATAGAAGATCTGTCTGGTATGCTCAAGCATGCGTTTCACTTGTATCAATTTTGTGTCTTTTACATTCACAATTCAAATTAGGAATACTTCATGAGTATTGTGGTTCTCCAATAAGCACCTGGCAAATCTTGAGCCTGGTGATTTTTACTGCCTGAACTCATGTGCATGAGATGTCTGTATCCTTCAGATACTTTGTGTGCTGCACATTGTCTGTGGGGTGGCTTTCTTCATGTTGCTTTTTTTAGGTTTGTTTTGTTTTTAAGTTGGATATGCAACACAGTGAATACAGGTGTGGGAGAATTAGGCATGTATAAATAAGAATATTAATTGGCAAGACTCTGGCTGATGAGTTTCAACAGTGCAAGAGACATTTCCAAATGGTCAAATTAACCTCCAACAAGTTTTGAAATAAGGATTGATGGATTCCTGAAGAGAACTCAATTGGTAGTTTATTTTCTAACACAGCTTTTCTTACAGTAATGCAGCTTAATTTAGCCAGCAAGTTTTTTCAGTTTTTTCTTTTTAAGTGTAACTTAAATTTATGTGAAAGTATAATTGGAAATGGGTTATTTTTGCCAAGTCATCAATGAAATAAATATTGCTTTAGTAAAGTATGCAGAAGATATTCCTGGTCTCACTAAAAATGTGGCTACACCATAGCAAGCAACATACATAAGCATTAACTACAGCTGTAAATAGAAAAGTACTATCTAATACTATATAATGTAAAAGAATTGTAGGCAATGTGCAAACATTTTATATGGCACCTAAGTTCGTCGGGGTGGAGAGGAGATACAAAATCTTATACTGGCCCTATTAAAGTAAATGCATAGGGAAAAAATGAGATTTTGTGTGTACAAGCCCTGCTTTGTTTCTCTGTTTTCTTTCGTCATATTTGTTCACATTACCTTATGTTCTTAGCCAGTTATAGCTACATCACAGTGCAGCTGTGTAACATGTATGTCTATTTGTCATTTTTTCAGGTATATTTCAAAAAATGTCTCCTAAAATACTCAAACCATGTTGGTCAATAATTGTCAGAGTTGTGGGTTTGCTTTTTTTTAATTATCATTTTTCATTCTTTTATGTATGTACAGGAGCTAAGCTCTTCTGGAGATCTCTTAAAATGACAAGTTCTGAGTTGTTTTAAGGACTCTGTCCCATTTCAGTTTGAAAGGTGAGACATCCGAAAAAAAGGTGGCCTTTGCCTAAATTAACAAGGTTAAATTATAAATGGAGTGAAAAGTAAAAATCAATTTTTGCGTGTCTTCTTTCACAACCTATGTAATAACCCAGAAATAATCCTAAGTGCTCTGAAAATCCTCAAAGGCAATTTCCCTCAGCATTATTTTGGCTCATAGTTTTAATTGGAATAATAGGCACAGGCTGTTTAGTCCATAATTTTAGTGCTACCTTTCAAAATATTGCATTTGTTTTTGTCAGCCAGCACTTGGCAGAAACTTTTCTGCTCTCATCACATAAAAAATTGACAAATAATTGAAGCAGTCAGGAAATACAAAATCCAAGAGCTGGACAACACGTTTCATATTTTCTGGGTTCTAAAACTTTCTATGATTGTGCTTACTGGGAGGGAATTTTGTTTGTCACCTTTATCTGGGTTTCAGATGACACATGGACTTGAGTAAACTTTCTTTTCCAAAGCTTTTATTTCTCTTTATTGAGAGAATAATTTGTTGTGGTTATCAGCACCAACACTCTCAAATGCTTTGCTCTGCATGCAGCAGATGGGAAGTTGACTCTACAATTGCCTTCTTGATGTTAAGGCATCTCATCAATTGCAGCGTGCACTCAAGAGCAGCTGCAAGTTGAGCCTGGGATATTGATCTGGCAGACTCTGGAACTCCTCAACTCTTCTGTCATATTATGTGGATTTCATCCAATTCAAATGCCACATATTTATTATGATGACAGCTTTTACAGTATGGTTTTCCTGAATCTAGCTCTATGACCACTAGATATGTCATATAATTATGAACATATGTAATTGACTACACTTTTTTTAGTATTTTGACTCATTACAGTGTAGTCTAGTAAAGTTTGTAGTATTCGAGGGCAGTCTTTCTCTTATTTTAGACATGCTTCTTAAAATAATGTTATAAAATTTTATAATTTAGTTAGTAAAGACTTTAACCTTCATAAACCTATGAAACCACAAAAATCCATATAGGGCTCACACTGAAAACCTAGGGAGCTTTGTTTCTGTTGGTAGTTGTTTTTGCTCATCTATCAGGAGCAGATATTAAGCCTCAGTGGAACAGGCCATTTTTAGTCTTACCTCTTAATTTGTGGTAGGGATTTTTTAGTGTTACTTGCCTAGAATGATACTCTAAAATTGGAATGTAATCTTAATATGCTTGGTCATAAGCCTTCACCTTGTAGCCTTATTTCATAAGAAAAATGGTATTTTTAAGCCAAAAAAATTGAAATTTAAATTTGTTCTTTTTATATACAAGCAACTAAGTCAAAACTTTAGTACAGCTTCATGTGCCATTTTTCTCTTCCAATATTTTATTACATTCCATATTTTAAGAATAAATGCCTTGAAAAGGAAACAGCCTATTTCTTTGGAAGTTAAATAGTCATTAAGTGTATGCTCCTTAATTTTCCTGCGTTATATGTATGCCTTTCTGGGATGTACAATTATGCTTATAGTAAGGTGTTTATTGCAGTATAATTTATTCCTAAAATACCAGAATTTCATGGCATTTTAAAATTTTATACAATTTTCTTTCTGTAGATAATTACATTAAGGTAATTATATTACCTTAATGATGTGAGTAGAGTTGTCTTATTTCCCATGAAAGCTGCAACCCTTATGGCAGCTGTGTGAGTTAAGTGTAGTTATGTATGGTAATGGGGATAAAAGGAGTGAGTTTATCCTACAAAACAGTCATTCTAATCTCTGATCCTTCAACTTTGTGCTGCATGACCCTCTGGTTACTTCATTCCTGCATCCTTGCCTAGTACCATCTTGATCCCACAGAAATTTTAAGTGTGCTTGACTTCATGCACAAGGGACTTCGGCGTTGCTGTTCAAGCTTCATACATCTAAGTGTCTTTGTAGACGTTTGCAGGAACCTTTATTGGAATTTGCTGCAGGACTCCTTTCTTTTCTTTCAGCATTCCTGATTAAAGCTATGCAATTCCATTTACCACAAGCTGTAAGTCTTCAGAAGTAAATTATTAAAAATGATATTGGGCCATGTAAATTATGCAGACCTAATAGAAGTAACCATGCAATTGTCAGGTGTGTCCTTGTTATAATGTCCTGCATTATAGTATATAATCTCTTTATGTTGTGTACATGATTTGAGAATGGTACCTAAATTAGATGATCAGCCCCTCTAAGAGGGAATCTTGTTCTCTTTGGCTGTCAGAAAGAAATAATGTCACTGGACACTGTACATATTACTGCTTTACTGAAGGTCTTTATTTGGGTGGAGAAAGTGTTCCTAAATTAAAGACATGTTTGTAATATATGTTTAGGATGGCCTGAATATTAGCATTATTTGATGGTGAATTCTTCCAGTATATGAGTCTGATGCCGTGACAAAATTATATTGATATTACATAAGTCTCTCATTCCTCCCCCTCATAGTCTGCAGACTTCAAATTCTTGTTCTAAAAATTTGTTGTCTAAAAATTCGTGAGAAATCTTTCAGCTGACTTCTAAGCAAAAGAATTTCTGGGAAGTAGTGCTTGACAGGATCAGATATCTGTAGTGTTTAGTAATGTCTGTTAAAAAATTTTTAATTTTTCATTGGGAAAATAATGCCACACAACAGTAATCTGAATGCAAATACACTGAAAAACTAAGTACCTTTAATTCTTTTTAGATACACAAAGTTACTGATTGCATTATTGCTTTTAATGGCTGCTTGTGTCCAGTTTAATTCCTAGAAATTGCTTTTCTTGTCCAAATCTGCAGATAAGCAGCAGAACTAGTGAGGGTAATGCTTAAATGTTTTTCTTAACTATATCTAATTTCAATAAGACTGCACCTACATAGTTTTTCTGTTCATCAATATTCAGTTATAACTTTTTTCAGTAAGTATATGAATGTTTTTATCACTGGAAATGGTATACTTTTCCTTTATTCTTAAGATGAGGAAATCTAAGGAAAGCCCATATTTTGTCTTGTTTTCTTTTGATTTTGCCTTTTAGAGGGCATATGACCATATCCAAAGCCTGCAGTGAGCGTTCAGCATCTGAATGTATTTGTGTCAAGCGGCTGCAGTGATAATAGGCTGCGGATGATGCAGTCTGCATTGTTAAGTCTTCGGGGAGCTTTGCTCTGATAAACCAAGCTTCATTCCACTGCCGCATCTCAAAGAATAAAGGGAGCAGAAATGAGCAATGTTATAAGTCCCAGATTAAGTTAGAGAGATGCACAATGTATGAAAGAGCTTTTTGGTCCGTGACTAAATACACAATTTTTCATCCGTGTTGTCTGTGCAAAAAAATAACTGTTATTGTTTTAGAAAGTGCTTTACCTCCCCCAGCTCCTTGCAACCTTAATCTGGGTTCAGTAGAAAGGCTGTCAACCACATGTAGGGTGGCTACAGTACTATAGTACTGCTTTATTTTTTTAATGAAACAGAAAGAAATGAAGCCTTTATCCTGCATTCCTTTTGGTCTTGTGTTTTGAATGTACTTTGAATTCCTATTGCTTTTCTTCATTTTCTACCAAGAAGTCGATATAACTTGTATAATAAAGAAGAGTAATGCAAATCTCTTTAACTTCACATGACTAGCTACTAGAATACGGGTGACATTGGATCTGAAATTAGTTTGTCTGTTCCTTTGCTTCTTTGCTGAGTAATTGTCTAGAATCGCCACCAGCAAGGCTTTGGCTTAGCTTCTGGTGATGGTTGTATCAGATATGTAGTTTAAGAGTATGGGTACAAGTTGGTACATTAAGAATTAGAGATTTTGTCCTTTTCTGTATGTTCCCAATTGGAATAAAATTTGATGCTGTGATGGCAGAGAGGTATTTTAGTTCTGCAGTCTTATTTATGAAAACTGATTCTCAGTTTCTGAATGAGGACAGGTAACACAAAGTACTGATTGGAACTGCTGCAAACTCTGACTCAGCACTTCTGTTGTTCTCCAAAGAAGTATCTCTGCTCTCCTCTTTTAGCTCTCCCAAAAGATGCAGGCAGGTTCAGAGCCCAAGTAAAAATTAGCAGGAGCTGGGTGCAAGTACTTAGGGTGCCTTTGACAAATGCTAACTTGTTTCAGCCTGAACTCCTTGGTCCTGTGGTTTGCCACAGTGCATGGAGACATCAGCGGTCCTTTTCTCAGCAGCACGAAGAAGCTGAAAGATGCAGAGGAACCCTTGGATATTTAGCCCTTTGTTAGCAAGATATTTTGTTTCTGCCTATCAACAGAAAGACTCAGTTTCTCAACAAGTATTAAGAAAATACAATTTTTAGAAGCCCTGCTAGTAGTGCTTTTGTTGTAATAAGGAGAGAAGTGATATTGGAGAAAAAAAGCTGTGGCTGTGGTAAAAACTGTAGCACCTGTAGACTTTCAGAGCTGTATTTCAGTTTCAAGAAATGAATCTTGAAAGACTAGCTCTAAAACTCTGTGTAAGATTTCTGGTTTTTTTCCATGGTTATTCTTGAACATTATCCAATTGTTGTTTTATTATGTCTGAATTTTGTGCCTGTGTGTTTCTTTATATGGAGACTATGAAAATTATGAATAGAATTTTTGTAAATTAAAAAAGTTTTGTATTTCATGTATATAATTGTATAATACTTTGGTTTTTTTTTTTTAATATTATTATGTCCACCAACGTTTTTTCTTGGTTGTGCCCAGACTGGTATATCACCATAGCACACTAGGAAATCTAGCAAAATTTACTTTTAGGTTGGTTTATGTTATTAAAACTAAATGAAACTTATCATACGACTATTCCTTTAGTAAAAGCATTATGCAAACACTTGCTAGTATTAAACTGATAGAGGTGCAGAGTTCCATTCTGCTGTACAGTCAGAAATGTAGGCTAGATAATAAACAGAGATGGGTATTTTGATAGACTTTATACTCTTTAAAAATCTCTCCAAAACGTTAATATTTATAAGTTGTAATTCTGTTGCCAGCTTCAGTTTATCTCCTAATGACAGTTCCAGGTGCCAAAACAATGAATTGTATGCTTATATGATGTTCCTTCATAAGAAACAAGGGAGTTCAACTCTTGTACTGCTTTTGTGAAATTGCCAGGATAACACAATGGAGATGGAAAGGAGCAGTGGAATTTAAACACATTTGTATATGTGTGTATTGGGAAAAAGGAGAGAGCTGTTTAGTCATCCCGAATCTGTGAATACACGTTGCAATATCAACATAGCACAGTAGCAGTGAGTGAGCTTGAGGTTCTGGATGGCATTTCTCATTGGTAACAGATTGTTGCATCCAGGTGTGCATTTCTGGAATAAATACATGAGAATGTAAACTAGTAAATGGAAGAAGATTGTGCTAGTTACCTGTAGTTTGGGCTATTTGGTGCTCTGCTTAATGTCTTTTATTGGCTTAATGTGCTAGTGGATGGAGTATGTAGGGTTACATTCAACCAGGTGAAACCTTTTGCAATATTTAATTCCCCCAACATTTCTTTTTGAAGAACTATTGATACAAATTCTTATACGGTATTTGATCAAAAGTGCAATATATGAAAAAAGCAGAGATCATTGCAAATTATGCAGTAAAGTTAGCCTTTTCTTCATACTTTTTAAAGCAAGTTAGCAATGTAACAAATATTTGGTTGCCACTGCCGGGGACATATTTTTAGTTGTTAGCTGAGGCTCTCTGTTCAGTTGCTCTTTCTCTGTTTTCTGGTATTTTTTGCTTTCCAAGCCTGTATCCTGAGGGTATGACAGCATCACAGTGAACAAAAACAGCGTAAAAGGTAGCATAACATATTTTGGGCTGTCATAGGCTACCTAGCCAGGAGGATTTATTGTAATTTTGGTGTCTAACCTTTAGGTCAGCACAGAACACAAAACAACACTGAGTAAACTCCATCCCGAGATGTCTCTAATCTTGGAACAGAAGCAAAGTCCCTGATCTGAGTATTTTGTTCTGGTCTGATAACAGAGCCCAGATAAGATTATATTTGCATATCAAATATGGATAACTGTTTACAGCAAAATTGGTCTTACTAGCATTTAATATATGTGCTATTTAACTTTAAAAGCTCTGAACAATGAAGTTATATGGAAGTCTTTTGCACATTGATGAACTCTATTTTTCCATTATTTATCTTTATTTAGTCTGAAGAGCTTCTGTGATTGCTTACTGCTTTTAGGTTTTATGTTTGTGGGGTTTTTTTGTTTGTTTGAGGTGCTTATTTTATTTTATTTTTTTTAAGGCATGGTTTGCTCTTTTGAGGGTCATCTGATCACTTAGCATATGAGATTAGAAACTCTCAGGAGGGGTTTTGAACTGCTGCCATACATTATCTTTCATAATAAGGAAACTGGAAGGATGAAATTGTTTTGATTCTATGGGGCAACTGTAATCTTTTCTCACCTTTCCTTGAAAGCAACAACTCTGTTGTGGAGAAAGTGAAATTCAGAGTAGGAGAGAAAACGGCAATATGGAGTTGAGTGAATCAAGCTTGGAAGGGTGGGAGTGTCAGTGCAGAGAGAGAAGAGCTGAGATCTGAGTTTCTGTGCTGATTTTTGGGTCCTGCATGTTGTATAGCAAATTGTTCCTGCTTCTTTGTGCTGACAAATGCTTTTTCCCTTCTCCTTCTAACCCAGAATTTTCTGAAGTAGCACTCAGGCTTCCTATGAGTGGTATTTATCCTGCACATCACTTAACAACACTAGTGTTTTCCTGGATTAAACAATGGCTAAAGTGTTAGAAGAAGTCTAGGTACGATGCTTTTCAAACTAAAGGTGGTAGAATCCATATTAAAAACATTTCATTAATAGTGTCAATTTGTGTGAGCAAGAGTTGTTTAAAATTGACTGCAGTGGATTCAGTGTTTACTTACCATTTGATGGTTACTCCACAAGAAGGTTCTGTCTTGTGCAACAAAATCTAGTCTTTATTAAAAATAAATTAGCTGTCATGTAGTATTTCCTTTGCCATTTTTGTGAAACATCTGTGAAAAGTACATTATGTTCAAGTATAAAGATTATCTTATTATGGGTATCTTGATTTTTCTTTTTCATTCCTTCCCCTTGGAACGAGGTAAATGCGTAAACACTGTTGGAAGACAGATCTAATAAGAGTCTCTGTGTTATTTACTATTGGCCATGTATTTCAGATTTCAGTTTAATTTATATGAGTCAAAAAAAAAAAAAAAATCTTGCGTGGATCTCCAGAAGGGTTAATCCAGCCCCAGAAATTTAGTAGAGTGATGGCAGTTGAAAGTTAGCAAAGACACAAGTGAGAGACTGCTTGCAATTCAGAGCCTGTACATTTTTTATACTCTGCTGGTTGGGGAGGTTTCATCAAGGAAGCATTCTTCAGATTTTGCTTGTTAGTTTTGTCAGGATTACCTACTACACAGAAACCAATAAAAACAAACAAGAAGTATTAGAAAAGCAATGAGAAACTATAAAAAAACTGTACAGGAAAGCAGTTACTGCAGTAAGATTGATTTGCTGTTATTACCACTTCAGTATGGTGTTAATGAAAGAAGTTAATGTAAGGATACAAAACAAGTACTGTAACAACAGAACTTCAAATGCAGACAGTGTCTGATATATAAAAAGCAATTTGGCAATGCTTTAAGGACCCTTCTTTTGATAACTGTAATATTGAAGTCAAAGTGCTTTTCATGACTTTAGCACACTTGCTTTCTAGGAAATGGCTTGGATGCATTATGCAAAGTAATGAAACACGGTGAAGGCGGGTCAAATACTACCCTCGATATGTTCCTTACTGTATGGTAAAGATGCATGGGATGTTACTGCACTGTAAATCGACAGATAGCAAACCTTGTACAGATGGAATAGAACTGGAGGTGTCTGCAATGTAAAGACAGTTTCATGAACTCCAAATCTCACTGTGTGGCATAGTTGCTGTCCAGGACCAGCCCAGTCAGTTGCTCACTCCCCACCTTAAATGCGGTAAGGGAGAGAGTTGGAAAGGAAAAAAGAAGAAAAAACTGGTGGGTCAAACTAAAAGGAGTGTAAAGTAAAGAGAAGAGGTGGGACACCCTTTCTAGCCCTGGTGATGCAAAAGTCATTGCATCACCTCCCAGAAGCAGACTGAGGCCTAGTGAGTCTCCAGGCAATGGCTACTTTGGAAAGGTTGTCCCTCAGTTTTCATGGCTGAGTGCGACATTGCACGGGGTGGAACATGCCTTTGGTCAGTTAAGTTCAGCTGCTGTGGTTGTGCCCACGCCCAGCCGCTCGGCCACCCCTAACCTGCCCGCTGCGTGTCAGAATGAGGAGCAGAGACACCGTGACACTGTGCAGGCACTGTTCCACGTTAGCTAAAACACTGCTCTGGTATCCCTACACCAGTTCAGACACAAATCCAGAACACAGCACTGCATAAGCCACTGCGGAGAGAGTTAACTCTATCCCAGTGAGACTCACCACAGTCACTTTTCTTTCTTAGACGCTTCTGAAGCACTCTTTATGTAGTACATAAATGCTATACTTGTGAAAATAATAAGTTATAGACTTGTTAACTAAGGTCTTCGTTCTTTATCTGTGCTTATGAGGAGTAGCAAATTCATTTTACTTGTGGAAGTTCTGCGTAAGTTGGGACATCTTATAGGAAAAGTCTGAAAATCAGCGTTACACCATAAAATTGGTGGTAATCAGTACTTGTTTCATCTTCTGTGGCATTGCTGTCTACAAGATGGGGTAATCAATTGCTTTGTATCTTAGATAAAGTATTTTGAAATTGAATTGATTCTTGGATTAAGGAAGTTTTGCAATTAATTTAGGAAACTGTGAACCTCAAGCAAATGGATGTTTTATTTCATATTGATTCCTTTTCCTGGTCTTAAAATCAAGAGTCAAACACGGTTAGAAGGGAAGAAGGGGTTTTACCTCTGTATTTATTTTAAGGATCTTTAGGTGCACTGTGTCCAGGTTGAATGCACCTCAATGCACACTGCAATGCACACGCCCAAAACATCTGGTATATCATTATAGGTGTTACTAATTAGCATATCTATCAAAAATTCCCCAATGAGAGGCTTGAATGAGCCCCCCTCCCCAAGGAACCTTCCCCTGGATGGTTCTATCTTAGTTCACAAAATGTGTTCCAGAGAGGACCTTGGGGTCCAAGGCGTATTGGTCCCTAACTACAAAACCTCTAAAATGTTTAGTCTCCTAGCTTAGCAAATAAGTCCAAGAATGTAGACAAAAAGCACTAAGAATACAGAAGTTGTAAAAAGGTATAAAGGGGTATGAAAGAAAAGGCAAAAAATCGTCATGGCATCAATATCTGCTGAAGTTCTGTCATATGTTTTCAAAACCTACAAAAGACTGAATTATTTGTGGAAGTAAAATTTTATAGTGAAGCTGTTGCAGTCAAACTATTGCAAATCACTGTTAAGGGTTAATTGTCCTTTGTTTCCAATTCTGTTTCTCAAATGTTTTGACCTTGCTCAGAAAAGACATTGTGGAATAATGCCAATTTTCTTTAGCATCAAGGATATCTAAAACTGTTATCCCAGTTCTCATGTATAGATAGTCTCTTATGTCTCTGCTGGAGAAATGAGGCCAAAACAAAGGGATGGTGAAGATCAACCATCTACACAAATGCTTACTTATTTTACAGGGAAGAAAGAGCTTTAATAAAATACATCTGTTACCATTATTCTAATAGTTGGACCAGATAATACGTTAATTCAGCTTTAATTACAGGTGAGTAATTTCTTCAATCTTGAGCATACGGGGTGTTAGGAAAATTGTTTGCCTGAAGCACCTTTGTTTAAATAAGCAATGACATGATGTATCAACATTAAGCATGACCTTAACTGAAGGTAATAGCATTTTTTGCCTGTTTTGGGCACAGTTTGTGGTAGCATTGGAGAATGTAGGCTGCAAAAGAGTTAAAGATTTTACTTTCCAGATATTATTCATTTTAATGAGGAGTCAAATTTGTCCTTAGCCTGCTAATTCCTTTTTAGCTATGTTTATTAAGATTTTTCCCTTTGCATGTGTGATGTTTTCTAGGTCCCAAAAAGCTTTAGAGATTTCTATTTCTAATATAAGTTGCAAATGAAAAATGGATTGTTTTAAATTTTAACTAGTGCACCCTTCTTTAGGGAGAGTTTAGATTCTAAAATGAAAATTTGTAGTCTACCTACTAAAAATTGCTATCCTTTCCATGAAAATTTGCCAATCACACTGAGTGGAATTTATTTTATCTAGGCATTGAAAAATCAGGTAAATTCTACCTTATCTGATATGTTTTCCTTGTTCTGATGAGAAGATGAGCTGCATGTAAACAGGTCAGATATCACATGTAATAGTTGTCTACAAGATATGTTTCATCCACTTTGATTAATATCAGGTACGTGAGGTATCTTTCAGAGTTCTTGTTCATTGTTTTTTTATTTTAAACCCTGAATCTTTTTTTTAGAGGAGACCATTTACAGAGAGTTTTACTGCAAGACATGTATGTGCTCTTGTCCAGCCACTTCTTTTATTAAGCCTTTTTTTTCTATCTGTTCTTGTTAGGAGCCAGGACTATAATGTTTTGGGAGTAAAAAATGAAGAGAAAGTTAAGATAGACCTCTTTGGTTCAGGGACTGAGTTTAAAAACAGGAAAAGAAACAATGGACACATGTTCTCAGTATTTCTGGAACAGGTTTTCTTGATCTAACTTAAAGAGTAAACT
Organism: Ifrita kowaldi; assembly: GCA_013398055.1. NCBI lineage: Eukaryota > Metazoa > Chordata > Aves > Passeriformes > Cinclosomatidae > Ifrita > Ifrita kowaldi. Next base: position 60,963 of record VZRS01001243.1, read on the forward strand.
TGTGCCATGAATCTGACTTCTACCTCTCCGAAAACAAACAAGACAGAAGTATGTTATACTTTGACTTGGGAGGGGGAATAGTTGGTGGGCAGTATTTTTATGCAGCCCAAACTGCTGCCTTCCAGCCTTCTTATGGGGGTTGCTACAAGGATTCAAGCACCCACCTTGTGGAACTGATTAAGGTAGTGGTTTCGCTTAATACCGGCCCGTGTTTTCCTTCTGTCACTGGGTTGTTCCCACCTTGTTTCCACTGCCCTGGGCCTGTGCTGTTGGGGGGGGCAGTGTGGGTGGGGGTGAGGAGAGGTGGCTGGGGAACTGGAAGAGGGAAGACCAAGGGATGGGATGAAGAGGAGGTAAAGCCCAAGGGGAGGAATGGGACTGCTGGAGGAATTGATGCCCCTGCTTGTTTTAGTGGCCCAGTTTAATGTGAAGTCATGTCTTTTCATGCCTGTTCTAACACACAGATCTGTTTCTGATATGATCTCTTAATCCTCAATCATACTGCCAGTGCTTGAAGAATTATGTGAAAGATATTCTGATGTTATAATTTTCAGTAAACTTTGTTTTGCCATTGAACTTAAGGATCAAAAATTGAAGCATGGCTATGGCCCTGCACTGATGGGGGGAGGGGGTGTTGGTTACCCTCTGGTCCCAGCAGGCTGTGTGGATTTACTCCCATGGGTATAGAAGCACTCAGGTAATTCAAATGTAGCAGCATTTGCTTCCTCACTGCAATTAACTAGATTGCAATAAGATTATTTCATTATTTCTTAACATTACCTAAGCTATTTGATTGCACAGCAGCTAGTTCTCATATTAAAACCAGAAAAGTCAGCCATGAAATCTTAGAATAATTGTATGGTTGATATTTTAGCTAGACAAAAGTCATTTCTCTAACAGCTGAAAATTACAGTCCTCTTGTGTGTAACCCAATCAAAATTAGTGTAGAATGTATTTCAGATAAACTTATCTCAGTTGGAAACATCTCTATCCCTATTAGTTTGGACAAGCATGACAATAAAAAATTACCACAGCTCAACCTATTTGTACGTATATGGGGGGGACTCAAATTTCAAGCTTTTTGCTCTATTTAAAACTTTTTATCAATAATTAAACAAATATAAATTGAATCCTTGGAATTCAGTAAAACTTTTGGTTGCATTGTTTTTGCATGGAGTACCTCAATTCTATTTTTCTGCTGAGTGTGGGAATGTATTTACAAAATTTTGCTGTGTCATCTAGCTTTGAAGATCTAGACTGGCAATATAAAATGAGATTTTTCTCTCTGCCTTTGTCTTGAAGAGGAAAGAATTCTGATTCTCTTTCTTCCTGTGCTAGTGTGATAAGCTCAAAGAACTGAAGTATACACTTGATAGCATAAGATGAGTTTAAAATGCACAGCACTGCATACTAGTATCAGAATTTTATAAAATTTCTTAGTAACTGTTCAGTCATAGCCTTTTATGAAAGACATTTAGGTTTTTTAACTGCAGAACTTACATTGCAGCAGTTTATGCTGTGGAACCACTGCCCTTTCCTTTCAGTTGCATGCAAGACTTCTGGCAATTGTAGCAATTGTGTACCTGAGGAATTTATATGCAATATATCTATTCTTTAATAAGCTTTAACTTCTGTGGAAGAAATTATTGCAGAGACATAAAGTGCTTCCCAGAGGTACTGGCTGAAGTTCTCCAGTGGTCCTTAGAACATCTGATTAAGGCTGTAAGAGAGTAAGAGATTAATAATGGAGGGTTACATTGCTTGGCAAAAGATCATGGATTGATTACTGAGCATTTATAATTTTGTACTAAAATCTGGCCATTTTTCAAAACCTGGACGTTTAACCTTTTTTTTTCCAAGTTTCCCCACTTTGTAGCTATAAATAATGGTATTGCCAACTGTAAAGCCACTTCTAAGAATTTTACTTTCTTTTTGAAATGGATGGCAAATTAGAAAATTTATGCAAGTTATTTAATATTAGACCATTAGTTTTTGATTCATTTTAGTGGAGAACTTCTGCATATAAATTGTCAGTGCAATTCTCTACTCTGCTGTTTGGGGTGAATATCAAAAGGACAAATTTTTTGATTGGGATGATTAAATTTATTTGATACAGATGGAGAGGTGATGCACTTCCATCCATCATGGTTTCCTTTTTTTTAGTATTTGAATGATACTGAACTTGACTTGATGCTTGTTCACTATCTCTGTCTATCAGCTTTTTTTTTTCTTCGCACTGCTTTTCTGCAGATTTTCTTTCAACAGGACTGAATAGTAGTGTCTGTCAGTTTTGTTGTTAAAATAATATTGGACAGATGTTTGTTTTCCTGAAATAAACTGCAATGCATGTTGTATGGATACTATGGAAGGAAAATGTGATAGTTGGTAGTTAATGTTTCTTGCTTAGTATTCCCTTTTTTTCACTACACCCTAAAAGCTAGTCTGTCGTTGGTGCAGATAAAATTTCCTTGGTCATTGACCTGTTTTGCATTTGAAGTCAATTTAGTGTTTATGAAAGGCTTCAGGAAGTTATTGTCATTGACAGAAGTCTGTCTGAGCAATGTACATGGATTTTTTTTTTAATCTGTTTCATGGTCCACAGCTCTTCCACTGAGGAACCATATGCAAGAATGAAACCCCATAATTTTCATGGTGGTTGGTGTTCTTTTGTTTTGTTTCTTATCCTGTTAGTGATTTATAGGAGAAGATGTTTTTCCCCCTTTTTTCCTTTTTTATAATTTGTTTGGTTGGTTTCTGTCTGCTTGAAGGCATGGATGTCTCTGACAAGATTACTATCAGAAGTACTAATTAAATATAATGATAGTAGTTATTTTTAGTTTAATTTGCTAAGCAGATCATGGACAGTGTTAGTTTTCCCTGTAATGTCTAGTGAAATGAAAGCTTTGCACCTATTCTACCAATTCAGCACTGAAAAAAAATACATATTTTATGAACTGACAGACAAGCTTATAATGTCTAATAGAATTTTACTTCTTATGCCTTATACATGTCTGTAGCTACAGAGGACAGAGAATGTACTATTTGTTGGCATTCTATGTAAATTATGCTTTTCCATGAGGCTAATTGTAATTTTGTCCTTCATTCTGATATCACCTTTGAAATATTTTATGTGTATTAATTAACTCAAGGTTACTGTGTAGAATCGTAATATTTAGACAGTAACGTGATATTTGGAATCTGGCTTTTACCTGGCTTTTTTTTTTTTCAGTGGATTGGTTTTGTTTCTATAAAGTCATAACATTTGTCCTACCTGCTGCTATTATTTATCCCTATCACCATTAAAAAAAAAGATTGTGGGGAGCATTAAGCAAATGCTGTTTTGCAGTCACTGCTCCATTTAGATTGAATAGGCAGGATTTATACATAATGGTCTCGAGGTTCATTTCTATGTTATATTGTATGGGTGTCTCTTACATAGCCTTGGAATACATGTAGCGATACTAGACCTATGTGGGGAGCCAAAAATACGAACCATGGATCTTTTCATGCCAGACAGAAGAGAATCAGGGTTTTTTTCCTAGATAAGGTGAAAAATACTTCTATAATATAGCCAAATCTTTTTTTCTTTAAAAGTGCATACATCAGTGTCATGTTCTATGAGATAACCTTTAGTATAAACTGAGATGATATCAGGAGACCATTTTTTGAAAAATATACTGATTGAGGTGTCAAGGAGGGTTTCTTTCCTGGAAATATTGGGAGGAATTGAGAAATGAAGTGTTCTGCAATCTAAGCATCTGGATTTTTTAGATGTGGTGAAGGAGGAGACATAAATAAAATGTCCAAGCTAGTAGTAAGGCAGCTTAAAGCCTTTAAGAGGCACTAAGACAAAAAGTTTGATGTACGGAAAAATGTTGTTTCTTGGGGTTTTGATTTTCTAAAAAAACCCAAAAAGCCCAACAAATTGTAATGTCATTGATATGTGAGGAATGCTGAAATAAGTCTTTTTTTGATTGCAGGTTTTAGCAGAGGAAAAGCAGCATTTGCAGTTACTCGTAAATACATCCAGGGATTTGAGAAGGGAAAAAGCCATGCTAGATACTTACACCTCAGAACAGTGGGTGTATTGTTTTGTCATTGACCTTGCTGATCTCGTACTTTGGGTTTGCAAACTTGGTTACAAATTCAGCCAAGTATCCCAAAGCAGAACGGTGATAATCATAGAACGATAATATGAAATATTGATATGGATTTCATTTTTGCATGACATTAAAATGATAGAAATAGCAAAGATGATTTGCACTTAGATTTATTTTGCACTTTTAAACTTGTAAATCCTGTATTCTGTGTGTTCTACTCAGAGTATTAATCTCCCAGTAGAGAAATATTAATGCTGTTGTGCAAGTTGTTAGCAAAACTCAATCTGTTCAATGAAATTGAAAGCAAAATGAAAGAGGAAAATATGGTGGAGAACTTATTTTATGAGGCAAATAAGAAGACAGTGGCTTCTTAGTGGAGGAAAGTTTTAAGGCCAAAAGGAAATCTAATTGTTCTGAGAGGAATAATAAATCAGGGAGGGAAAAACCAGAATTATAGAACCTTGAGAATTTTTTTTTTATGTGAACATATACATTAAATAAAATTAAAATGTAGTTTGGAAATCAAAATAAATTTCCTAACCTTCATAGTTACTAGCTTCTCATTTCAGATCTGTGTAAGAGAAAGCAGATGCATTTAAGATGGAGGGAATTTAAGGAAATAATATGTAATATATGCAACACCAGGGGATTTATTTACTGACTCAGGGAATCCCTTGTAGTGTTCTTCCTATATTATAAACTTCTCTATTACAGGACCTATTTCTTTTTTTAATGTTGCATGATACAAAGTATAGATTAGGAACTAAAATTCATTTCTAAAATATTTTATTAGATTGTTGGCTTTTTCAGACTTTCAGTGCTTCATGCAGATATTTTGGTTTCCCATGCTGAATACTACCACTCAAGATTTTGCTACCCAGCTGTACCCTTGTGGCAATGACTTCTGACCTGACAGAAAGTGAGTGAGTGATTTCTGAGTGGCGCTGACCAGTGCTTCTGTGCAAATGCGTAAGGAGAAAGAGTTTATGACTCTTTTGATAAAACCCAAGAGGCAGGTCTGGGTGCTTCTGCTGTCAGGTGGGCAATCCGTGTCAGGTCTTGGATGAATCTAGGGCAGCTCTCTCTGCAGTAAATTGTCACTGAAAGCTGCCAGAAAAGTCAAAAAGCCTCTGATAAAAGCACAAAAAAAACCACCACTACAAGCAGTGGAACCTGCTAAGAGATGGCTCTCTCAGTCTGAGTCAAGCAGGGTGCTATGGATAGTCTTGGTTCATGGAATTTGTAGATAGAGCCAGCATTGATTGGTGACCGAAACCTGGCAGGTTTACATGATTCTAAACAGACTTAGTAATAGATCTGCAATCAAGTGTCATTATTTTAATGAAATTCCCAGCACAGGATGATTGAAAGTCTTTATTAGCTTTGTGTTACAAAGTCCCAAACTAAAGATTTTCAGGAGGAAGGAAACGAATGAGTGTAATTACATCCTTTGTATGCCTCACTGTGCTTCTTTATATTACTTAGTTGACCAAGCTGCTGGATATTTCAGTTGAGAGATGTGAAACATAATCCTGACTTTAGAGGTTTTGGCAAGTTATGGATAGCCTTGTTGGCCCTGTTGTGTCATCTTTTGTAGCAGTTTCATCTTTTAAAAATGTTTTATGCATTTGCAAAGACAACAGTGTTACGATGTATTAATGTACCATGTTCTTATCCCCATAAGATAATGGGCTATTATTCCTAGGATTAAGGAATTGAGACAGAATATTTACTGTCATCTGAAAGGAGAAAATATTTAGTCCATTGCCTTAGCCAGAAAGCCATCACTTCGCTGTACGTGCATTTTCTGTTTCAGCTAACTGTAATATTTGAAGAGTTGATGGGCATTCACTCCCTTTTCCTGTGATACAGCATTTGTGAAATAGAAAAAATTCCATTTTTTCCTGTTACTTTATCAAAGTAATGAATGAGAACAGCTTCAAGCTGATTAAGGGTAGCAGTTGCTTCTGTATGGGCGGCAGCTGTGCTCCTTGTCTGCTGAAGAAGTTGTTTGTTGCTTGGTCAGGACTGAGAGGCGGCTTTTATCGTGTCCTGGAAAAGGGGCGGCCAAGTTCATTTTGCTCCCTCCTTGCTGCAGGACAAGTTTATGCTGTGAGTTTACATTGTTAGCTTATGCTGCATATTTCATCTTGAGGAGTAGAGTGAATGGAATTACTATTCTGATTTTCCACCAATTTGCTCATGGGGGAAGAATAGTTAAGGTGGCAAAACAGGAAAAACTAGACTGAATCTCTTTATTTCTCATTTTCAAGCGAGAAAGGACTGTGATCCTAAAAGTCCTAAAAGGTCCTAAAGGTCCTAAAAGTCCTCTTCTCAGTATGATGAGACATTTCAATTACTATGACTGTTATAAAAGGTCTTGGTGTATGTAGTTGTACACTGGGTACTGGAGTGGTAGCCCTTTGAGACATTTGTCTTACTGTAGATCTCCATTATGTTACACACTGCACAGATGCATAAAAAAATCCAGCTATGTTTATCTTGCTAAGTGTTTATGTCCCAAGCAGAAGGCAAGATGGATTCTAGAGGCAGATGAGATGGAGAGATGCACACAGGAAAAGCAGAGACATACACACAAACAGTGGATCTTATGATCCACTTTTATGATCCCTTCACAGATTGCCATGGCTGTCCAGAGAAGGAGCAAACACTGTGTGGGAGATGAATTTTTTTCATCTATTACCTTTCAAGTGCAATGTGATCAAAGCTGCATTGATTGAAGCAATGCAGCTTATAAAGAGTCTGCTTTCATTTAGCTGGGCCATCTGATTTTGCATTCATTACGTAAGGAGAATGTTAATTTTATGACAATAACTAGTGCTTCTTGCTAAAATACTTACTCTCTGGGAGAAATCCTGTATGTCCAGGAACACTGATGCCCTTCTAAGAGAAACGATCACTTCAAAAATCATTTATAGTACAGGCGAACAAATGTCATTAGTTTTATTACTAATGATCATTTAGCCTTCAAGTATGTTCCTATTTAGAAGCTGCCTTGGGGACCCTTTTGTTTCCCCTACCACAATTGCATAGCAAACACTAGCAACAATTGATTACTCATGGAAAAATTAATGTTAAGTAATGAATATATGAATTGTAAGTTGTATAGAATGTTTTTCTATTGCTTTTATTTTTAATTATATTTCGCTGTTCTGCTTATTTTGTTCTTTAAATTAATTTTGAGCTGACAATGATCTACCACAATTTATGTACCATCTTAGAGTAGAAAAGTACACACAGCTGATTTTTCTCTTCATTTAGTTATCTAGCCTGGCCCTCAAAATGCTGAAATTGAGAAAGGAACATTGCTGGAACCATTTCCAAAAACTAGGTGATAAAGCGAAGCCCTTTATAATCAGGGACTGGCTTATTACACTCTGAACATAGTAATTGTGACCTCTTAACTTTCAGTCTTCTGTGTTTATAATTTGCTTAGAGTTTTTTTGTTTATATTTTAACATGTTCTTTAGAATATACCAAGTTAAAAAATGCTCTGTTGGGTCAGATCACTGGTCCATCTACCTGAGGAGCCCAGAACTGGACAAAGTGCTCTAGATGCAGGCTCACTAGGTCTGAGTAGAGAGGCAGGATCATCTCCCTTGTCATGCTGGCCACCCTTTTCCTAATGCCCCCCAGGGTACCATTGACCACCTTGGCTGCAAGGCAGCCACTCATGGTTAATCCGCTCACTGGGACTCTCAGGTCCTTTTCATCAGAACTGGTTCCCAGCAGGTCAGCCCTGAACCTGTAGTTGAGATTATTCTTCCCTAGGTTCTTTACACACCTATGCAGTACCCTGTGAGAAATTCCAGAAGCTAGTTATAGACTCCGTTTTCAAAAGCAAAAAAACACCCCAGGAAAACAAAACAAAGAGAAAAATCCACAACCCAAACAACCCCTAAAATGGATGGGAGTATTTCTTTCAATCTGTTGAAAACTTTGCAAGGATTTGTTCAAATTTTTCTCCATTTTCCCTGTATTTTCAGTACATTTGATCTATCATGGTTTATATGCTTTCCTCTCCCTGTTTGGGTAAGTTTCCAAGTTTTTTAAACTGTTGGCTTTTTCACTGAGACAATCTCCTTTAGTTTCCTGTTGAGCTAAGAAGGTCTCTATCTGCTTTGTTCTCTGTTACAAATGTTAGGCAGTTTTATCTGGTAATCTAATACAGTGGTTTTTGAGCAGCTCATGCTTGCATTGTTGCATGGTTTTTCTTGACCACTACTTTTGGGTTTTGTTCATTTAGTTTGTCTTCTTGCACCATTTCTATTTGTGTCCTTTCTTGAAACCAAATATCCTTATGCTGGATTTATTGGAATATTCCTTTTTTTTTTAGTGTTATTTTTAATTTTGTTGTGATTATTTTTAAGCATCATGTTTTTCCATTCATAACTTGATACAAGTAATTTGCTCCACTTCTGAATAAAGCCTGAAGAGCTTCTCTTGGGGAATTTAAGATTAATTCTTCTAGAAACCAGTCACTGCATCCAAAAAATTGTATTTCTGCATTTTGTCCTGATCAGGTATTAGTCCATACTGCATATGGACAGTTAAAAATTGCTGTTTCTGCATATTGAGTTTTTTTGTGTCTCAGATAACATCCCCTGATCAAACACATTTCTAGGCTTCTAATACCGTTGTAGAAGCACTTACAAGTTTTGCCTATACTTGTTCACTATTGCGGGTGCTGGTCAGCTGACATTGCAGGTGGTCAGACTTGCTTTTCTAGTTAATCCTTATTTCTCCAGTTCTTTGTATATCTCCTCTTATCTCCCTCATCTTATGGTTGCATTGAAACAGGCTATTTCTTGGGCCTTGGACAAGGATTTTTAAGCATTTTGGAGAATGCTGCCATGGAGGTCCTTGACTTCAGTTCCCAACTAAGAAACTGAATGTAGCCTTCAAAACATCTTTCCTACACTCCTCTTCTTCCTAAAGTAACAAAGGAAATAGTGACCATGATCACCTCTCCTTCATGCCTAGTTATAGCTAATCTAACTTTTTGCTAAGTTCTGCAGTCTTTAGACTCGGTGGTGGAATTATTTGTCAGTCCCCTTGGACTTTGCAAACCATCTGTCATAACCTTCCATTGCCAACGCTGACTTTTGCCTGTTATGGAAATTCCCAGAATTGCAGAGCCCCCTCAGTACCTGAGGATGCTGCAATACTGCCTCTCAGTCCAGCTTGAGCACCACTACAGCTGCAGCATTTTGGACCATCTCATCTGTGGGCCTCTTTGTGAAGGGTGCTCATGTGAAATATGCAAAAGATAGGACAGGTATCACTTCTTAGCTCAAAATGTCATCAGTGTCTCTGTCACAGAACCTATTTGGACACAATTATTTTTTTTTTTTTGCTTCACAGTAAATTGGAACAATGACAAATGAAAGTGACCATTGTGGATAAAATGCCTGTGCTCTGAGTATGTTTTTCATGTAATTCTTTTGCATAAGTATTCATACAAAGTAAGATGAAGTAGCTCTTTGATTGTACTGAAGGATTAGGTTTGGCCTAATGCTGGCAGTTGGTCATAAACCTGAACTTCTGAATATTTAATACTTATTCTTTTAATACATCTCAAAACTTTGGTGAACTAAAATAGTACCTTTTACCCAATGCCAGTATTACTTGTTCTAGTTCAATATATTTTCTTTTTATTATGCCAACAAAATTGCTTCTATTTATTGCTCCCATATGCTGGTATGTTCTGATATTGAAATAGTGAATGATTATTTTCCATGTCAATAATTTCAACATTTTAGTTAATACTTTATAGTATTAGAGTAGTACTATTTATTTTGAGCATACATTAGGGTTAAATCTAAAAACCAGAAATGTGTAGGAATGTAAGTATTAGAACATTTGTACTTGTCTGACGAGGTAAGATGTGAGGGAGTTAAATATATCTTCTGTATAGTTTCATTTTAACTCATGTTTATGAGGTGGTTATCACTTCTCGAGGAGATTAGAGAAAAAATAATTTGGATTATTATAGGAAAAAATAGATTTTTTTAAAAATTTCCTTTATGTACCTAGAAAAACATTCTTGCACACTTCAGAATATTTAAAACTATCAGAACTATTTTTGTCTGTAATAAATATTAAAAATCATTAAATTAATCACGGCCCTTTTTTTGAAAATGAGTTCAAACTGTATTTCAACTATCTGTTCAACTATCTTCACAGTATTTGAGATACCATTTCAAAATTTAGTTTAGTGTGTTTATTAGTTGGAAATCATACTTAATATAGAGGACTTACAACTGGGTGATCTTGCAGAGCGAAAGTTTTATTTCCACTGTTAGTGTCTTGGAAATTACATTGTGAATCAGAGCATTTTGTTATGGTGGTTTTGCCAGCTTAAGTGTGAGATTTGTTGTTGCTAAGCTGTGTCTGAAATCACACACAGAAACCACTTAAAGTGTTGATCAACTCTGTTCATAGAACAACACTGCCATAATAAATGTTACTTATTTATTCCTGTTATCTCAAATTGCTCCAGAGAAGAGAGGCAGAAACCCTTTAATGTGAATAGGAAAAGAGAAGTGCAGAGAAGAGGCATGATCTTGTGAGGATATATGACTGAGTGCATACTCCAGTAAAATTTGTGTACTGACTTGTTTATTCACACTTTCCCATCAGACCTGTTCTGTTTTCACTTGTGGCTAGACATAGCCCAGTCTCAGCAAAACATTTTGACTAAATTCCCATTTATTGGAAGTGATGTAAACACTGGAGAGCTAAATCCTTCTTGGAATCCAGGCCTCTGGAGGTAGCTTCTTTATTTCAGAATCCTCAGTATATTACGGGCGGGTTACTCTCTGCAAAGATCTAATGAATCGCTGAAGACAAATCAGCTGTTTGGTTGGCATGACTGTTACACGTGTATTGGAAGAAAGAAATTTATTTTTGTGTCCTTATTATTGCTCATTTTGTTGCTTAACTAACACAGACATTTACCTAAACAGTTATGTTTAATAGATTTTAACTGTGTCCAGTTATCCAAGCATAGCCTACAAATTTCCACAGATAGTTCACTCTCTTGTAATGATGAGAGACAGTCTCCTAACAATTTTTAAATTAATTAATCTGCTAATTCAATCAAAAGAAGAGAAGTTCCCACATTTCAGCCATCCTCCATCCAGGTGACTAATTATGATATTCTTGTAAATTGGGCTGCTGGATGTCAGGGATTTTCCACTTGGGATTGTGGGTGTTGTACCATCTTCTGAAGAACCAGAATTGTGTCCTCTTCAAGTCCACCTCAGTTTTTTCTTCTCCACTGTTTTAAAAGTCATGTTTATAATATGATATATAATTTTTCAGATACGTGCAGCTTTAATCCATACTAGTCCTTTGTGTTTAAATAGAAGTTCTCATTTTTCATTGACATTTTTTTAGCTTATGAATACTGTTTTGATTTCTGAGAGTTTTCTGTTATTTGGCTGTTAAATATTAACAGTTTGATGTTAAATTTGCATAATAGCAAAAATGACTAAAGGACTTCCATTTCAAGGAGGAGGAAGAGATCTGATTTTTTCTGTGAGAGAAGGGATGGAAAAAGAAATGGTCTATCATGCTTATATTTGTTCCAGTGTAATTTTCTTTGCCTTTCATGAGAGTATACCTATTATTGTGCATGTTCTAGAATAGAGAACACAGTTTACCATTAAAGTATAACTGTGCTAAAAAGCCTGGAGGCATTATTCTAATTTCCTCTTTTGCTGCAAGAGGGTGGTGATTAAAAAAAAGGGGGAAAAAACCCTTTCAAAATTAAAATTTTATCTTATTAGGTTGTGAGTTTTTTTAGCCTACCAAAGCAGTAAGCCTTTTCTTGAGTTTCAGCAACTTTCAAGACCTAAATTTATCAAAAGACTGTTCAGATAATTTCCTGCTTTTGTGGCTTTCTGCAAAGAATGTATAAATTATTTCTCCATAGTCTTCAATTATGCTGAGCCTTAGGAGCTGTTAGAAAGCATGCTGGAAAGTCTTCCATAACATGCTTAATTCTGCATATCCCCTATTTTGTGGCTGGGTTGAACAACAAGAAGACAGAAAACACAAAAATATTCTCTCTTTCCTGCATTTTCTTGTTCTGCCACCCTAAATTTCGGTATTCTTAAAATTTCATGTTTTCTTCCTTTCTTTTTTTGTAAAAGCCTCTTGGTGTTATCTTGTAGAATCCTTGATTGTAGGTGGGTCTACAGCATCCTTCAGTTAGGGGTCTGGGATATATGGTGTCCTTAGTCCGCTAGGCTGTGTTTGTGACACGTTCCTGTAGTTGCTGGGTAGTGGTCATGTGCTTACATAACTTAAAGCTTCCAGCTGTTGTGGTTTGAAGAATATTTTCCTCCTTCATATTCTCCTTAATCAGTAAGTTGTGTATTAATCTCCCACCTCTATTTCCCATATTAATGCAACAACAAGAGAAATCTGTGGATTTTTTTAAAGCATTTTTTCCTCATGTATGACTTTGGTTGAAATAAAAAAGGGATTCTTTGAACTAGGACAGTCTGAAATGTAAGGAAGTCCAAGGAAAATACCACAACTCTGGTGAACTGTTTTTATTTTTGTGTTCATTTTGTGTCTTGTCTAAAAAAGTGATTGTAGATACAGTAGTTGGATGGAGGAATATGTCTGGATGTTAGTTCCTTTAATTTGAAGAATTCACCTGTTATTCTCCTGGCATACAAGGAGAATTGGAAAATAAATTATTCTTAATGTGGATTATTAGTTACAGTACTATATCTCATATTTGTATTAGAACTAAGATGTAAAAATCTAAAGGGAGAGACAGTTGGTTTACTCACAGAACCAGGACTGGAAAGGCTGGAGATGTTTGTGCTGGATTTGCTGCGACAAAGCCTCAGCCCTGACTGACAGGGCCCATTCTGCATATATTGGAAGAATTGAGGATCAGTGTCAATTCAGTCACTGGTATCTCTGTAGGAACTATAGGGCCTTGCCTATAGCTGACAGCTGTAGTGCCTTTGTTTTGAGATGTGAACATTATCTCAGTTTGTTTTTTCTTTGATAGTTTTGTTTATTTCTGGCCTGTAAGACAGCTGTCAGAAGACACTTGTCACTTACTGTCCCTAGTGACTGGTTTGGATAGGACTGAACAGCTATGGTTTCCTGTCTCCCAGACTACTCTATTCTTAATGCCTTCTTGTCAGGAAGAAAGGATGCCTGCCATTAAGGAGTTATTACCACGAAGCTGGCTGCAGGAATGACTGTCACCAGACTGGTCTCTGATGCACTCTGGCAGAGTCATGTGTACATTTCTGAAATGGAAATGAGGGTTTGCCTTTCTGCTCTTTGTAACGGGTGTCTTTGGGGTGACCTAGGGATTTCATTAAAAGACAGAGGAAGATACACCAGTAGATTAAATGACATTTTGGGACTTGTATCTCACCACCCTTCATTCAGTGTGGAATGGTCTCTTTGCCTTTGACTTTATCCAATTGTCTTCCAGCAATTACAAAAAAAAAAAAAAGGGTTGCCTGTACTTGCCCTTCAATGCTTGCAGAAGTTTATAACACAACACAAAGGAGAGGATTTGCAAAGCTGCATTTCTGAAGTCCAGTGGTATTCATGGGATTTGTGTTTGAAACAAACACAGTAAGGTTCAGGCAACTGTAAATTGGGATGTTTGGAGGTGAACAGTGCAGTCATGTTGTGTTGCTGAGACAGAAGATTCCTTCAACCTCCAGTGGTCTGCAGCTTGTGGAGTCAGAGGTGACGTCCTTCTGCTTAACACAGTATGTCTGACAACGTAAGCAGTGTTCCAGCTGTCTGCTGGGAGTAATGTCAGGGTGTGGAGGGACAAGACCGTTAGCATTTTGTGGACAGAGTCCAGTGTCTGTTCACAGAACTGACTTGCCAGTCACCCAAATCCTACGTGCAGTGTCTGTGGGGTTCCATGTCTTCCTTCCCCTTCTGAAAATGCTGCATTTCTGATTTGGAAGTGGCCATATGAGGGTGGTATCCTCCCTTTAATTTACTAATGGATTACTGCAGAGAAAGGTAGTCCATTGCTTTTGCTAATATCAGCTCAAGTATTTTTCTTGTTTTATTTTTTGCCCCCCCCACCTCCAATTCATTCCTGCATAGTTAAAACACATTGCCAGCCCAATGTGGGATTCTTGGATGAGGTTTCATAACAGTAAAGTCACTTTTAGTAGTTACCTGATCTCTGTCTAAAAAGACATTTGAAAAGAGACAACCTATATAACTGCTGATTCATGTGATTACTGCCATTTTTGTACAAGCTTGAAGTGCAGACATTTGCTTTCAAACTCAACAGAATACTGAGGATCTTGTTACTGTGCAATGATTTAAGCAATTTAATTATAATTTGCCACCTTCTTTCTTACTGATGGAAGCCAATTTCTCAGGGGCCAAACTTTGAGAGCCGTATGGTTACAGAGCAGTAATATTTTTATTTTCTTGAGACTCTGTGCATCTTGTTCAGCCCATTAATTCCTCTATTCCAGTGATTTTGCTAATTGTTTATTTACTGCTTCAGATTCCAACTGTCTTGTTAAAGCATCAACTTCATTAGTATGATAAAGTGCTTTCTTTCTTATCATAGCTCACCACTGATGCAGCTTTTCTTTATATTCTCACTTTAATGACATTGAATAAAAGCAAATAAGCTTAACCCAGTAATGTAAGAAATCTGAGACCTTAGTAGATTTTTAGGGCCAATAAGAAAGTTTTACACTTAAATAATTTTCACAGTATGAAAGTTGGCAGTGTTTTTACATACAGATTTAAATGTGAATGGATGTAGCTCTTTGATGTGTATGATGACAACATATAGGCCATATTGCTGTTAGCATCATCTAGTATGCTGCTTATTTAAATTTATTTTTGGTACACAGATAAAGGACAAAGGGATTGACTTGGTTTCACCTTTCTGTAGCTCTGAGTAGAGATGCCCATTGCAGACCCTTGAATTCAGTGTGGTTGTTTCTGTGAGATCTGTCAGAGACATTTAGTTGTGCACTTGCCAGCAATGCTGATCTGAATAGAATCTCTCTCACTATGCTGAAGAAAGACCTGTGTTTGAGTAACTCTGTTTGATAATGCTAAGATACGTGGTAGCACATAGTCTGCTAAGGGTGTTTGAGAGAGCTGCCTGATCCTCAGCAAGGAAGAGGTTCCCCCATCCTGGTTCACAGTGTGAACGGGGAGGGATTAGAATCTTGAATTTAAACTCTGTGAGTAGAAACACGGAGAAGTGGAACTAAGCAGCTCGGCTGTCTTCTGTGCTATGTGATGGCTATTCATCCTGGCAAGGATTGGAATAAGTGGTTAATAGAGGTCCTGAAAATATTTTTCTTAAAAAGACCCAAACAACGAAACACCATCTTAAAGGTCTGTTGGCAGGTCAGTCAGCCATTGGACCAGAGCAATAGCAAAAATTATGTTCTTCCATTATTCGTTGCTGTGAATTAAACGCTTCATTATATATGCTTTTGATGAATGGCTGCATTCTACGAGTTAAAAAACTGAAGCATGTAAGAATTTGGCAAAACCAGAACATCTAAATGCAATCATAGTCATTTTCTCTATCTGGAGATCAGAGAGATTTGCTAAATTTAACACGTATATAGGAGAATATGCCAAAAGATAGCAGCAGTGGTGAGGCAAAAATGAGTCATCTCCAGCTCTTGAGAACCAGATGGAATTTTCTTTTTCTTTTAACTGGAGGTCAGTTTTATAGCTATAATAGTATCAGAGCTCATCAAAAATATCTGTGAAGACATTTTTACCTCAAAACGGTTTATGTTAAAAGGATTTTTCTTTCTGTATGAAATGTTTCAATTGCCATTAAAATTTATAATTTTTATGCAAGACAGAAGATGATGTATAGGTCTTTGAAAGGCAAGTATTTTTTTAAAAAGTGCAGATTGCAAATCAAGGAATGTTAGAACAGATTTTAATATCTGTTTCTCTTATTCAGGAAAAGTTACCCACAATTAATTCACTTCCATGGACTACTGTAAATTTGTTGTAGGGAACTCTAGGATTAAAAATAAGCAAAACAAGCTCAACAATGTAATTACTGAAAAGAACAGAAGGAGAACACCCTCCTTGCCCCACAAAGAAGAAATTTTTGGTTTTATGGTTTCTTTTCTGTACTCTATAGATAAGATCTTGTGATAGTTAAACTTTTGAGGGCTTCTGGCTGTGGGATTCTGTAGTAGATAAGAAGCTGTCTTATTTTCAGAACAAGCAGTGAGTCCTGTTTATGGTGTAGAATTAAAAAAAATACAGTTGTAGAGCTATGAAAATCCTTACAAAAACCCTTCCCCTCCAAACCTGTTTTAAGAAAGGGAAAGTAACAAATACTGGTTAAATTCAAAGTAAATCTACTCTTTGTCACCTTACTTGTCTCCCATTCCAGGAATACCTGCCAAAGTGGTTACTTTATTTTTTTGGCCGAGAAATCTTTTGTAGTCATAAATTTTAGTGGGATTTCAGTTTCACACTGTACTCATGACACAGGGGAAAAATGAATGTAGTTTCAATAGCCAGTCTTCCAGCTGATTTTGTCTCAGACTTGGTGTGGAAGCCACCAGGATCTTCCCAAGCTCTGTTGTTGCTGGCGCTTTGCAGTGCAGCATGTTTTCCTCCCTCCTTGTGTCCTTGCATATGCTCGCTGCCTTCAAGAGATGAGAGAAGCAGTCTGAGGTGAAAGGGGGATTTGGAGCAAGACTTGTCTCTGAAGCTGAGAGCTGCAGGCATTGCGCTAGTGTAGCTTCCTCCTGCATCTTTTAGAAATGCCTGAGGGCTTGCCTAGTCTTAATTTCTAGTAGCAAGTGCTCTTTTATTGGCCTATCTTTAATGACTGTTTGGGAATCATCTGCCACTTCTGGATACATGCTGCTAATTGGTGTGCGTGAAGGTGATTACTATGTCTATGTGGAATGATCTGCCAAGTACCCCAGCAAATGAGAGGTCTAGATTTGTGGAGTTTTTTTTCTCCATCTTTGGATGTGTTTTTTCATATTTGGTTAGAGGTTTAATAGGAATTTCACATAAGCACAAACCACCCTCTTTTATGTAAATATTTATTTTCACATTCAAACATCTATTTAAAACTTCTGTAATTCTTAAGGATCTGAATCCCCCCAAAAGACATCTAACTTGTGTGTAATTGTTCTTGGAGAAGTAGCTTGTTTTCTGGCTTTGCCAGGGAGATTGCTTAAACACACTTAGAAAATTATATAAACTTTCTAAACTGTAAAAGCTTCTTAGGCAGCCACCAGCAATAACATTAAATAAAACACTTGGGCTTTATTTGCACATAAAGTCTTATTTTTACATAGGAATTAGGTATTTATATTTGCTTTTTAATAGAAAATGTTTCCAATAAATGTTAAGAATTTCAGTAACGCATAAAGTTGCTACAAGGGTTTTTTGAGTGCTGTGGAGTTTCCCTAAAAATTACATGAAAGCAGTAAAGTGTGAAATTACATGAAGTTTTCTTGAATGTAAAACTGATTTTCTTATCATTTGCTATTCAGGCCTTCTTAGATCCCATTCCCTAATAATTTTCTTTTTAACCAGGTACTACATTTCTTGACCATCTCTAACAAATAACAAAATTAGAATATATGTACAAATTGGCATGAGGAAAAGCAAGAAGGTGATGAACAAGGTGACAATAGACTCCAAGCAAAAGTTTAAGGAGCCTGTTCTTATATTTTCATTTTAGCAAGTTGGGAGTTGAAGGACAATGTATTTGTTGAGGCAAGAGAAGTGAGTGGTTTGGTAATTCAGATGCAAAGGAGCACAAGCTTGGAGAAACTGGTGCAGAAAAAAATGCAGTGGCAGAGAGAAGTTCCTGAGAAAAGCCAGGACAGAGTATCAGTTGGGATGTCTGAGGAGCAAGTGAGACACAAGAGCCTGACACAAAGAGAGTTGTGGCTCTGTCTGCTGTGACTGTGTTGGAGAAATCGAGATGTTGGCATTTTCTTGCATGGGTTATATGCACAAGCATATGCGTTGTTTTGGAGAAAGGAACACATCTGATGCAGTGAGATCAATCCAGGTGTTACGTGTTTAGAAATGGTAATTAAATTGGTAGTTATGTCAAGAATTCTTGTCATATCATATACATACAGGTATCATTCAAATAAACAGAGAACAAAACAAAGGCTTGTATGTTTAGAGTCATTAAGCTTTGTGGCAAGTCCTGTACAGTCTGTTTTAGGCAAGGGTGTTCAGCACTAGTTTGTTGTGTTATTTCTTAGTATTTCCTTTATATGAGCATTTATTCCTATTGCCTTTGTACTTCTGAGTAGGTTTGTAAGATCTGTTTTCTTTTTGATCAGCATGCTACAATTAAATCTTTAATTCAATGCTGTTACTTAACTTTGTTTCTGGGAAATGTTGCTGGTCTGGTATTTTTCTGTGTCTTAAAAACTATAGACTGTTGTTTCATGACTACAGAATAACAGGGGAAGGAACATGAGAGAGGGAGTTGAAAAAAGTTGGTATTGGGTTTTGGAGATAAGACCAAGAGAATTGAATCATATGTTTTGGAGAAGAGCACTATGAAACCTAAAAATAACTTGTTTTGTTTTTGTTAACAGAGTATTTTGCTTATGGTGAAACCACATAGGTATACATTTCAGGATTTTTGAAAGCATTCTGTATTTATGTAAATGCTATTGGAAGCTGCACTCTGATAACAAAATTAGATAGCACATCTAATTGCAAAAATTAAAAGGAATTGAATGTTGAAGGACAATCCTTTCCACCAAGCCCAGCTTAATTGGAACACATCAAAACTCAACCAAGTCTAATCAAAACTCCATCTCCTTTGTATTAATTTAAAAATCTATGCTGTGTCTGCATGGTTTTAGTTTGTTTCAACAGAAACATCTTTTAGCCATAAATAACAAACAATTCTACTTGAACAATGACTCCATTTCTGGTGCAAGTTTGATACATCCATTGTAAGTTGTCATTTCCTTCAGAGGTTCTTAGATTTTGTTTTGCCAAATATAATAGAACACTGAAAAGCAGTGTGTAATATAGTGTGGCTGAGTACAGGCCAGGAGTCCTCAGAAACTCTTCAGATTTAACTTGTATGGTTGACTTTGTGCCCTCCTGCCTTTCTTTCCCCTTTTCCTTTCCCATTTCCTTTCCTCTCCTCTCCTCTCTTTTTTTTCCCCTCCCCTTAAGCTGCTAAGTGGAACTGAACAGATGTGTAAACCTGTCTGGGTAAATGGAACAGAGGCAGTCACCAGAAGATATTTTTCAAGCCGCTAAAATAAACCCAAAATAAACATATTACTATATCTACTATCTCTCTCTCTCTCATTTTTCTTTTTTCTTAATAGAATATGTCTTAAATAGAATATATCTTACAAAGGCACACCTTGATTACTTTCAGTTTAGTATGGTGTATTTTAGTAATGATTAAGTCTGGTTTTGTTAGGCTCTGCCTACCATTAGGAATATGGTATAGTGCAATGTTTTCCTGCCAAAAGCAGCACCTTCCAGAAAGCTTCTCAGCACGTCATAGAATAAATATAATCAGTCTTACAATGATATATTATTAATGTGTTTCTTGAGATAGCCAAAAATGAGTTGGAGCATCTGTGCACTTTTTTATTCTTGCGGTTTGTGATTTTGCCTCAGTATTCTTATCACTGCATCTATGTAAGCTTTAATTTCCTAGTTAAATATGTGTAACCGATTTCAGGCTTTCAGGTCTTAAAAAGTCATCTTAAAAACATCATTACAAGTTTGTCTTTAAGTAAAGACCAAATCTCTGAGACCAATGCTTCTCTGAGCATTTCAGAAAAAAAAAATCCTCTTTTAGAACAATTCAAATGCAAAACCTGAAGGTTTGAGTCATCCACTGCAATAAACAATGTAATGGTGATGTCAGATTTTTGTTTCATATTTCATGAATTTGTGTTATCCATAGCAGAGAAGTATCTTGTCAATTAACTTGTAGTTCCTTGGGCAACCATAGCAGCATTTTCCTTCCGGAGCACTAAGGCCGCTGGTTGTTCAGTGGGGCTGTCTATGCTGTGCTAGTGACCTATTGCTTTAAATTGATTTAACTCCTGCATGCTGTAGTGTTTTCAGGTGGTAAGGCACAAAAAGACCTGTATAATTTCATTCTACAGGCTTCACTTTCCTTTCATTTTCACCATCTTTCTAGTTTAATAGTAAATATAGGCTTTGGGATGAACCTAAAATGAGGTCAGTATTGAAGTAGAGAATAAGCTGCATTTGTGTAAGCAAAGTTTGTGGTTCAAGTTATCTGCCCTTATCGATATATCTTTCTTTTCAAAGAGATTTTTTTCATTTTGTTTTACATTTGCAGTATTGTGATTGATGTCCTGTTCAACAAGGGTCAAGAAAATCTCTGCCTAGCTATTAATATTCTTAAAATTTATGACAGCATGTGGGGAAAAGACAAAATTTTTATGTCTTGTCACTACTTAAGATGAATTATTGGGAGCTGGAAGACAAGTCAAACCAGAAACCTTGAATTTTAACTTTTAACTACCCGTAATTCTGATTTGCTAGTTATATGTGTGTATATGTGAATGTGCGTGTGTATGCATGCATACATAAATCTTGTTCCATGGTCCGTATGCTGTAATCCTAACAGCATGCTCTGTCATGCCTCAGGCTTGCCAGCTTCTTTTATTAAATATAATTTTCTACTGTGGTGGTTACTGTAAGAACTTGTGATTGCTGACTTGTACTTCAGTTCTATTATCTTATGCCTGCCCATAAAAATTGGACATGGAGACAACTGGTAATTCTGACCCAACATGACAAGTATAGCAGGATTTCTGCCAGCTATTCAGTTCAGGTTTTTTTTTTTCTTGACATGGGTTTCTTTCCTAATGGCACTAGCTTGGACATAGATGCCTAAAGCCTGACCACAGCAATTCCACTCCTCTTCCTGGGACAGACAGCTGTGTGGAAGCTGGACTGCCAAAGCCTCAAAAAATTTATGCTTTCTTCACAGAATTTTCATTAGCTTTTCCTGCTTCATCTAAATGTTTTGGAGCAGCTGACAGAGCACTGGAGAGTTGGCTGCCTCACAGTTCATGCTAGCTGAGGTCTATAAATCCTGTGTTGCCTCAGGATTTATTCATGTTGCCATCATGTCGACTGTGGCCACCCCTTCACTGTTTGGGGGCTGAAGGCTGCACTGCACATGCTTATAAGTTAATACCAAAACTGGGGGGAAACTGACCTTGTGACCGGGGACTCAGGGTTTGTGAGTAGAGATGGAATGAATGAATGACAGTTTCTTTCAAATATCCAGATTTGCACATGATTCAAGTTGAAATTAATATGGTAGAGTATTCTTTGCTTGGTCTTTATGTGATTTCGTTAAGGCACTGGGCAGTGAAAGAATGTGAAACCCCAGTTCACACTGTGCTACTTGTTAAGATACAGCTGTAATTTCAATAGCTGTGCAAAGCTTGTCTAAATTACTTGACATTTGATGCCTTCAGCTCTTGTGAGTTGGTTTTCATATGGCCACTTCACTGAAAACATGAGAGTTCTGAAGAAGGCGAAAGTTGGCCTGTGTCAGAAACAGTGTGGCCAGCAGGACCAGGGAAGTCATTCTTCCCCTGTACTTGGCACTGGTGAGGCCACACCCTGAGTACTGTGTCCATTTCTGGGCCCCTCAGTTCAGGAAGGACGTTGAGACACTTGAACGTGACGAAAGGAGGGTGACAAGGCTGGTGAGGGGCTTGGAACACAAGCCCTGGGAGGAACGACTGAGGGAGCTGGGGTTGTTTAGCCTGGAGCAAAGGAGACTCAGAGGTGACCGTATCACTCTCTACAACTTCCTGAAAGGGGGTTGTGGTCAGGTGGGGGTTGGTCTCTTTTTCCAGGCGACAACTGACAGAACAAGAGGACACAGTCTCAAGCTGCGCCAAGGGAAATTTAGGTTGGATGTTAGGAAGAGGTTTTTTACTAATAGAGTGATAATATTTTGGAAACGTCTGCATGAGGAAGTGGTGGAGTCACTGTCCCTGGATGTGTTTAAAAAAAGATTGGATGTGTCACTCTGTGCCATGGTTTAGCTGAGGTGGTGTTAGGGCATGGACTCAGTGATCTTGAAGGTCTCTTCCAAAGCGGTGATTCTGTTTCTCTGTTGCCTCTTATTGGACAGGCTGCTGTAAGCATGCTAAGGCTGGGATTCACCTCACTTAAACTGGGACGCCTAAGAATTGGTCACCCCAGCCTAAGCTGATCATTGAAGAGTCCAAGGAGAGGAGTAGACACCTGCAGAGGGCAGTTTATCAGGGCTCTCTTAAGTCCCAGTTTCACAAGGTGTCTCACTTTCTGGAAAACTAATCTCCTGCCATCCTCTATAAAGGAAGCCGAAGCCAAGTAGCTGTAAGTGACAGATGTAGCTAAAGAGACTTAGCTGAGTGAATTTTAGGTGCTTTAAGGGTGGTACATCCTGGTCTTAAGGGTTTGCAGGGGCTCAGTGAGCCAGACGGACTCAGTAGAGCCAAAAGAAACACATAAGGGCTCATGGCTCTTAGTCTCTTTGGTATACAGATGATTGTCAGCTTAGCTTTGCTGCCATACTTAAAAGAGGCAATGTGAAAACTTTCATGAGATTTTGCATTATGCCTTTGTTTTAGCAGTTGATATGCATGCAGGAATAAAAATGGCAACGAAAAGTGATATTCTTTGTGATAAGTAGACAAGTTATTACATTGTATTCTGTGATTTAGACATATCTTACATTAAGAATTAAATTTTAAAAATATTACAACAGGGCTCTTTAGTCATGTAACATATGAAGAAAAAAAGCAAAAAAATGTCCAGTATTAAAAGATCCAGCATTGATTTTTCTTTGGCTCAGATGAAACCATTATATTGAATCCAGTCCCTTGAAATGTTCTTTTCTCTTTCTCAGACTTCTCTGATTTACAACTAAAAGTGCAATTTTTAGCAAGGGTGGCACTTGATAAAGAGCAGCCTGTGAAAAACAGGCTATACATAGAGCCTCATACTGGAAATAAAAATGTTTATTCTTCTATCATCTTTTGTAGCAATTCTGACCTATATCTGGGAGGTTTTCTAGTATATCAGATGCAGCTCCTGTGATAACATGATCCTTTTTACTGTCCCAATACTCTCAAAGTACAGTGGAAGCAATGACAGAATTTCTTATTCTAAATAAGAATGGGAAAAATGGAGTCCAGCATATGATCATGAAATCAGTATTTGAGAATTTTTCCTTTCAGCTGTGATTAACCTACTTTTAACATTTGTTTGTTTGGGAAAATGTAGGAGTTTTTAAAAAATATAATACAGAAACATTATTTCCACAGTATAAACAGACATGGCAATAATTTGTTGATGTTTGGTTTTTTGCCGTTTCTCCTAGCTGGGAGCAGAGCAAAGCACATATTTTATCCCATGTCATGTAAAATAAATGTATATATATGTGAAAGAACAAAATATTAATATACAAATATAAATTTGTGATTTATAGTGTTTAAGTTTGTCCTTGTGCATAATTTTGTGTGTTGAAGCATTTGAAAGTTAGAGTTGAAGTAGCTGAAACATACTCCTGCTGTTTCAATATTCTTGGTGATAATTTTCCATTTCACTGGCTCATGTACAATAGCTGGTGAGTTTGTTCGGGGGAATAAACAGGAAATAAAAATCGAGTTGTCTCTGAATGTTACATTGCGACATGTACACAAGCCTGAAAGGTATTTTTGCACCTGCTTAATAACATATTTTTGGGACTCACAGTTCACTGCAGCCTTCTGTCACTGCACCTGATTAAAATCTGTGAAGAGTTACCTGCTGGCTCAAGAACCTGGTGATAGAAAGCCATTTCCCTGTGTGTCTGAAGATTCCTTAATGTTTCTAAGTTAGCAGTATACAGTGTGATAGCTGAATCTTGCAGATTTTCCATGAGCTGTTCACCTCCACAGGAAGACCATGAAGGACTTGAGATAAATGATTAAAAACCAGAGTGCCCTGAAAACTGGGGTAAAGGGAAACTCTTTTAGGAACCCATAATTTTTTACTATTTCAAAAGGCAGGATTAGCACAGAATGCATGGGGACCTGCTTACTATTCTGTTAATACCTGCACAGAGTCTTTAATAACCAAGTCTTCTACTTCAGGGTGCTTTGATTTCTTATGCAGAAATTGTCAATCCTATGCTACTATGGCACTGAATCTTTCCGTCTTTTTATACTAGAATTATTTTTCAGTCTGTAACAAAAAATGAAAATGGAATGGCAATGCAATTGTTAGAAAATATAGAGTATATTCTTATTTGGAGGAGGCATTCTATGATATTCCCAAGTACTGATTGAATAGTAGTGAGTTACAGCACTTGGTAAAGTACAGAGCAATATCCTATGCTCACTAAAACCCGTGGCTGTGTGGCTGCTGGATGATCTGGACCTAAATTTTGCCAGAGAAATCTGAGCTTTGCCAGACCCTGCCTGCCAGCTTTGGTGTAAAATACAAAATATGTTCTGTTTGAGGCGGAAATGCTGCAGTCGGAAAAAGAACTGTTCAGGCGTTTTGATTTTCAAGGTATTGATGTTGGAGATTTGTCATTTCAGGATGCCACAGATCTGCTCCCTCCACCCCATCCCCTATTTCACAGCATCTCAGGAGTTGCCAAGAAGTAGCCTTTTAATGTCAGAAACAGCAAGCCCAGAGGCTACCTAGAGCACCTGGCTCCTGTCAAAATATTTTGGGACTATTTTAGCACCTTGCCTACTGCATCTTGTTGCTACCATGTAGAATCTTTTCTACTACTATTAGGAAGGACTTCTGTCACTTTACGGCCCTTATACACATGAGGTTTTTTACAGTGTACAGAGCAAATGGGACATAAATAGTTTAGGTACTGCTTCTGGGAACACCTCTTGCCAGGTAAAGCTCTGTGATCATGGTATGTCATGATGTCTCAAATAAAATGAGGTTTTTTTACTTAAGTATATTTTTCCTAGGACATATCAGGGCAATTTTATGGATTATATTACAGTGGTTTGAAACATAATTTTAAAAGCAAAATAATATTTTTTCAAGTGTTCTTTTATCATAAAAGGGAGGTAAAAGTAGAGCTGGTGAGTTAAATTAAATGCCCAATTACTATTGTCTAGAACATCTTTCTTGAAGCAGAGTTCGCTAAAAACAGGGCTCCAATGATGTGGCTTGTCATACAACTTGATTAAAGTAGTAGGATAAATACAGCTTAACTACCGTGATTCTAAGTTGGGGTAAAGTTAACAAGAATTGTCACTATGACCTGTGGTTCCTGGCTTGAGGAATGTTTTCCTCATAATACTTTTCTTGTAAAGCTGAGTACCATTACTAGGACTGAAAATGCCTGACAATAAAAAATGACCCTCTCAACCTTGCCTAGCAGGCTTCGAATCCTTGGCTATCCCAGTGCTGCTGCCTTGACTGGCAGCTGATATTATGGGTAGAACATCCTCCCCCCAAAATTATTTTATATTTGTCACACAATATGTGTATAAACTACAATGTGCTAGGTATAGCGATTTATTCCTAAATGTGATCAAGATCAGGCCACCTCTGTTTGGCATTTTGTCTTTCTTGTAGTGCCATCCCTCAGTATGTAGAAAGGGCTGCCAAAAGTCTCCTCCTTTGTTCCTACTGCTCAGTGTGGCCAAATGTGTGCATCATGAGAAGTGAGGTAGAGGAGATGTCAGAGAGGCTTTTAAAACTGAAGATGTTTTAAAGTGGTAAGGTTAGAAAATCAGGGAATAACAGAGAGTACACCTGAAAAGAAGAATTTTTCAAGAATTATCTGGAAATCCAGAGGTAAATGCCATGGATTTTTTCAGGGATAGATGGATAAGAAATAAAAAATTCAATCCATAAAAAGTGCTCCTTATTCAGGGGAGTATGGTGGTCTGTACCTGGTGTTCTTCGGCTGTATGTAGCTCTGACTTGAATCGCTGGGAGTAGTCAATATCCCTAATAACTGCTTTTTTAAAATATCAGTCCCCATCTATCCTTCTATCTCTTTTTAACTTCTTTACTTGTTGAAGAGAAGAGCAGTAGGATTCCAATATTACTATTTTGCAAAATATGACTACTGTTCAAACCTCATGATAATTGTGCTAAACAGAAGAAAAATATTTCAGCTGCAGGCCACAGGCAGCCTTGGAACCAAGCACCTGACCCATTCATTGTTGCCTATTCCCAGGGCCCTGCAGGTAAGGCCACCAGACAGACCACTAGCTGCTTTATTGTATTGTATATATTTTTCTAGCACTGTACTTGTGGAGGCTTTTTCTTTTGAGCCTTTTTTTTAAAGGCTAAACAAATACGGCCAATAAGGTGGGGAAAAAGTCTTAAGCACAGGGGAGTAACTTGACAAATGAGAATTTTGGTGGGAGATCTGGGAGTGAGATTCATCTGCCACTTCTGTCAATTCTGTCAGCTGTACTGTCCCTACAAAAGGCATTTATTTCCTGGTATCTAGGCATTATAGTTGCTTAGATATAAAATTTATAGTGTAGTGTTTTAAGACTGCTGCAGTCTTTATTTTGTACATTGATGTTTTGAGAGATAGGTACGTTGGAGCAGGTTAAGAAGAGAGAAATGTTGAACAACAGCTCTATTTGGAGACAGTGGATATTGGTCCCTTTTTCGAAGGTACAGCCAATATCTCTAATGAGAAAATTAAAATCTCTTTTGCACTTGATTATACAGTGAAGATGTCTAGGAACTGGGTTTTCAGTGTAATGATTGCTTGGGGTTTCATAATATGGTTCAGCTCCAGCTGTGTTATGGCCCTTTTGTGGCATTTTAAGCTGGGTAGAGATTGAATATTGGCTCTTTTGGACATGTTCATGGGAAGGTACCACATCCCATCTTAATGATTTTATTAGTGGTCTGCAGGAAAGACTAGGTCATAAATCAAAGATGCTCAGAGGAGAAGTTGTGAACAGTAGTCTGAGAGAATATTTTAAAATGGAATCAGTCTAAGAAGGATTCGGAAGGGTAGTGGACTTCTCATGGAGACAAGAAGGTATCTTATGGGAAATGTGTGAAGTGAAAGGGTTAATCTCATAAATTACAGCAGCTTCAGAATGAAAGCAGGGAGAAATATTGACAGAGGATTACATAGCTGAAACAAATGAAGATGGGAATGAATCTTTCCCCTTGCTCCAAAAATAAACACAGTGACAGGTGAGTCTTTGGGAATTGGAGAGGAAAGGTTGCATGATTGATTGGGCAGCAGCTGCAAAATATCAGCTTGTCAGAGCGCTGAATTGGAATAATTCAAGAAATACTGTGGATAAAAGATGAAGGGAAGAGAAAGTGAGCTGGGACAGAATGCGCAGACTCAAGCAGATGGTCATATTACAGACTTAGCTGCCTGAGACTTCTCACAAGATCGAAGTCTGAGAGCTGATGAACCTTTTCTCATGTAGTCTTGCATGAAAGGGATGATGTAGAGGGGAGGTTTTCACAGTCTGAGTTGGAGTGAGAAGACCTTGTTCATGAGAGCGGTGTGTGCTTAGAGCCTTCTTGCTCTGGAACCCATTAATGGGAATATACAGAAAAAAGTGTGTTTGCTCAGTTTGAATCTCAGTATTTTGTGACCTTGAACAAATTATTTGCTTTAACAAGTGCCTCTGTTTTCCAGCTGAGAATAATGAGGTATTTCTCAGAAAAGTGTTGTAAAACTAAAATGCTTCAGTGATTATTTTCAGATCCAGCATTTTCAGATATGGTGAGACTTGGGATTTATTAGCTGTGAGTGCTATGGGGTTATTAAGTCCTTGATATTTGTTAGAGTCAGTTTGCTACCTTCCTACCTGACTCAGATAATAGATATAATCTTGTGTTTGTCTGCAGAATCCTGGGGACACCTTTTCTAGCCTGCTCTCACCTCTGTCTTTACTGCTACTGTTATTCACACCAGCAAAATCAAATATAGCATAGAGACCTCCCATGCTGTAATCACACCTTTGAGTGCAGAAGAGGCATAGCCTGGAACTAGTGAGTGATAGTGATTCTTATCAAATTCCTAAAATAGGTGGAATTACATCAGAGATAAATTTGAAATACTGAGGCTGTTAAGAAGCTGAAATCAGCTCACCAGATGTTTGCGTTTAATTTAGTATTTACACTTCATTGCAGATGCTTTCTATCACTCCTCTGTCAATTGTGTCAGATGCAGAGGTAGCCATTGCTAACTATGGTAACAGACAAATTTATTATTAGACACTGACAGCTGAACTTGCCATTTTTTTAAGATTGTAAGACTACAGGAGCTAATTGGTGAGAAATAATAAAATGAACCATCTAATTTGGAAATATGTTCATTTGCAGACTCATTTTTAGTAGAAGTCAATCAAGAGCATGCTAGCACATGCACATGAATGCTGAAACCAAATTTGACACTGTTTCATGATGACTCTGTGGAATAAAGAGCTGGAAGAGGAAGCGTTTAGATTATACGTAGATAGTACATCTGCTTTCAGTGTCATGTGCATGTTGCTATCACTAGTAAGTAGTTTGCTCGAGGAGGTGGTTAGCATGTGCAGCTGAAGGTTACAGTCACCTGTGATACCACAGCAGTGCCCAGCCAGACCAAAGCCAGTGATAGATTTTTTTCTCCATGGAGCACTTCTCAGAGCACGGAAGGTGCACTTGTTACCTGTGTGTGCTGGAGCTGTGCATTCTATTTGTTCATTGCCTTCTCACCACACTCTTAATTTCCCTTGGGTGGCTGCGGAATGCATAGACCGAGATGGGCACTGTGTTGGAGACACTCCACAGTGTTGAAGTACAGCTCCTAGATAAACTCAGCTTCGCCATATAGCATCACGCTAGCCAAGTGGTGTGTAACAAGTTTTTTCCCTTGTGTTTAGTGATTGCTTTCTGACAGGCTCTTTGTATCCTTGTTCTTTAGTGAAGACTTTTTCTGACAAGTGCGGAATATGAATCTGTGTGACTCAAGATGGGTTATTTTCTTCAGGTTTGGTTTTCTTTTTTAATTTTTTACTGCTGCATGTCTTTAGTACTGCAGATTGCCATGGCATTGCTATAATGTTGTAAACTATTTTGATGACTAAGTTAGAGCTTTTTGGGGAAGGAGGAGGAGGTTACATGGTTATTGTACTAGCAACTGGCTTCGTAGTATTGTATTGAGAACTATCAGCTAATCTGGTCCTTTGGAATTCCGTCTGTTCTGCATGGGGTTTTCTTTCTCAAAGGAGAATTCCATTGGAATAAGGTTGAATTCTTAGGAAATTACTCCTCCTACAGGATAAAACTAAAACATGTACAATTAAATGTGTTCAGACCATTTAGAATTGGATGACCAGAAAAGTCATCTCTCTCCTTCTCATCCTAAAACAAGTTCAGCTATGCATAAATCATCCTGAAGGAAGTTTTCTTGAGCAGTTTTTCAGTCTTATAATGATGAAGCTTCTAAACTGGTCTGTAAAAATGCTTTAATTTTCAGAAAACTTTTCCCCAACTGTCTAATACTTCCTTAATGCAATAAGGAACAGTATTACTTGTCCTCTATTCCATGTTTTAGTGGCAAAAATAGCAATGTTGCCAAATTTTCCCACAATCTAAGCAGACTGCATCCTAGCAGTTTTGCTGGATCTTTACTGTTTTTCTGTAGGTATCATGAGTCTTTTTGCTCTCTGTTCTTCCCTGTTCAAAATGAAGGATCAAAATGGCTGAGATGCACTATTGCAATGGTGACCTGCTACCAAGGAGATAGTGTAGTTGTGGTTCAAGCTCAGACAGAGTAAGCAGAAGTTTGTGGTCTTTTCTTACCTCTGTCACAATCTTTCTTCACATTCAGATGTCAGAAGCTCTAGAGTAATTGTCCTAATAGGGTGGTATTTCAAAATAGAGTTTGGTTGGTTGTTGAAGGCACTGGCTGATCAGGCAAGAATAGAATTAATGGTTAAGTAATGCTACTCTCTGAGTGTTCTATTGCTGTCTTCTATACAATTGTTGAAAAGCTATTTAATCTCTGTAGATCATAGTTCTTCCATGGTATTTCATAAATCTTATGCAACAAGCCTTCTGTTTTTTGTCAGCAGGGATTTGGAGAAGGAAAAGCACCATCTTAATTTGTTACTTGACTTCTCTGTTGTACCTTTTTACCTTCTAAAGCACAGAAAGAAAAAAGGCTCTAGGGCAGCTACTAATAGTAGAGCTTCTATCAAGACTTAAAGTGCATTGTGTATGTTACTCAGATGCCTATCATCAAAAAAAATCCCATTTGATTTTTGATTTTTCTTTTTGGTTTTTTTTTTTTTTGCTGGTCAGATGTCTAGGGTTACCTTAGGGGATGGATTTGTGGACTCTATTGTCCTGTTAGCATATGATTGCCTGTAGTTGTATGAGTCTTGTGCTTGATGACCCACAGGTCTTACAAACTTTTATTCTACTCTGTAATCTAGTATTTATCTCAACAAGGCACAGGGAAGTTGAAGTGAAATTTGTAAGTCAAGAAGTATTCTACAGTTTCCCTAGGCAGAAAGCTGTTTGTACTGGCTAAATTTCTATTTGTGATTCTACAAAGTAGATTAAAGTGTGTGTAGCACCTATTCCCATTGCACGGTTCAGTTGCACAGTTGAACAGTAAATGAGATGCAGTGAAGCAGAACTCTGCCTTTGTGGGCATTTGAGTGACCTATTAAAAATTGAGATATTAATTTAAAGTCTGTGCTGAGATCCTGATTTATAGTATATGGAAGTTGAGGAAATGTTCCACTAACTGCAGTACTTGTCATATAAAAGAGCAGTAGGGGTTTGAATGTACAAGCATAACTTACCAAGTTTAACCTTTGAATGTTGAATTTTCTAAATGTGACACTCTGTGTTCTCCACACAGTTTCAGAATTGGTACGTTGTCAGGGCACCGTAGAAACACAGAGTCAGCATTGTACCTTTAAGGGAGGTGATTATGTATAATCAGATTGCAAAGAGTAGAGCAAATTATTTTAATTAGTAATAACTCGTGTTATATGCTGTATTCTCTGCAAAGAAGTAAAATATAAAGTACAAAATTTAAAATCAAGGAAAATACTTGAAAAAAAGTTGTCTTTTTTTGTCATGAAATGGAAGGGAAATACAAATGTTATAGTTGTGAGGTGATGAGTTTAAGCACTTTGGGCTGAAGTACATATGGTATTTCTAAATAAATTTATTACTTCTGGTATATCACTACTTTATTTATCTTCACCTTTTCCTGCAGAGGATTGTAGCAAAAGTAGAAGCTCCAATACTGTGCTTTTTTTGCACGGTTAAAATAAAACACTTGGAGATAGTAATGGAATAGTTTGTAAAACAGGAAAATGTCATACTGTAGGAAAATATATATTGCATTCTCAGGGAATGGAGGAAAAAAAAAGGAAATTATTCAGTCTTTCCTATCTTTTGACTCCTCACTAAACCATTACCAGATATGAATGAATTCAGAAGTTGTAGAAGTATGTTTAATGATTAAAAGGTTATAGAGTACTACAATGTACAGAATAAAAAGAAAATAAAACATGATGAATATTTTAAAAAACTCAACCAAACAAACCACCCAGTATCAGGTTTCCAGGAAAATGCCACAGCAAATACTCCACCCTCTAAATCCCAGATAAGTCCATGTTGAAGAGGTACTAACAGCTGTTGCACTGTCGATGTGCCCACCTGTGGGAATTGCCAGAGAGTTGTAGTTCTTTAACAGAATTAACATTGAGAAGATTAAGGATTAGTCAAAACTGACTTTACATGGGATGTTACAATTTTCAGTGTTTAATAGGACACAGTAACGCTGTCTATTACAAGGAAATATATGTGAGCATATGCATGTGAACAAAATGGCAAGAACATATCTACATATACATACATATATATGCATATGTACCTTTGTGTTTTTGCCCAGTCGTAACTTGAAATTGGTGTTTTTGGAAAAATACACGTAGTCAAAACATCCATGTTGGAATATAACAAGCTCACATCTTGACATGACAAATTAACCTTTCTTCTTGACTGGATGGTATATATTTCATGTAATCTAAAAAGATTTGAGTGTGTTTCATAGAGAAGTCAAATAATTGCTGCAAGTGAAAGTGCATGCTATTAAGGAGCTTGGGAACTTGCTGCTTTAATATTACACCTTGAGAGCAAACCCATGCTCTTCCCTCATTAATCTGGGCTTCCAGAATGCAGTTCTAAAGATGCAGTTTGCCAATTTTGGCTATTACTGGCAATATTTTGGTTTTAGGAGTAATTTTTAGCTGTGCAAAATGCTACAGTGCTGTTAAAGGTGAGCGTTGGTTTTTTTTAGTCACTGGATCCTCTGCTAAATCATTCAGTTATTTATTTAATTTCTGTGATTATAAAGATTTAAGGACAAGAATTACATAGCCCTTAATGAATAGATGTTATTAAAAATCTGCTGTGTTCGGCTTTTTAATCAATAACTGTCCTTGCTTTTCAAAACTGGATGTTTAAAAACTAAGCAGGGCTTTGTGACATAGATAAATTCAGGTAGATGTTTTCAGAATGCTTCTTGAAAAATCAGAATTTATACAGTAGTGTGCTTATCAAAAGCTTGTGCTGTTTGAGTCAGTGCAGATATCTGACATGACACAAAGCAGAATATCTTCATGCTGGGAGATATGGTATCTTTGCAACTGTGAACTGGTGCACTGGCTGAGACACAAGGATTTATCAGGATTAATGGGTTACTCCCAGATGGTTTTTGCTCATCATCTTAAAGCCCTGTATATGGCTGCTTATGGAAGCTTTAGCTGCGCTGTGCCTTCCACAAGTCCATTCCATAGCATCATTGAATGTTACGGAGTTGGAAAGGACCTTAGAAAGAGTTCCAACCCCCTCACCCTGGGCAGGGACACTTTCCACTAGACCAGGATGCTCAATGCCTTATCCAGCCTGGCTTTAAACACTGCCAGGGTTGGGGCCTGTTCCAGTGTCACCCTGACAGTAAAATATTTGATATCCTTATGTCTAACCTAAATTTCCCCTCTTTTAATTTGTACCCTTTACTCTCTGCCCCATCACTACAGTTCCTGACAAAGAGTCCCTCTCTGGCTTCCCTGGCTTCCTTCAGATACTGGAAGGTTGCTGTGAGGTCTCCACGCAACCTTACTTCTCCAGGCTGAACAGCCTCAACTTTCAAATCCTGTCTTCATAGAGATGGTGCTTCAATCCTCAGACCTGGGGAGGAGAATAGCTTTTTGACTCAGGTTATCAGTCAGCTGAGCAATGTGAGCACCATTTCTGTCATCCTGTAGGCGTGCTCTGTTGTTGTAGCTAGGTAGTATCATCTTTGCTCCTTACATCCACATTTTTGGGATGGAGATTACTGCACTTCCAAATTCCTTAGTGTTACAAAGCAGCTCAGACTGTGAACTGAAGGATGAATGAGACCGGATAGGAGGATCATCCATTAAAATATCTGAACTAAATGGTTGGCTTCCCAAGTTAGATTCACTCTTAGTTGCAGTGAATATGATACACCTGAGACTGTGCTCCATTGTTGTTAAGGTGACTGACATTTCCATGTACATTTGATAATAGGCTACAGCACCACTGTGTGCACAAAATTTGGGTTGTTGTTGGCACCTCCTTTCCCTTGCTCTCCAGATACCTCTCTCTGTGTATCCACACCCTGGAAAAATAGAAGACGAAGCGACGTCTTTGGACTTACTAGTGAAAGCTGCTATGGTGATAGGGAATTGGGATGGAAATAGTAAAATTTTCCAATTTCCGTGGAGGAAACCGGCAGATGTTTACCAAAGTGATGATTAATCAGCAAAACAAGAGTAGCAGAAGTATCTGGTAGTGGAAATTACTGCAAGGATTTTGTGCTACTGTCTTTTCTTCCAAGACTATAAGAAATTTTGTAAAATCTTTATGTATTGTGGTTGCTTTGAATGTGAACTTTAAATCAAATACTGCTGTTAGTTACTGAAGAATATAGATACTGGTTTCTATTCACATTTTAATGAGATCAGGCATATACTAAACATGTTTAATAAAAAATGATTGAGACACACTATTGCTTATTAAAACGTTTCATCTTGATCTGCAATAGATCTTTTACAATTGTATTGTAAAAGACTAGGTTTTCTTCTTTTGTCTATGCACTTCATATTGTCAATGCAGCTATGCACAGACATGCACAGACTTCTATGTGTCTTAAAACACTGTTTGTCCAAGACTTTATATTCCATATGGATAAAAAGTTTGTGCATGTGATTACATTTTAGCATTAAACACATGAGCTTGGTTTCTTGAACTGTCAAATTTTTATATGTGTTCATTTTACTGTGTAATTAAATAATTCAACATTTGGAGATGTGTTTACAAGGCACTAACATTCTTGTCAGGAACTTTTTATTGCCTCTACCCCCCTGAATTTTCAGTCATGTATGAGGAGAGTTGATGTATTTGCTTAAATTTTGAAGGCTACAATTACAGCCNATATCTTCATGCTGGGAGATATGGTATCTTTGCAACTGTGAACTGGTGCACTGGCTGAGACACAAGGATTTATCAGGATTAATGGGTTA
This sequence comes from Ifrita kowaldi, assembly GCA_013398055.1. Lineage (NCBI taxonomy): Eukaryota > Metazoa > Chordata > Aves > Passeriformes > Cinclosomatidae > Ifrita > Ifrita kowaldi. The sequence goes on from VZRS01001243.1 coordinate 95,692, forward strand.
CTCCCAGATGGTTTTTGCTCATCATCTTAAAGCCCTGTATATGGCTGCTTATGGAAGCTTTAGCTGCGCTGTGCCTTCCACAAGTCCATTCCATAGCATCATTGAATGTTACGGAGTTGGAAAGGACCTTAGAAAGAGTTCCAACCCCCTCACCCTGGGCAGGGACACTTTCCACTAGACCAGGATGCTCAATGCCTTATCCAGCCTGGCTTTAAACACTGCCAGGGTTGGGGCCTGTTCCAGTGTCACCCTGACAGTAAAATATTTGATATCCTTATGTCTAACCTAAATTTCCCCTCTTTTAATTTGTACCCTTTACTCTCTGCCCCATCACTACAGTTCCTGACAAAGAGTCCCTCTCTGGCTTCCCTGGCTTCCTTCAGATACTGGAAGGTTGCTGTGAGGTCTCCACGCAACCTTACTTCTCCAGGCTGAACAGCCTCAACTTTCAAATCCTGTCTTCATAGAGATGGTGCTTCAATCCTCAGACCTGGGGAGGAGAATAGCTTTTTGACTCAGGTTATCAGTCAGCTGAGCAATGTGAGCACCATTTCTGTCATCCTGTAGGCGTGCTCTGTTGTAGCTAGGTAGTATCATCTTTGCTCCTTACATCCACATTTTTGGGATGGAGATTACGGCACTTCCAAATTCCTTAGTGTTACAAAGCAGCTCAGACTGTGAACTGAAGGATGAATGAGACCGGATAGGAGGATCATCCATTAAAATATCTGAACTAAATGGTTGGCTTCCCAAGTTAGATTCACTCTTAGTTGCAGTGAATATGATACACCTGAGACTGTGCTCCATTGTTGTTAAGGTGACTGACATTTCCATGTACATTTGATAATAGGCTGCAGCACCACTGTGTGCACAAAATTTGGGTTATTGTTGGCACCTCCTTTCCCTTGCTCTCCAGATACCTCTCTCTGTGTATCCACACCCTGGAAAAATAGAAGACGAAGCGACGTCTTTGGACTTACTAGTGAAAGCTGCTATGGTGATAGGGAATTGGGATGGAAATAGTAAAATTTTCCAATTTCCGTGGAGGAAACCGGCAGATGTTTACCAAAGTGATGATTAATCAGCAAAACAAGAGTAGCAGAAGTATCTGGTAGTGGAAATTACTGCAAGGATTTTGTGCTACTGTCTTTTCTTCCAAGACTATAAGAAATTTTGTAAAATCTTTATGTATTGTGGTTGCTTTGAATGTGAACTTTAAATCAAATACTGCTGTTAGTTACTGAAGAATATAGATACTGGTTTCTATTCACATTTTAATGAGATCAGGCATATACTAAACATGTTTAATAAAAAATGATTGAGACACACTATTGCTTATTAAAACGTTTCATCTTGATCTGCAATAGATCTTTTACAATTGTATTGTAAAAGACTAGGTTTTCTTCTTTTGTCTATGCACTTCATATTGTCAATGCAGCTATGCACAGACATGCACAGACTTCTATGTGTCTTAAAACACTGTTTGTCCAAGACTTTATATTCCATATGGATAAAAAGTTTGTGCATGTGATTACATTTTAGCATTAAACACATGAGCTTGGTTTCTTGAACTGTCAAATTTTTATATGTGTTCATTTTACTGTGTAATTAAATAATTCAACATTTGGAGATGTGTTTACAAGGCACTAACATTCTTGTCAGGAACTTTTTATTGCCTCTACCCCCCTGAATTTTCAGTCATGTATGAGGAGAGTTGATGTATTTGCTTAAATTTTGAAGGCTACAATTACAGCCCTTTGAGCTATAAATTACTTTGATCAGTTCTAACCTGACAGGAAAAATTATGATGATCTAATATCAGAAGATAATAGGGAGGAATGAACCCGTTTGAGACGTCTCATAATTCAAGATGTAAGAATATCTGAAAGATATTTTTGTTTAATAGACATTTAGTATGATGCATATTGTAGTGTTCTTCATACAAGGGCAAAGTGACCTTCAGTGAAGGTCCTTTTGATGGTGTGGCTTCAGATAAGGAAATTATGCATTTTTAGCTCTCTTGATACTGGAACTGCTTATCATTTGCTGATTTGAAAACAGGTTTAGAAAAACACTGCTGAGATGCTTACCCACTTACCAGTCTGCTTTAAAGAAATTTAATGGAATAATGTATCTTAATATAATTCTGCAACACAGTCAAGTTGGATATCTATAGGACTCTTCTGAACACAGGCAGTAAATTTTGGAAGACTGAATCTAGGGTGAAGCCTGTATTAGATAATTCTCTAATGATGTGCACAGAAATGCAAAGTAACTTAGAACTGTGTGTGTGTGTGACACATCATTATCCATAATTACCTTTCACTTGATCTGATGATGGCATCACATCTTTCTTAACCTTCTGTGCTAGTTTTTTTATTTTAAAGAAAATATAACAGAGTTGAAATTTGGTTTATTTTAATGAACGTGTCCTGCCAACCCAGAAACAAACTTTGGAAAAGGGCATGGGAGGGGGCTAATTTTAATGAACTTGTAAGCATTTATTAATAAAATGTCTTTTTTTGTTTGCCAAGTATGTTAACAAAATAATCCATGTATGCTGTACACTGCATAGAGAAAGAAGGGGTAAATGTTTGCAAAATGAATTAAGTGAGTTTGTGTGTCAGGAAATTTAGCAGTTGCTATATTCCTGTTCTTAATCCTCCATCAGTCAGCATCTGCATTATACACATGTGCTTGGTAATTGAGCTTAATTGGTTTCAGGGAAGGTTATGATACATTAGATCATTAACTAAAATTAAGTATGTCAGGGACTTGCCTCAAACCAACTTGTATTTTTGCTGCTGTCAGCATAGAATAGTTTTTGTAAATGGGAAATGTAGAACACTTTCCAAATGTTCTCTAAAAACCTAGCATACAATAATTGAAAATGGGGCAGTATGAAATGAAATTGGTGGTTCATTTCAGTAGAAAGTAGCTTTACTATGTTGTCTGCTTCTGGCTGTGGAGGTACAATGTTAGAATATTCTCTAGCGACCCTCTTTGGAGACAACACTAGCACAGTGGTGGCAGGTTTACTGAAATTTCCATTGTGGGGGTGTGGTTACTTCAGGAAAAAGGGCTAGGAAGAGAAAGGAAGGAGAATGTATTTGTATAGTTTCAATCTAACACCATTATTTTTAACCTGAAAAGAAACTTTAATTTGAATCAAGTGTAACTAATATTAGGAAATAGTAATTTAGTGCTTTGAAAAATAAACACAACCAACCACTTTCTCTCCCTCCCAAGTGCTCTGGGTTTTAATAGGTGATGTTACTTTTACAAAGAGTACACTGCAAAGCTGTTAGGTCTGTATGTGCAGTCTTTTAGATCCTTGATACTGGCCTTCAGGGATTTTTCATTGTTAACTTCGATTTTACATTGAGAACTTCACCAGTAACGTATGCATGTATTATGTTTCCTGAATTTAATGCCTGACTGGAAGCAGTTATTACTTTTCACTTCTACAGTTTTGCAGCATGGGCACTGTTGCTGGTATAGAAGCAAAATTGGTTTTACCTACCCTTACCTTGCTACATGAGGGCAATTAAAAAAGGGTAACAGGAATTAATTTTTTCGAGTGTCCAGTTAAACTGTATGTAAGCTCCTGTACTTTTCAGATTGAGATACACTTTAATTTTGTCTAGTTTAATTATTTGAGTGAAGTAAATGGAACCAAATTAATGACTGGCTTAATTCAGGATAGATGTTTAGAGGTGGCTTCAAATTATTCAGTTCAATTTAAATTCAGGTGGTTATTCAATTTGATGAACTTTTCTGAATGTCCCTATGTAGCAAGCTGCCTATAAGAACAACTCTTTTTTGGTAAATAGTCCTGCTTTAATGCATGCATTTTTGTAGTCTCAGCCTGTTCCACTTCCAGTTGTGTGCTTCATCCTATAGTTTTATTGTTCTGTTTATTGAATTTTATTTACGGTGTTAAATATGGCCTCTTCATAATAATTCATTTGAAATTTATTATTGGAAACTCATAAATGAATTGGCAGACTGCACAGGGAAATGCTATTTTTTCTCTTCTTAACCAATCTTTGCTAGAAAATAGACTCATTGCAACAAAATTTTCTTTCTTTTACTTGAACCAAATTTCTGCTGAGATTCTCCATCTGATGGTTGTGTTACTTAGAAGAACTGGGATTTAAATAAGGGTCTAGCTCTCTTTTCTGAGGCTTGTTGATAAGATCTTTGACTATTACTACAGGGAATTAGTCCTGTAAAATTTTAGTTATTACATATTACAGACTAAGGAACACACAGTTTGCTTTGCTGTGTGCAAGACATCATTGGTTCCTCCTAGACCCTCCTTTCTCTGCTATACTGAGCAGAGCTGTGGGACAGCTGTCTCGATAACTCATTCTCCCTTTTAACTCTGAGTATTTCCTGTCTCTCTTTATATGCCTGCACATTAGGATAAGAGCACTTAATTGGAAAGTTCATAGAAGTCTATTTAACTCAGTATAAGATAGTGGTAGTACTTTCTCTGATAAGCTTCAACACTCTGCTTAGCCATCATACTTTTATTATCTTCTATCACAAAGTTTTGCTCGGTCACAAAAGTCACAGCAAGTCACCACACCTCCTTCTCTTAGGAAACTGTGGGTGATTCTCTCAACAGCTTTACAAGGAGCAGCAGTGAGTAGACACTAGCTTTTTGGAAGAAAAATCCTTTATTTACACAAGATTATACAAAGATTACTCTTCAACTTACGGCAAATACCTTAAGTTATGAACTATATATACAAAATGACTCTGAAGATAGGAAATTTTTTTTTTGTTTGCTTATTTCTTTACAACCTTCTAAAAAAGTTGTCCTAACTAGAATATGTGTGATATATACACAAACAAGTTAATTCAAATGTATATGGTACCCATCAATTAATTGATTTTTAAGCTTTTCTACTTCTTCGCATTGTATGACTGACCTATGAAAGAAATACTAATTCCTGTGTACTTTGGGTGTAGTTAAAATAAAACTCACTCTCTAACTTTTATTACAAGGACTGGCAAACAGGAAAAGCACGTACGCAGCCATTATAATTATTTTCATTGATTTGCCCATATTTACAACTCAGAATAAAAAAGTATGCTGAGCTTTGATTCCAGTTGTGTTCAGGGACAACAGTTTGTGCATTTAACAATGATTTTCTAAAAGCTTCCACAGGTCTTGTTGGGTCAGAAGCATAACCCTAATTCTCTTTTTGCTTTCTTTTTTTTTTTTTGATAGGATGATGAAGTGGTTCTGCAGTGCACAGCAACCGTTCACAAGGAGCAACAGAAATTGTGTCTTGCTGCAGAAGGATTTGGCAACAGGCTTTGCTTTTTGGAGTCCACATCAAATTCTAAGGTACCACTGAGTGGTTTGTCATTTCATGTCACAAAGCAAAGATAGTTGTAGCATTGCTTGCTTTGATGTAATATACACAAACCTGTCAAGGAGAATGGACAAATCAAATCTATCATTTTATAGAATGGGGAATATTTGATCCCCATTCAAAGTTTAATTCTAACCTTGTCCTTTGGCTTGACTCTAATGTGGTGTTTTCTGTTTTTGGTTCACTTTTAAGCTAGTTATCTGCAGAAGTCCATCCCAAATAATACGGTTATTATTTTGCTTGTCTGGACTCAGTTGAAGTAAGCCACAGTGCAACTTTTGTGCGCTGCAAATCAAAGACAAGTTGATTGCTCTGATTCTAACTCCATGGAAAAGAGAGCAATTATTCTATTTGTGGTAAGTTTTTATTCTGTGGCATTTATGTTGAAATGATCATTACTTTGAGACCTGATTCCCTATCTGAGCATAGTACAAGTATCAAAATTACCTCATCTAACACATTTTATCTAAGCCTCCTCTAACTCTGCTATACATGCAGTAGATAGAGTAGTTTGAAAAAATAGCTTTGCTGTTTATTGCAAAGAAGGGATTTTGTTTCACAATCACATATACTGAAATAAATGTTTTGAAGACAAAAATGGGCCCCCTGAGGGCAGAACTGGTTTTGTGGGCAAAGTAATGGATATACTTGGACATTTTATTCACAGAAAAGGAGGAAAATTTCTTAACATATTTGTTTTTTCTTCAGTTAAAATACAAATATTTGATAAGAAAATATAATAAAGGTAAAGCATCTGGAAAGACATCTAGAAAGATTTAGAACGAAAAATGATGGTTATCTTGCCAGCTTTCATAACATTACTTTGATTTTCTCTGATACTTCACAGAGTAATGCTTCATTTTCTGTCTCATCATTTTGAATGTATTATTCATAATAATAAATTTTTCACTAGGATATTAATGATTCATTATAATAGCAGTGATCTTGATGAAGTAATCATGCTGCTCTGTTTTAAATAAATCTTTTTAACAATAAAAATGTGCTAGGATAGAAGTGGTTGTGGTGCTAGTTGCCTGTGAGGCCTGAAAGATCTATTTAATGAATTTGTTATCATTCAGTAAGTTTGGATATTAGATCTACAGTCTCTCTCCCCATCTAAAACTCCTGAATATTCTTGTCTGTAAGGAATACAGTGTAGATTGCATATCAGTTTTCTATGCTTGTTTGCTGATGCTGCTTTTTCTCCTTGTTTTACGAAACTATCTGTATTCTGGTCATTCTTCATGATCTTGGGGGTAGAAAAATCAAACCCTGCTGCTCATCTGTGATTTAATTTTTAAGGGCTGACAGTTGCTAGAATGAGCTCATCTGAAGTCATTTGTAGATATAAATACTGAGGGAGCCATAAAATTATCAAATCCTTAAAGCAAAGTTGACTGTAAATAAGAGCAAATAAAAATGTTTTCCTTCCTCATGTCTGTATCCATAGAATGCTACTATTGAATTATATAAGAAGAAACACAGGAAATATTCAAAGAGATATGTGATAATTTGAAAATAGTTCCAAAAGAGTTCTTGAGCCTGTTAAAAAAATTCTGTGCAAGTCTTAGAGTCTGTTTTCCAGTTAGAGTGAGATTGTGATGCGCTGTAATGCAAACAGTAGAGTGGCATTTGATTTACAAGCAGGGATCAAGGATGAGATGCAAATCCAAGCACCAGTAATAGGTCAAACACAAGCAATAGACTTCAGCAAGTCATCCTGGACTTGCATTCTTGAGAATGCTTGTTACTATCCCGTGCTTTTCTCCAATATCTTTCAGGGTGGGGTATAGCTGAGGTTTTATTAGCACAACTTCTTCGTGTGCACTTTTCTGCCCCAGGATCACTAAATAATTCATACAAATAAAATAATAGTCAAATTGAAGATATATCTTGATAGAATAATTTGGTAACTTCTGACTATTAATACTTATCCCTGTGCAGCAATAACACTGGGAGCTAAGGCAAAAGATGCATGTATAGGCGAAGTAAAGCAAGGAGTTCATTCACCTGTTCCCATGAACAGGCAGATGCTCGTCCCGAGGAAAGTGAGGCTTCATCATGCATCAGGGTGGTTTGCAAAAACAAACGTGGTCACTCTGAAGGCCCCCTGCTTCCTTTTCCATCCCCCCTACTCAATATGCTGAGCATGAGGTCATATGGTCTGGAATATCCCTTGGATCTGTTGGAGTCAGCTGTCCTGGCTGTGACACCCCACAACTCCTTGTGCGCCTCTGGCCTGCTCGCTGGTGGAGTGGGCTGAGGAGCAGAAAAGGTCTTGACTTAGTGCAAGGCTGCAAATTGCTCAAATTGGCCCCATATCTTGAAGAGCAGAATAACAGATAAGCAAGACATCAGGTCTAAATTATGTGTAATTTTATTCATAGGAGACAGTCCTAAATATAAAACATACAGGCTTACCCAAGATAAACGCATGACTACCTCATCTATAGAGGTGTAGCAGCTCAAGTGAAAAATATTTATATTTGAGTTTCTACCAATTTCAAAGCAGATCTGTCTCAAAACAGATCTTGTTCTAGGAATAGGTTGCAAGTTTCAAATGTATAACAATATGACATTTTTAAATCATCAAAAATTCTTAACATTGAAAAAGTTGCAGCAGCAAGAATAACAAAACTCAAAGAAGACGTGCTGGTGACTAAATTTAAAATACTTAGTTTCCTTATCTCACACAATTATTTCTTCAGCAAGTTTTGTCAAATCTATAGCATGAATATTTATTTCATAAGTAAGAAGAAGAAAATAAGGGATGGATACCAGAAAAGAAAGGCAAAAGCCTCATTGTTGTGGTTTAACCCCAGCCAGCAGCCAAGCCCCACACAGCTGCTCACTCACTCCTCCACCAGTGGGATCAGGGAGACAATCAGAAGGGTGAAAGTGAGAAAACTTGTGGGTTGAGATAAAGACGGTTAAAAAGGAAAAGCAAAACTTGCGCACACAAGCAAAACAAGAAAAGGAATTAATTCACTGCTTCCTATATGCAGACAGGTGTTCAGCCACCTCCAGGAGGGCAGGGCCCCCTCACACGGAATGGTTACTTGGGAGGACAAACACCATCACTCCAAATGTGCCTCCCCTTCTTCCTTCTTCCTTCCTTTATATACTGAGCATGATGTCACCTGGTCTGGAATATCCCTTTGGTCAGTTGGGGTCACCTGTCCCGGCTGTGTCTCCTCCCAGCCTCCCATGCACTCCCAACTCCCTTGCCAGGGTGGCCATACCAAAAGCAGAAAAGGCCTTGGCTCTGTGCAAGCCCTGCTCACCAATGACAAAAACATCTCTGTATTATCAACCCAGTGTTCAGCACAAATCCAAAACACAGCCCCATACCAGTCACTGGGAAGAAAATTAACTCTATCCCAGCCGAAACCAGCAGATCTGTAAACTTCCTTTTTGACAATCGCCTATAGGTGATTTTGTTTCATCATTGCTTGCTGTACTTTCAAATTTATTCCTTGTCTGGAAGACCATCCTTTTTATTAAAACAAAAATTAGAATTAGTTAATTTATCTCAAGATTAGTGAGAGCTGTTTCTTTATGTTTGAATATTATTTGTTGATTTTTATATATAAATTGGTAATATGGTAATAGATTGGTAATATGAGGAAATCCATTCATTAAAAGATTATGTTGTCTGCTAGTGAAGTAATTTTTCTTTAGACTTAAATAATGCATGGATTGCTGAAAAGCAAACAAGCTAGAGCTGTGTTTTAACAGCTTCTGAAAACTATTCCTGTCCATAGTGCAGAATGAAAAATACTCAGCACCTGGTCAGTCACAAATGTGGTGTTGATCCCTTGTGAACCACTGCATAGCAGAACACTGAAAGCTGAGTTGTGCTTTTCTAAATGGCATAAGGGTTTGGGTTTTTTTCCTGTTTTTATGGCAGGTGGTAAACTCATATTAATTTCATTATGCCCTGAGGTATGGACCATCATTACATCATTAAAAACAACTGATAAAAACTATGTGTGGGTTTGAAGTCTCTGTAATTTGGACTTGAGAGAGGGGAGGATGACATAGAGAAGGTTTTTGAAGGTCTAAAAAGGCCTCCCAAGTTGATTTTTGTTTTTGCTGGTTTTTTTCCCCCTTCACCTTCTTGAAGAAGGCAGTGCAGTGTGTGATCCTATGGTTTGGTCTTTTTACCTAGAATAAGTTACAGTGCTGAGAGTAGAGTCCAGAAACTGCTAATAATGCTACTTGTAAAATAAGGAGATACTTCACATGGAAGTAAGACTTTGATAACTTATTTTCCATTTTTCTTTTGAAGAGTCACTTCTGTGTCAGAGCAGAAGGGTTCTTCAGGTTTGGTGCTGGACAGATGTAGGCCAGTCAGCCAGGAATGCTGACTCCATTATCCTGAGTATGTCAGTGATGCTCTGTGCTTTGTTGGTCCCTAGATGCTACTGTTGTGTAAGGGGGTAGAAAAGAAAGCCTGATGGTAAGGCTGACATACTGTTCCTTGTGCTGATAAATACAAATTCTTTGATTTCTATTTTTGCCCTTTTTTTGGTCAGATGAACTGGCAGGTGCTGGACAGGTGGCTGTGCTTAAAGGGAAGAGGAGAATGGGAGGAGGGACTGGAGAAGGTTATACCTGGCACAGACAAGGCTACATGAAAGTGTGATTCTGTAGCATTTATGCAAGCTGTTTCCATGCCAGCAGTCAAGTTATGTATGGATGTGTCTGGAGAAGGGTGTCATCCTGAAGGGTGGGACATTGGCCTGAACTCCTGTACCCTGATTGCCTCTGGGAGAAAAACATTTCTCTGTTCGTCTTCCAGAGCATAAGAACTGAAAGCAGAGGTTGCCTTCTTTTTTTGTCTTTGCAGCAAACATATTCTCAGTGGACAAGGCAAATAATATGTCTCCAGAGAGACTGAGTCTGAAACTTTCTGACAGCTGAGAAACAGTATTTGCATTGTGCACAGTTTTTGATTGTGTAAATCCAAATAGATAAAAAAAGCACGTGGTGTCCATTAACATATGGATGGAAGTACATGCTTTTTGAGCAGTTACTGTCGTGATGAAATAGTGAGTTTTTAAAAAATTGATTCATTCTGACAAATCAGATCAGTGTTGTTTGCTTGTGTTTACATTGGATCATTCTGTGAATCTGCCATTTAGTAAGGTGGTCGGTTGGATTTTTTTTTTTTTAATAATTGCTGTGGTTAGTTTCTGTACGTGTTTCCATTTCATCCATCTAAAAAAAAGTCAAAAAGTTTGTCAGGGCTTTGTAGCTGCACCTCCAAACCCATTTTAATTGCTTTTGTGTCATGTTGCCAAAATGAATATTCCCATTTAATGGTAAAAATAACCCTTAATCTTATGTAATCTTATGTTCAGAAGACTCCGTATAGCAGACTTTGACTAAAATTGTTGATTTTAATAATTTAAATGAAGAGAATTTATGTATACTTACACATTACTTGGCCTACTTGACATACATAATTTAAACACAGGTAGATGAAGTCTTCATAGGTGTAGATCAGATAGGATTTTGTTCAGTGAGTCATTCTTTCCCAGTAAAATGCTCTGAAGGAGTAATGTAAATGAGAACAGTGTGTTTCACAACATTGTATGTAGTTTTATGCAACATATGGTTTACAGAATTTTAAATATTATCTTTATTATTTATGTATATCCAGTTCAGTTTTTACTTCTTGTAAATATTATATAAATTCTGAGCCTAAATGCAGATTGGTAGCTACATCCATCAGACCTGATTGTGATCCTTGCACTTAGTCCCAGAAACCAACATAAATATTTCTTGAGATGGAAAGTGAATAATTTAAAATGAATGTGAAACATTTGGACTATGGAAAAAACCACTGTGTCAGATCTCCATGGCTGTAAAGCAGCAACAGAAATATGGCTTTGTATCAGCTGAAAATTGTGGGCATTGTTGCTAGGCATAACAATACAGTTTAGCATATTCCTACTGTCACCTGTAACTCAGGTAGTTCTTAAAAAGGAAACAAAATGTGTGATATCAAGCAGGTCACCAAAGACTAAATAGTGTGATAATAATAGATCCAATCTGTGAAAATTTGCTATTTTCATTTTTCATCGTATCTCCCATTGAAGCAGATATTTGGAATTTTAAGTTCACACAGGAATGGATTATTTCTGATCTTAAAGAAATATTTGTTATCAAATCTAGTTTTGCCAGAGATATACATTCAGTTTTAGCTTAATAAAGCATTGTTTGCTACCAAATAGGAATTGAAAGCTCTTCCTATCTTCAAACTGTACATTCATGAATGGGAAAGAGTTTCTTTTTGAATTATGCTCACTTACTTAATATTTTTAAAACAAAGACATTGTTATAGGCCAGTTCTCTGGTTTTGGGGACAACCCTGAATGCTTAATTGTGGTTATTTAGAACCCGTAGAGTTTTATTATAAGACTTTAAATGTATTGTGTACTTGGGATTTTCTTGTCAAAATGTATTTTATAAACATGTTAGACGGTCATAGATAAAGCACCTGGGAAAAAACGTCCAAAGAAGAGTTCTGAATTCCTAAATATGCTGGTAGAGTGTGTGACACGTAACCTGAAAATGTAGTGACAAAAACTGAAAGATAGAACCAAGTAATTTTGTAGGTCAGTTTAGTTGATGATAATACTCCAAGTGACGACATTGAATGAGAGAGTAACACATATGATATTTATACACGCATCATGTCTGCTATCAACTAAGCAATCCAAGACAAATTTCAAAATGCTCATTTTCCTTTTAATATTAATGATGTTTCACACTGTTAGTGACATTGGTTTCCATTTGAGAAACTTGACCCAAAGTTTTATCATTTATGAAATTTAATGAACAAAATGTGAGTTGTAATTTCTCCAGTCAAATATCTAGTTTGCAACTTTCTACATTATCTAAATGTGTGTTAAAAACAAGCAAACATTCACAAAATGATTCAGGAGGCTGTTTCAGGTGTTTTTTCTTGTTTCTTCGTGTAGGTTTTGTTTGGGTTTGTGTTTAATTGAGTTTGCCTTTTTTTTTTTTCCTTTTTTTTTTTTTTTTTTTGTGGAATAGATGTAGGAATTCCACTTCCAGTCTAAAATAAGTGAAGAAAACTTGAAAAATTCTATTAAATAAGTTTTCCTTTATAATTATATATTCCAGTAACTGTTTATGCCTCTCAATATATAAAGATTAAAATGTAAAAAAAAAGCAGATACACTGAAAAATCGTGTCTGAGATATGGCTATGACACAGACACTGTGATCGAATAAAGTCAGATATGTGGGGTACAGTCCTGTAATTGGTTTGGTGAGTTTCTAGAGGCTTCTAAAAACCTGCCATTTGCTGTGATTTATTTTCTGAGTCCTAACATTTTTAGTACAGTTCCTAATAAAAAGGAAAGTTGTTATCATTGCTTGATGGGTTTATCTATTTGCATTTTGAACAGTCTGTTCAAAGCAGTGCCCTTATCCAAATGCACAGTTGATGGGTTTTGGTGGTTGGCTTTGTCTTTTTCCCCGTTTAGTATACAAGCAGTGTTGTGACTCTTTAATAATCTTGGGACTGTGTGTTAAGGACTGCAGACAGATCATTTGCCTTCACCAAATGCACTAACTGGAATAAAATACCATGAGAAAATCCTTGAAAGATAAATAAGAGATATATAGAGGAAATCCAAAATATTTTAAGGTAGGAGTTCTTATTTGGGTACATTCATGTTACAACTGCTGGCTGTTCAGTGCAAGCACAACCCCAGCAGCTTCAGGCTTGCTGTCTTACCCTGGGAAACTGAACATCACAAGGTTACACAGTTGGCATGCTCTGCCAAGTCCCCCAGAGCTCAGCGTTTTAAATATTTTCTCTGAAGGGTTTAGAGTGAAATGTACTTCATTAGTACATGCAGAGTAGTTACAAAGCAGTCATTTGAATTTTAATTAGCCTGATATGTAGCTGCACATCTGAAAACCTGAAGAAACATTCATAAATCTGTGTTTCAAGCTAAGAACACGTGAAAGTATAAGTGCTTATTTTAAGCCTTTTAGTTGAATGTTTGTCTAAAGCAGCAGTTTCAAATTAGCTTCATACCCCTTCTTAGCACTTGAAGTCATGGTATTATTACTTTGTGCTCAGTATTTTTAAGAACTGTTGGGATAAATCTGGTTCAGCAGACTCCTATCAATAGTCCTAGCCCAATGGGCTCTCAGAAATTAGGGCAAAAAAATGTGGCCTATTAATGAGTGAATCTGTGTTTATTTGAGACATCTAATATTGATCATATCTGAAACAAAATGAAAAAAAGAGTATCAAGTATTTTTTTGTTTATTTCTTAAGTGTTTTTGAAACTTAGACCCTTTGGGTCTTGATTTTCAAGATTTTAGGCTTTACCTCCTGGTTACTTCCCCATGAAAAAGGAGGAAGATTATTTGTGCATTTGTTGCAACTGAGGGAATGCTGTAACTTGCTATCATAACAAGAATATTTTCAAGACTAAATTGAGGGTGTTAGTTTATAAATAGTCTGGATTGGAAGAGAGAAGTTGGGCAAGTGGAAGTAGTTTGGAGTTTGAAGATGTATGCTTTGTGACCCTGTGTTTGAAACCCGAATGCAAGTTCTTTTAGTAATTTTCCTACTGCTGACAGTTGTGGCTACCACATACAAACACAAGAATAACTTTTTCTGGTTTCACAAATGAAAAAGCAGTCACTTTATTTTGCATTAAAAAGCCAGAGGCCAGATAGTAGAAGAAATTACTATGCCCTTAAAGAATATGCATAAATGCGCAAGATCACAGTTCAGGCTGTTTTTCCTGAGTGTTTCATTGTTTTTGAATAATTGCTGGAAGTTTGCTGTTTGTTTGAAAATCTGTAGATAAGACAGAGGATCATGAACCACACTGACACCTCTAGTCCATTTTTCTTAAGGAACCAACATGTTTTAAATACCTGGAGGATGGGAATAATTCTGCAGTTTCCTGCACTATGACTAGTCCTTAAGTTGTCCTCCTTATCTGTCTTTTTTTGGCTCGGCCTTTTCCAATACCATTAATAAGCCAAAAGGAGTTTTAAAGTTCTCTGTGCCCCAGTACAGGGATCTTGTGGAACAGTGATGGTGTGCAGTCGACCTCTGCACTGCCTGAAACCTGGTAGTTGGGGAGTTGTGTGAGCTGAAAGGGGTTTAAAACATTGGCAAATTAAAATTAGAACCATGTAGAAAATGATATGTGCATGTGCATAATAGATGTCTGCAAAGGTCTGTAGTTATCATATTATCTGATATCAGAATGTGAGCTTTTGAAAAGGAAGATCTTGACTATGGTAAAGGAGGAAACTCCAGGCTGGTCAATGATCTAAATGAATGTGATAGTCTCACATAGGGGTGACATCTGTGAACTTGTTATACTCCCTCCATGTTATACTCCCTCCTGAACATGTATTCAAGGGTAGCAGGAAAAGAGTAGAAGTCCACAGATTGTTTAGTTCCTTGAGACTGTCTTTACCACCTCTGAATTTTTAAGCCTCTTGCTTTATTGCCTCTTGCGTAATTCACTTCCGAGGCAGGTGGGAAATGCATGTGCGTATTTCTGTCTAGACAGTACTTTGTGGAAACTTCTTGTTCTGTGTGTTACTGAATGATAAGCAAAGAATTATTTAAAGCAGCAGTTGGTTTTATCTTAACAGCTTAGGAGCAATATTTCAGCACCCTAGACCAAGGAAGAACAAAATTTGAATGTTTAGAACAAATTACTCCTGCAATTATTCTTTTTGATTTTTGTAGTTAATAGGGGTGTATAGTAAAACAAGTGTTTATTTTTCATATCGTGCAGTGGATGTTCAAATGTAGTGCCATGCCCAGGCAAGCAGGGGCTTTATATACATAGACATTGATAGATAAGCCACAGTTTCTGAGTATACATGGTGAGCTTTTTTTCCCAACAGATATTTATGCCTGAAAGTATTATTGCACCTTTTATCGGAAGTGGACCCTTGTCAGTATAAACCCTTAAATACCTGGAGTTTCCTGGCAGGCAGTCCTGGCTTTTAGGGCTCTTCAAATTATCTTCTGGAGTTTCTGTTGGACTACAAAAACTTCATTATTAAAGATAGATTTTTTTTTTTTAAACTGAAAAACTTTCGATATACCATTCTAATTGATTTGCTTTACATTGCAGAGGTGGATGTATATATATTTTAAGGTAATGTATTTTTTCAAAATACAATTTTAAATTGTCTTGCGCAGCAGAGAACTGATGATGCATCTCCCTTCCTTCATTTAAGGGCAAATCAAGGGTGACTCAGAGCATAAACTCCCAGTGCTCCATTCAGCAATATTTGATTTTCCTAGGTACACAGGTTGACCACTGATTTCAGCAACATACAATGGAAAATACAATAGTTGAAAACTTGCAACAAAATCCTTAAAAGTTAAAATTTAATGTCTGTTATGTTTTTTAGTTGATAGTTTATGAGATAAATAAGCAGATCTTACTTCTCTTAGACATAGCGTTTCATGTTTACTGCAACGTAGATGAATTGCTCATAAGAGTTGGTATTCTGGAAGGATTAGTATTTATGTTTATTTGGATGTCATTTTTACATGTTAAAACTGTTCTGTGAAGATTTCAGATAAATTTAACAGTAAGAGAATCTCAGCAAATAATGGCCTATTGATTATTATGCAGAGGCAGGAACTTCCACTGACAGAGGTCAAGCCATGTCACTTATTACAGGCACAAAACATGTGCATGTTTGCCCTGTTTGTTTGATCCTGAAAGGTTACAGGGTTGCTACTTGGAAATATGATTGTTGTAATGTGTATGGTTTATATTAAATCTGGTCAGGGATTAGGAAGGTTTTCCTTTTGAGTATCTGCTATGCTTTTCAGAGAGGGACAAAATAGTATTTTATAAAGGTCATCTTCCTGATGCTGCAAGAATCAGAGGGTAGCTTCTTCCTTCCAGGTTCTAAAGCAACAGCACCCTCCCAACTGATAATATCCTAGATTTTTCCATTATTTGCAGTAGCTACAAACACAACATAATCTCTAAGAATAAAAGGGAACGCTAAAGTTTTGAGTAATTCACATAAGATTAGCATAATAAGATAGAATTTTTGGGATAAATATGAAGATAAACGAACAATGTTTTGTGAGTTTGAATGTATGCCTAGACCCTCTGTAGCACTGTTGATCCTGTGAGCTTTTTATATTTTATTAATCAGCATGGAATTTTCCTAATTATCTTAAAAAATGAACACATTTTCGCTGCATTAGGGTGATACACTATTAATTAATGTTCATCTAAGCTTCTGGCTACAGCAGTATATGTTGTGATGGGGGTTGAGCTGATTGACCAAGTTTATCCATCAATGCTGCAATGTAGTTGTATGGCTCCTTACCCAGTATCACTTTTATCGGTTGCTAAGAGTTTTACATTTTCAAAAAGGAGATAAAAAGGAAACAGCTCTCAGTAATGTAGATATGTGGGACTTATGTCCTTAGGTTAGAAAGGAGACTAGAGGGAAGAGATGGAAGATAAGAGGAAAAAGCCTCTTACCCATTTAAAGACGGAATGTATGCAGCCCTTAATCTATACAGAAATTAAACACCGTACCAGGAATTACAGCTTTCAAGTGATTAAGACAGTCTGCTCTGTTAATAATGGCCTCAAGACCTTTGACAGATTTCAGGATCAAAGCTATTTCCAAAGAGCAAAAAGTGAAAAATTCTCAGGTGAAAAATTCTAAGATGAAACATCTAAACTGTTTTCAGATTAAAGGAAAATACTGTAATTGTACTTAAGTAAGAACATCTCATGTAGAAGTAGGTTTCTCAAGGATTTTTAAAGAAGATTGTGAGAAGGAAAGACCTCTAGAAGCAGTTTCCTTCTACACCTTGGAGTTTGTACAGATTAAGTTCCAGGCACTCACAATTTTCTCTGCCAATGAGCTCTGTTACACAGTGACCAGCAGATGACATTCACTATCTGAAAATGAAAGTGGGGAAGGATTTTAGTCTTCACTGCTGTGCAAACTAATAGAGGATAAAAACTAGTAACTCCTTGTAATCAGACTATGACTGCTGTAGAAGAGTGTTTGATGTATCAACAGAAAGTATGCTCAGTGTATCAAGGTTTTTTCACTGCTGGATTTATCAAATCTAATGCTTCACTTATGGGAGAGTTCTGCACTCAGAGGTCTGGACAAGATGTGGAAACTTTGTCTATGTGACCAGAGAGAGCATTTTTAAGAAAATTAAAACAGTTGGTTGTTTAGGTCAGATTAACAAGGAGATCAGCATGCAGTGGCATAGGCAACCAACACAATTCAAGAGAACCACCAAGGACATGGAGCTGTCTTGTGTTTTAAGATTTGAAAACAGAATGATTGCAATGTATTTGTGTCTGACCTCAGTTCCATCAGCTGTTTTTCCCTGTGTTTGTCTCCTTTTTTCTTTTTCTTTCTTTTTTTTTAAATTCTAGACCCGGCTCTCATTTTATCCTCCTGTCAGTTTCTAAGTTTTATGTCCTGAAACAGTTGTCTGTGAGAAAAGGACTCTTTAGAGTTTTAAATTTTTAATAAGGAACTTTTTACTATGTGAAAAATGACATTTTTCAGGAAGTAGAACATGACCAGATTTTCCAAGTTTTTCCTAGAAAAAGTGAAAAGTGTACTTGTGACAAAAAGCCACTCCCTTGTCAAACTGCCCTTCCAAAAATATGAGGGCATTACAGGTTTTAGGTACAGTAACATAAGAAGTTTTGAATGTTGAGAACTTCTCTGCTTTTGAGGGAAACAACTTCTTGGGATGGAATGTCCTATAAAAGCCTCATACAGGAAGTGATGGTTTCAGACCGAAATAGTCATAAGCAGCTGATAGCAAACTTTCTGTAGGAGGTGTCCAGGCAACCTTCAGAGTCTGCTCATGGTAAACACATGGGAGCTTGACACTGTTCCTGAAGGAGTTCCATGGAGAGGACAGTGTTGCTTGACACTCCTCTGTACAGAACTGAAACTGTAAGGCTTATAATTCATTCTCTGTCTTTTCTGCCTTGGGATTTGAGAATATGGTTCATTCTGTTTGGCTGATGTTGTAAGACCCATATATTTCTGTACTGGGTCCATTGTTTCAATGACAAGCTTGAAAACAAGGAAAGCTATGCCTTCTGTGTAGGGTCCTAAAATTAGATGTTTTTTCTTGGTAATATTGAGTGTGTTTTATCACTGTCACCAGACAGAATCTCATTTAAATAGAAAGGGCTGCCAGAAAGATGGAGATGTATAAATTTAAATGTAACTTGAAAATAGCTGATGGGTTCAGTTTCTTTCAGGCTCCCACAAACAGGACTACAGATGTTTTGCTTAGATTCTGCACTAAAATGAATTTTCTGAGTCCTCCTACTTGGATTCTCAAAGTTAGGCATCTAGCAAATGTGCTAGTGTTAAAAAAAGTTATGAACACCCACGTCTCATTTTTTGACATCAGGCTGCTTAATTAGGTGATTGTGCACTGCTGTGTGAATATTTAGTATACAGTTAAAAGCTGAATACCTGCAAGTCCATTTCATTGGGAATTTGGTTAGAAGAGTAACAAAAATAACCACAAGCTTAGGAAAATAACTAAGAAAAGTGCAAATGTCTAGGAAGAGAAGTAAAGCTGAGGTGAAGCTTCTTGTTTTTAGCGACAGAATTCTGTTTGCTGATGCAATTTATTATCCTTCAGTCTTGTACTAATATTTATGAGAGGCAGAAGTTCAGTTTACATTCACAAGATTATATGCAACATACTATATGAGCAGGTTATATTTTACAGTGGCTTGTTAGCATTATGTGATTGTCAGAGTAGTGACAACAGTGCTGGGTTTCGCACCTCAGCCTCTTGCTTTCATTGCTGTGTGGTATGCTTGTAAATAGAAGTTCTCCAGAAACTGAAATTGAGCATGATGAATACAGCCAGTACCCGTGATTCACTTGTAGGTTGGAATACAGTTAGGGATATTTTTAAATATATTTCAAAAGCTTTACTCAAAACACCTTTTTAATAAAGGGTATGATTATCTAATTTGCAAATCTGCCTCCCACAGAGTAAAGCATAGTTTAATATGCAAATATTACTACAGAAAACTAGTGTACACAATAACTGTCGTTTAAAATGACAGGAAGAATAAGGAATTCACTAATTTTCTAAATAATCCAGTAATTACTTCAGTAATGGATATGCTTTAAAAATTCCAGATGACCATTACATTTATTTTAACTTGTCTGATTTTGCTGACTGGGCTATTACAAGCCATGATGAAGGAACAATAGAAACAGGTAATAGTAATTTACTGCTTTTCTTCTAGAGGTTTGGAAACGCAATATACAATTTCTAGTTTATTTGTGTAATAACTTATTTTTTAAATCAAACTACTTGCATATTAGGCTGTAGTTATGACTGAGTAAATTTTCTAGAAAGAAAAATTGATGAAGGCAAATCTAAACATGAACTAGCAGCCAAATCAGTAATGCTTTAATTAATACTGAGATAAACTGGAGTTACCACTATTTACTTTTAAGTCACTGAGCATATTTTATAGTCAAACCCATTAAAGCATGATTGATTTTGCAAATGCATCAAAAATGAAGTGAAAAAAAATTGTTTTGAACACTGCCACTTCTTATCAGAATTTTCAGATCATTTGAACTGAAGTGATACAGATTCCCTGGATTGTCCAAGGACATTTTATACTCTGTCATGAAACAAAACAAAAACCCTTTTTGGAATATGAATTAATTTTCTATGTCTTCATTTAGAAAGTTACTGCAGCAAAGATAAATATGATGAAAATTGGTGGAAAAGAAGGTTGAAGATTGCCAGTATGGTCATTTATATCTGATGAGACCTTTGCTTTTGAGCGCTGATCAGTTTTTGGGGTTATAGTTAGTCTGTTATCAAAACAGAAATGTATTATTACCATTAAGCTGTTGGAAATTTCCTGGTAGTCTTGGTGTTTGTCAAGAACGCATTGGTGGGTGGTTAGACATGTGGCAAAATATTTTCTTGAAAATTATTTATTATTTAATAGTGTGTTCATAGCCTAGCACAGCAGTCACTGAAATACCTGACTACACATTTCACCTGTCCTCAAAAAACCCTGATATTGAAAACTAATTGCTACAGGTTTTCCTTGCAGCCACTAGAATATGCAGTTGCTCTCTAGGCTGGGTACTAAAATCTACTATGTACTTTATTTGAAGATATCTTTCAACAGAGAATGTTAGGCTGCCATAGAATACCTTTATTTTTTGTATGCCATCCTCTGTCTGTGTGTGAGATAATAAGAGAGACAATAAGGTAGATAATCAGAGGTCTGGCAAAGACTCTGTTTTTCTTTCCTCATTTTTATTTTATGCTTTTAAGAGATGGAAAAGACACTGTGAATAATTTTTGTTATATTTAAATGAGAGTTTTAAAATTACTTGGAATTATTTGCTTTGGAGTGGGCTATTTAAAAGAGGAAGCTTCAGTCTGTGTCTGAGGCCCAAAGCCTCATCCTTTAAATCCATAGCTTTGAAAGCATCAGCATTGAAATGGAGTGCATAGGGATGAGCAGAGCTGTAACTGAGCTAAATACATTGGCAGGTCTGCATCTGTCCCATGTTTTTCCATGCTTGGATTGTTGTACATGCTGGGATTGATGCAGCCATGCCTGTTGGATCTTCAGTAGAGCAGCGCTGGGTGAGGAACTGCCAGAGAAGAAGGTCTAATTCACATGCTCACTGCAAGCATCAGTAAAAACATTTCTCCCTGAGGGCTACCAAGTACCCAGGCGTTCATGCAACAAAGATGAGGCGGGATAATGTGCGCTCCCTTTTGCTCATGAAAAAAACTGGCTCTAACCTTTTGCTAGACTGTAAGAACACAGTACGTCTTTCACTTAATTAATGCAGAACAATCTCATACAGTTCTCCTTTTTTGCTCTCTGGCAGCAAAGGTGTGCCTTACTCACCTGCAATGAGAATAGCTGAAAAATATTCTTTGAGACTTCATACCTCAGTTTTAATGGGTAGGAAAGGAAATGCTCATGGCTGTCTTGAACATAAGGGAGAACGAAATGGATGAAGGAGAAGTGTTTGAGTTATGTTGGTTTGATCAATGTTTGAAACCATGCAGGATTTTTGATATTGGGAAGTATATAACCTATAGGGTAGGTTCAATAGTAAAAAACTTGATAAGTCCAAAATTGTATGCGTGAGACATGTTCTGCCAGCAAAAATGCTACTTTAAATAACAGTAATAACAGTGGGAATATTGTTAAGGAGACTTTGCTTACAGATGCAGAAAAGTAGCCTTGTCTCACTTCTGAGCACAGTGAGCATTTATGGAGCATTTTTTCTCTTTTGTTCTCACTCTTGTTTGTCAGTCTTCGCTGGGCTGAATGGAGGGTGAGCTGCACTGTTAGGCTGTGAGGCTTTCTAGACTGGAAACCTGTCTTTGCGTTAACTGAGTAGAAGCAACACTTTGCAGCCTGAGATCTTTGAGTGCTCTCTTTCCTGCTTTGTGAAATAAGGGCTTGTGATAGTACTTACATTACAAGGATGTTTTGAAGACAATCAAATTGCTTGTCTGTTGGCCTAGTTCTGGCATGAAAAGGACTGTTGTGGTGTCTGACTGGCTATGAAAGAAAAATGGTAACAAGAACACTGACAAATAAGTAGAGTCCTGATTCTGAAAGAGTTGGCTGAAAAATATTCCATGCCTAAGTATCATTGCATAAGGCAGTCAAAACCCATTCAAAAGATGATGCTATTAAAACCTTTTTCATCTGGCTAAAACTTAAATTTAAAATACAATTTTACATTAATTTCTTTGAAATATAAGTATTGGAAAATAATGAAAGATCTATTATGTATTAAACAGACCTGACTTGCTGTATTTAGGAGGCATGAACAGCAGTATAATAAGCTAGTAAGAGTGTGAGGTATTTTGAGTAAACTATTTTCAGGGGGAAAAAAAAGATTTTGCAACTACCTTTTACAATTTGGCCTTGGAAGTGGCCTCTTCACTTTGTACACAGTTTGAGTATGTGTGCAGTTTTACGGCTTTACCAGCAAAAGCATTCATGGCATAAAAAACTGAATTCCAACAGTCAGTAAAACGATTCCTAAACTAAAATATGCAACTAACATGAAAAGAAAATAGAGAAGGAATACGAAAGAATTTCTGGAGGCAAGTAAAGGTGTGTAGGAGTTGCATATTCTATTAACAGAAGAAAAGATCCCCACATAAAATCTAATTTTACTTTGCTACTTTGTAACTTAGACATTGCTATTACAAACCTCTTTCAATTTTATATGAATTTTTCTGATAGTCTGGGAAATTAACTTTTCCATAGTTCAATGATATTTTTTTCAATCATGACAAGTTAAACATTAATTTTTATAAAACTCTAGTTTTATCCCAGTTAGGGCAGACTGTGGTGAAGTATAGCGCCCTGCAAGGCTGTGAAGCTGCTGGCTTGGCCGTGATACTCAGTGTCCAGTATTTCTGCTATGAAAATTCATCTTGACCTTCACGATAAGGATGAGGTCTGGCAAACTACCAGTAACCTAAAGACTGAATTTGTTTCTCCTCCCAATCTGAGCATAATGTCTGAGACACATGTTCCATGTGCTAATGTCCAAGCAGACCTATCATTGCTTTGCTTAGGAGCCTTTCTACTCCCAATTTTATTCTCTGATTTTCTTTGTACAACTTATATTGCTGCTCCTATTCCTTTCAAGGAGCACATCCAAGAAGAGTCTGCCTCCATTTTCCCTGTAATCACCACTAGATTTTTAAAGAGAATTGCAAGATCCCTCTCTTCTCCTGTCCGCAGGCACACAGTGGGGAGTGTGCTTGCCCTGACATTCATGGCGATCCTCTGCTGAACTTGATGGAATTCATTGGTTTCTTCTTTTATTGCAAGTTTCTTTCTTTTTGAGAGGGGACCTGATACCCCAGGTATCAGCTTGCACATGCTGAGCAGAGGGCAGGAGATGCTTCCCTTTGCTGGCTAAGACTTACTGAACTGTTGAAGCCCAGTATGTGGCTGGATTTCTTAGCCTCAGAGATGGAGTAGGTCTTTCAGATTCATGGATGGTGAGGCAAAACAGAGGCACTGGAAAGTTCTACTTGGCAAATGTGTTACTGATGTGATCTCATGGTTCTCTTTTACCTAGAATGTTCCACCTGATTTGTCCATCTGCACCTTTGTGCTGGAGCAGTCTCTGTCAGTACGGGCCCTCCAGGAAATGCTGGCTAACACAGAAGAAAAGGCAGAAGGGGTAAGTGATTAAATAATCACCTTTTTTCATCTTGCAAAATAGTACTTTTTTTCCTATGGTACCACAGGTTTCATGACTGTCACATGCTTATAGCATGATTAATTCCTTATGTTGAATTTTCTTCCTTTGCTACAGGAATGGTCTATTTTTTGGAAGTTATAAACACTTGCAGTTTCCACTGAAGCTTGCCAGAGTTGTAAATTCACAAATATTTCAAAGTGCTATGAGTCAGTACAGAGTTATTAAGGGTGTTTAATTTGTGAATTTCATAATGTGTCATATAAAGCTTGATAACTTCTTCAGAACAAATAAGCTTTCTGAGCATTCCTGACTGTATCAGGTGAGACTGTCAAAAGATCTTAAAATGACTTGGATGTATGCTGGTTGTCTCTGGAAATAGTGAAACTGTTGCATGTGCCCTGAGCTAAAATATCCTGTAACAGACCTTTAAGCTGAAGATAGAATATTATTGAGCCTTGGTAGACAAGAAATAGCAGTCTGGAAGATGAAGGATATAGGAATGACTTAAATCCTGTAAGAATTAATATTATTATTCCTAATAGGAATTAATTAATTGTTTGACTAGAAAATAGTTGTTTACAAATAAATCATAGTAGTGTAATAAATGTCCTCTGCAGTGCAATTAATTTGATTTGTTATTCTGTAATTAAATGTTTCAAATGTTCAAACCTTATAGTGTTAATTTGAATGCTATGCTCTAGATCAAATCCTATAAATTTTTGCGGAAGAGTGACTGTAGGCAAAAGAGAAGTAGGCATTACCCATAAGTCCGTCACTCAAGAAAGCTGGCAGGAGATAAGCATACCTCTGATATTTATGGGAACACCTAAAGAAACCAAACTTTAAACTAATATAGAGCAGTCAGTCCCATGAAATGCCAGGCACTTAGACTGCAAATGGTCTTTGGGAAAGAAGTCTGGGAGCATTCCCATGGATGATCCAGAGTGTGTTCTGCCAGGGAGAATCTGTTCCAAGAGAATGAAAAGCAGACCGGAGAGAAGAGGTGGTACCAGAGTAAGCAGATATATACTTCTAAACCCGTCTTCCCTTACTTTGTAAATACTGAAACCAAGAGCAAGCAAATTCACAGGGGAAAAAAAAATCAAAAGAATGGACACATCCAGGCATAATGTCAAAAAATTACAATGCAAACCCCAGGATGTACAGTGATAACTGTGTACGGCCACATGTGTGAAGCAGAGCAAGAGTTTTCTTTCTGTTTATTCCCAACAGGTGTGAGCAGGTGCATGAACTAAAGGAAGTGTAGGGGAACGTGTGATAAAGTAATGCTATAGGGCAGAATACAGTGAATGAAAAAGCATCAATTTCTAAATATGAAGTATTGAAACTTCTCTTTAAAACATAACCTCACCTGGCAGATGTTCTGTTGCACTGTCATTAGCAGAGTGTTGGGGCCATGTGCTATGACAATATTTGCTTTTAATACAGAGATCACACCCAGAGAACATGGGGGAATTAATGAACTTCTCTGCAGACAGATTAGAAAATGTGAGCTCGGATATTCTGCTGGGAAGAGGGCAATTAAGAGAGCTTTGTAGGGGTCTCAAGTGGAATATTTTCACTAGTCCTGGACTATTTTCTGCACTATATGTGAGTAGAAAAAGACTTTTGTAGGACACACTGACCGATGAGACATACCATATTTGGTGATAATCCGGTATTTTCTGGAAACACTTACTGATGCTTTCTGTGCATAACCATGAAGGTCAGAGCTCTGGACACTTACACCCTTGCCTAAATAACACTGATGGCACCTGCACTGATCTACGGTGCTCTGTACTCAAAGGTGTTCCCAGACATGCACAAGAAAGATAAAGCGAAGTTCTGAGCGTGGTTATTATGTGGCTGTTGGCTGTTTACGGAGTAGTTTATTGTGCTCTCAGCACCTACTAAATGCCAACACTAGCAGAAGATACAGCTATACCAACACAGAGAGGTGGTGTTCAGTAAATCATAAATATGTTTCTACTGCAAGTTTTGATGGCTTCTGTAGAAATGCATTAGCAATCTGCTTGTGTCTCTTGCATATTAATATACTGATATTAGAAGAAAACAGTCTTGAAAATAGTGGTTTGTAGATGAACACAAGGTCATGTTGTTGTCAATGTCAATATTTTTCTTTTTAGTAAGTCTCTGAAAGTCAAGAGTGATGATGATACTAAAATGACTGAATATGTACTTGCTGATAAATTCATAGATCTGACATTTGGTATCTGTGTGTAGTTTCTATGAAAAATATACAATTTTTTCATTTGCATTTATATTTGTATACCATAGGGCAGGTACTTACATAGACAGCTTCATATTTGTTTGAAGCAACTGTTAAAAGAAGTTTCAAGGTAAGAGGTAATTTGTCTTACCTGAAGCACGATTACCTTCCTGGAGAAGCATCAATTCTTCTTATTAAAACGGTAGTTTCATTTAGGAGAAGAAAGTATAGCAATTTTTTGAGAAATTGTTGCTATAAACTGGGTTCAGCATGACTGCAGTTTTCTAGTGGAAAGAATCCTGCAAAGGGAGGTCTTTTTAGTCCTCAGTTACTTTTCATTACATTAGAAATCATTAAGACACTGTGCTTATAAGAGGTCTCCTTGTGCTGGTTTGCTTTTTATGTTGTGTAATCTCTTGAATACTATGTTTATATAATAGGTATTCTTGTTATATAACAGATAAGTTAGCAGTAATGTAATGGTTGAGTAATATGAACAAAATCTCATGCTGACTTGAGTCAGAACAATAAGCAGCTTTCTTGTGCCTAGGAAAGAATAACTGTGTGCACTTACTGGATTAACTGCTACCTCTCAATTAGCAAGCACTAAATGTGCAAGATTACCTTTGCAATAAATACCTACCTTTTTAGTGCAACAATCCCAAAATGAGAACTTCCATACTTTATGAGATCAGTGATCCGTCTGTCTGAGTATACCTTCTTGATTCTCCTGAACCAGATAAATGCTAGTTTTAAAGGCAACAGTGGAAAATGACTGGAATTTCCTAAGAAAGAACAGTGTAGTCCTCTGTTTCTTCTAGGCACTGAGTAGTTATTTTGTGCTCTGAGGTTTCATTGTTTCCCTGTAAAATACTATGCTTAGCTCAGGCAATTTATTAAAACATTGAAATTCATAGCTTGATTGAATGGCTTTGGTTTCAAAAATAAAACCACAACCTTGTTTGCTTGCTTAGGTAGCATTATTTACACTTTTCATTTTAAACAGGTAATATTTTTTGTTTTGCTGGGGTCTGGAGTGCTATATGCATGTACCAGTTTTATCAATTCATCCGTGGGAAAGAAACAAAAATCAGAAACCAACAAACCAGAAATAGAGAAGGAGAAAGGGAGGAATCCTGTGGAGTGGGAATAGTAAACAAACATATAAATGAAGAGTATCATCACATAGTCTGGGCTGTGGTGTGTTAGGCAAGCAGAATTACAGGTGCACTGTCATACACAAGGGTGTCCTACAGCCTAGGTATTATTTTGTAATCATTTTAGCTTGGTTTTTAAGTGTAACTTTTTATTATTAGAAGAGCAGATGAAAGATGAAAATGGAAGTCCTTATGTTTTTATAAAGCATTTAAGACCACAAAAAGCATTCAGGCCATCTATTCTTAGCCTGGTTTTTATTTCCAGTGAACCATCTCTGGACCCAAGTGCCTTGTATTTCATTAAAGCTCATTAGTTGAAATGATCCTGAGAAGGTGAATCCATAGCTTCTGGAGTAATTTAGGAATGGTCACTGCAACCTGTTGGAATGGTGTTTTGCTTCTGATTCCTTTACCTCTGATTATTTTTTTTTTGGGTAGTTTGTTTGAAGGTTTTTTTCTTCTTTTTTAAATCTTTAATTTTTTAAAATCACATGTTCCTTTCCTAGATTCAAGACCTCTATCATCTAGTACTTTCTTCTTGTGAAAGTGATTAAATGTCATAATCAAACCAGTTCCTGGAAATTTTCCCTAATTTTCTTAGGAAATGAAACCTGGCCACCTATCCATTAGTGCTCTTGAATTCAGTAACTTCTGCGATTTGTGGACAATATGAACAATATAAGAAATGGGGTTAGATAGTTCTTCCAGATGTGGTGGATATAAGGTAGGAGAAAGGGATCTAACTTTATGCCCCTGTAAGAGGAAAGGAAGGCAAGGCTGTCTGTTTTACATTACCATCAACTGCTCTTGTGCTATTGCACCTTCTGCACTGCTTTCTTTCACTGAGAAGAGATGTCACAGGGACATGGGGAAGGAAGTTGCCACGAGGGAGGGATTTATAAATTTGTGGCTTCTTTCAGTTTTGAGATTTAAACCTCTTTTTCATAATAGTTAAACAACAGGCCTGTACTTTGTATGCTATTACCAGTCTCACATTTTATGACAAGGAAAATTACTTCCCTTTGTCCTACTGTATACCCAGTAGAAAAGGGTATCCAGAAGAAAAGGTATCCAAACATATTTGACATGGAAGAATGTCAGGTATTTTCTTAGCCTCAGTTGGTTCAAAAATGATGTAGATTTTGTCTGAAAGGTTTTTCTTTTTAAATAATCCTCAAGCAAACACGCTGCATGAAAAATAGGTATTAAGATAAAAAATTGCCAAGAGGGTGTGCAGATTAAAATTAAGTGTAAGGTAACCTTCATAAAGCCCATTGTTACTGACTCTTATTTGAACTATATTTCAGAGGGTTTTTCATATGATTCAATATGAAATATCTTTTTCTAATGGGACAATCTGAGTATTTGAAACACCACTATCTGTATTTATATAACAAGGGCCTAGTTTGAACTTTCGTTCTGTTCTAATGCTTTTATTACTTCAAAGAGATCAAAAACAGTTTTGGGCACAGTGACTAGGTACAGGAAATTAAATTAGTTTGGCATTTAAAGGATATTTTCCTGTAAGTGGACAAGCACAAAATCATCTATCATCTATGTTGGCTAGAATAAAAAATAAATGCTTGTTATTCCTTGAGTTACACTTGCTTTGCCTGTGTTTTCTGAAATATATCCAGCAGTCTCATTATATAAATAATGTACTATTTTTTTGCCTTATGTCTTTTGTAGTCCTCCATGATAATTGTAATAAATGAGACCACTGAATTTTGAAGATTCTGGATTATATTTTACACGCCATACCTGATGAATAGACTATATATAATATGTGTGTGTATTTATACGTGGCACATATAAATACAGGTGTGTGTGCCTTGTTTTCACATGCCAGTGGGGTGTACACCCGTGTGTGGATGAGAGATCTTGTATCTCATACAGAGAACTGTTGTTAACTGCACCATCCACTGCAGTGATTGAGAACTCGATTAATAAACTGTCTTTTACAGCAGCTTTAATTAGTTTCTGTCAGCAGTGGTAAAACATTCTCTTCATTCTGGTCTACCAGAAGACTGGTGAGTGCCAAATCATCCCAATTTTATTGCTGTACCATACATCCACATGAAAATCTCATGTCATTGGGAGGGTGTAGACTAAGAGATATCTATTTTGGTGAGAGCTTCTGGAGCTCCTGTTTGTTGGTCTGTGCTTTGTTCTGCCGACACAAGGCATATGCATGGGCTTTTTTTTTGTCCAGGCACATATAGGAGTATGAGGCTGCTGTAGGTTTTTTTGTTTGTTGGTTTTTGTTTTTTCCAATTTTATTAGCAAAGCGTGTGGAACATTCAATTCCTTTGCTAATGGCTAGGCTTCATGCTACATGAACTGCTTGCTAGTGAAATTGTCTGCACTTGGAGTGTAATGTGTTTCTGTTGGAATTGTGTTTTAATGACTCCGTCAGGACAGATGCACCAAACTCACTTATCCTCAATGGAGCCCAGTGGATTTCTCTCAGTTGCTTTTGTGTCCTTTCACTTCAAGTGTCAGCTTTTTGATTACTTACTAGAAAAAATGTAGTAGTGAAATAAGTAAGAATTTCTTTGCATGGCACCTGTAAGGAAGAAATTGAATGTATACGTAGTTACAATTTCTGTGTTTTGAATGACTTAAACTAGGAACTAGAATACGTCAGGAGAGTGTAGGACTCTCTAGAATTTATATTGAGATAATTTAAATTGCTTATTCAGGAAATCACACTGTATTTGCTTTTTTCTTTCTGAGAAAACCTGAAGTGTTTTTTTGCTATTTGTTTTCCTAGACTTCATTACACAGGGGAAAAAAATTGGCTCTCAGTTGCCTTGTATGCTCAAAATTTGTTTACCTTTATGTAAAATGAAATGTAGGGTTAAATCCCTTTTTAGTTTCCAGCAAATTGATCTTAGTTGCTCTATTATCTACTGAACACTTCAGTGTGCAGTTTGCTGCATTTTTCCCCCAGTATTTATTTGCCCAGCAACTGTGCTACTCTAATACTGTATGCCATGAAGATTTGCTGTGCGTGGAAGCTCTAACCTGTCCTCCTGGTTGGTGAAGCTGTGAATGAAGATGTGAAACTCTGTCCATGCCACTGTCAACCCCCAAGGGTTGGTCCTATATAGAGATGGAGGTTCAGAGCTGGAAGTAGACTTCCTTCTTTTTGATACTTTTGGTTGTTCTCCTAACCCACCTGAAGAAGAACATTGGTCGTGGAAGGAAAAATATGACTCTGAGATGATGTTCTTGGAGTACTCCGATGCTGTTGCAGTTGAACTTAGGGAGAACTGTAGCCATTCTGCCATTGAAGTGAAATGGAAAAGTGAGGGCTAAAACAAGAATGGATTCAGATTCCATGTGGTCCTAGGAAAGAAACAGAATAGTTGGACAAAAAGTTACTGGCTGAATATAAGCAATGTAGAAGTCACTGAAACTGGCTCTTTTACGTATTGAGCTGCCATGAGGACAGCTGAGAAATACTGGCAGAGAGATTAGAATGAGGCACTCAAGGTGTACTGTGTGGCTTTTTACCTCTGATGAAAAAAGAAGGGGATTGACTCTTTTTATGCCTTTTACCTGTCAATTCTATAGCTATTATCCCTGTGCCATCTATGACCTATAGCTTGTTAAAATAAAGGATGGCAACATACTGATGCTTTTCAGTAAAGATTCCCTGGTAGGTCCTGAAAGAGCTCAGTTTTTTTTTTTTTTTTTAATGAAATTTAAGCACAGCAAAATTGAAAATGATACAGTTAAATTTGTCTTCAGAACTAAATCCTCTTTTTTTTTTTAGCAGCAGTTGGAATTGATGTACTAAAGGATATTTATGCAAAATACGAGATGAAAAGATAAAACCCACCAAATCCTCACATTCAGATGCTATTCTAGAATGCTGAAGAGTCTCAGTTTTGCTGCTCAATCCTATGTAAAGCTGAGATAGTCTCCTAAACCACTCATTTTCTTAATGCTACCAGATGTCTTGACAAAGCTAGTAACACACTGAGTTTTTAAACCAGGCTGGTGTAGATATGCAGTTGGAATCAATAAGCTAAGCAGTGATTGCTAGTTGTGGTTTTTTTTCTGATTTTGTTTGTCTTCATGCCTCAGGACTGATTTGTGCAGGCATTGAGAACTGTAGCTGATGAAAGCTACACGTAGAATAATGTTTGAAATTGTGTCCTAGGCATCTTAAACTGATCTCCCTGGTTTGTGTATTACATTGACTTTAGTGGATTCTTTAAATCTATTGATATGTCATCTGGGGTATTGGGAAAATTGAATCAATATTTGTCAGATTAGATTTGCAGTAGTGAATATCATAAAATTGATGGCATTTAATTGTTATGTCTTTAGAAGGGTTTTATCAATATTAAGTACAATGGTTGTGCAACAAGCTGGAATTAAACACAATAGTAAGTGACCACCCTCTCATTTATGTGTTGCACAAGGCAGATTTGATGTTGAAAAGGTTATGGACATATGAAAGGCTGCATCATAAAATAATGACATTTTTCTATTTGCCTTAAATTTGTTAACTTTTTTGCAGTAAAATTTGGCATAATTTTTTGAAAACACAAAACCCTTATATTTTAGCTTAGTCAAAAGTGTTTTGAAATATTAAATTGTTCATGATTATATATGGCTCTTGTATACTACAATTCTACTATTCCTGATTGTACAAAGGGCAGTTTTACATTAATCTCACAGCTGAGGCAAGGCCTGGATAAAGTGATACTCAAATGCTGTATTCTTTTCTTCTTTTGCAGTGCTCACAGCTGTAAGATAAATTATTTGTAAAGCCCAAGACCTTAAATTAAATAAACCATAACTTTCACTTTTGTTCAATTATATTGAGAGCAGAAGTAATAATTATTCAATGTATTTAAACAGACTGCTTATACTCAATATAAAAATCTCATAATATATATGAAAATTCTCCATATCTACATTTGTCTTGTAATGGTTTCTTATAGGGATAGCTTCCTGAAATATTTGGCTCAGTTGGTTCAAAATTTAAAAAAGAAGGATCCTTTGTTCCAACTCAGTGACTTATAATAGCAAATTTAAAGAATATTTTGGTGAATGGTGTAAAGTGTTACCAGTGTAGGAAATGCATAGCAGTGCTACAGAGGCTGGCAGTGTGGAAAATGTTAATTGTGTCTGCAGTACTGTGTAGCAAGCGACTAGCCTCCTATCAGGCAGATCCGTAGGATCTCAGCAGCTGGAGCTGGAAGATTACACATGGGATTCTCCCTCTTGAAATGTGTTCAGTGTGCTCAACCTCCAGGAGTTACCAATACCTTCTGTGGTAATTAAAGAAAACAACAAACCACCCTAACCCTCAAATGCAGTCAAGATTTTTGTAATGTGAGTTTGTTTCTAACTCTCCTTATCCTGCAGGGCTCAGCACTTTGGGTGCTTTTGATTTTAATGATGCTCTGTATGCGTCATAGGCTTCCATATTGTTTAAGTTTAGATGCGAAT
This sequence comes from Ifrita kowaldi, assembly GCA_013398055.1. NCBI lineage: Eukaryota > Metazoa > Chordata > Aves > Passeriformes > Cinclosomatidae > Ifrita > Ifrita kowaldi. The sequence goes on from VZRS01001243.1 coordinate 128,261, forward strand.
GGTCCTCCCCAAAGGGGTAAGTAACACTTGAACAACACCAACAAGGGTAGCATTTAAAAGAAGAGGTAGAACTAGTGAGACTGAGTAGGACTGAAGAGACTGGATTCCTGTCCTGAACAGGAAACAGGAAAGAACTGAGTTTGGGGAGGAGCTGGGTTCATCTCTGTGTTTTTTCTGTGGTGTGTCTGTCAGAGTTGGTGGTAAACATGCATGATTTCCTGATGGCTGTCAAGGAACTCTGTTGCTGAGCAGGTCTGGATAGGGACGTTACGCATGAGGATTCATCTGCGTGTATGTAATTGCATCTCCCCAGGGCAATAGGAGTTTTGAATCCATGGTAGCTACATCACTGAGCAAATCTACAATATCTTAGCAAAAATAATAGGTTTAGTGAGAACAAGTGTTACTTCACACATAACGTGTCTCTGGAACAACCATTTGTCTGTGGAGAAATTATTTCTTTTGATGCCCAGCTATTCCTTAGTGAATGTGGTAGTGTTGATTCACTAAGAAGGTTTCTGGTTTTGTAATGTTTTGCTGGAGAGTTATCAAATAGTTTGTTTCAATTATTATAATGAAACAAGAGCCTTCCAAGCAGGTGAGTGTATCGGTTGTTTTAAAGTATTAAGTACTACTGTAGAGCGAGAGCTACACTATTTCAGGTCTAAAGTTAACTTATCCAGGTTTTGTTTCTCTCTTACTGTAGAGAATTACCATTTTTAATTTACTTATCAGGATGGTAAGAACTCCTGAGCTGGGGCTGGAGGGAAGGAAAGTGAAAGAAATGAAGGGGTTTAAGACAAAGGGTGTTAAGTGAACAGAGAGAGGCTGAGAATGGGGAACAGCTTTCTTGGCAGAGGTGCTATTCTGTCCCTAGGCTCCAGGTGCCTTATTTGTAGCTGAGTCTGGGACCTGAGCACAGCAGAGAAACCCCTGCTCTTCACAGGGACACTGACTTGCCTTTTTGAGTGGTAGGATCATCCACCTTTAGGCTATGAGTTTGGCTCAGGGTGAGTCAGGATCACTCAGCTTTTCCTAAACTTGGATTTTAGTTTTTTAGCATTTGAGCGGCCGCTCTGTGAGCAGGGCCTTGTTCCTGCAAGGTTTGGTCAGGACTGCAGGCTCCGGGACAGGGGATGGAACTGCCCCTGCCTGTGGCAGCCTGTGCAGCCAACCTGCTGAGCTGCCTCTGTGGTGGGGAGTGGGTCCCATGCCAGCAAGATCCGTTTTGGAGTGTTTGCAGGATCTCAGCAGCAGTTAAGGCTCCTGCTGTGTTGCTGCAGGCAGTCTGGATTGACTTCTTTCCCTTAAAAAGCATGCCTGATAAATATACATGTATACACACATACATTTAGGTTTAAAAAGAGAGAATATGCTCTCTGCGACTCTTTCTGACCTCTTTGTATGCACCTGTCCTTTATTTTTTTAATGAAAATTGAAACCTGTGTTTTAGAGTGCTGTCAACATGGTGAGAAGGGGAGGTATTATCCCCATGTTGTTAGCTTTTTGATCTTGATCCAGAAATATTTTTTTGACAAACAAGATAGTTGCTGAGCTCTGAAGATTGTCCTCCCTTTCCCCTGCAGTCTCCTCTTTCTGCCTAAGCCACCATCATTTTAGCATTTGCTAGTTTGACAGTTAGTTGCCCTTTAGTCCTTTAAATAATCGTCATTCCCTCTGTGCATAAATAGATAAGGCATTGATTTCCTTTTTTATGTGGTAGGGGTGAAAGCTCACGTCTTATTTTTCTTATAGAAAGACTTCCAAGTAGTCACAGCAGAGAAAAAAACTTGACAAGAACCCAGGGTATTCAGACTTCTACTAGTAAATCTGTGTTCTGATTATGTTGGGTGTTGTCAACTGCTTCAGTTCAGGGAGTCCTGTATTGTCGTATATGATTTTTGTAGTTAATGCTTGTTTCTGCAGATACTGCTGATGGAGTGGAATGTGCTTGTAATTATGGCGGCGCATGCAGCTTCCACTCCTGAAGCAGCCTTTGATAGCTGACAGTCTGTTGACAAATATGCAGAACACTCACTTTTTCAAAAGATGTTTCTGTTTAAAAAAATATTGGGATGAGTCACAAGATAACGGTACACAAATAGCAGAAGTAAAGCGACAAATTTGGAAATCCTGTTTTTTCTTAGTGGTGATTATTTTATATGGTAAATTGACATAGTCTAGTGTATATATAGGTCATTTGGCAACAGACTATTTTAGTTACCTGGGTATTCATGCATTTTGGTCTTCCTGTAAAATTCCATCTCCAGGTGGTGTTTGTTTGTTCAAATATAAGCAATTTACTGGGTATAGCTCTGCTTCTTCAAAAGAATTTGTGCATTTGCCCAAATTTTAATAATGTCGGTAACTGATTCAATCCTTTGGCTGTTCCAAGAAATTTCAGGTGGGGTTTCTTATTCTCTCTCCTCAGCCATATGTCACTATTTTTTAGGTACATTACTTAGGGAAATACAAAACCTTTGTCCCAAAGAAGCAACTTGTTGGTGGGTTTGGAGATCTTCAGGGGAGCATATTAGGCAGCCAGCATTTGCCTCTGCCCGGAAGACCACAGTTCTCTTTCTGTATGCTTTCTTGGTATTACTGCAAGAAGTGTGAGACTCCAGTGCTTCTTGTGACTTTCTGAGTATTCCAAGAAGCTGCAAAGTATAAAATAAAACTTTTTTTAGGGAACTGAAACCTTTGTGTGGAAATAAGTTTAAACACAGACTTGCTTGGCTTTGAGACTTCACTTTTTGTACCTCAGATGTCTGACCCTACCTGAGTCCTTTCTTAACTCATGTATGCCATGGCATGGGCTGAGAGAAGAAATAGAACATGCAATAACCTTTCTACTGAGATTTCTTCTGAAATTACAGTGACTTTTCTAGCTTTTTGAGTAAAATTCTAATAATTTTCGTGGACAACTTCAAGATTTTATTTGTTTGATGTAAAAAAGTAAAGAAAAATTATGCCTTAACACAAGGATGTAAAAGCGTAAGCAAGAGATTAATTAAATAAACTGATCTGTGGATCTTCATGGTTAAAACTTACAATTTCTGCTTGATATAATTTATCAGTGAAGCACAAAAATTGTTTTGTTTCATGCTAAAACATTTTTCTCTCATCTTATTCTTCCTTTCTTTTTTCACCCTAGCATCTTATTTACAATGTCTTTTACCACAGGCCACTCTTTGAAACCTTTTCTGGATAAGGCAGGACAGTGTTTAGGGGCTTTCCATGCAACTTGACATGGAAATCTCTTGAGGATTTGAAGGCTACAAATATAGCTGTTGGTTTAAATACAGTAGTGCAGGAAGCATTTTCTAAATTCTTTCTTACATGCTTATTCTGCTTGTATTTAAAGCAGTTAGGAGATTTTGGTTCACAACCATCTCCTTTTTATAATCTAACTGCATTTCATAAAGAGAAATTTCCTTTCTTTTGCTTCCTAATTCTGGGTGGATTTTTCATTTCCATCAGTTTCCTGTTTTTGTTTCGGCCTATTGGATCAGTTCAAACTGAGGGCAAGACTGGACTAATCAAGCAGTCAAATTTTGAGAACCAAATAGGAAGAAACTGTATTGTAGTTGGAATTTGGAAGGAGCTTCTTGAAAATGGTATTGTTGAAGTGATTATGAAAGGGAGTGATGCAAACACATTCCATTCACTCATGTCCAAGTGAAGACTTCAATCTGTGAGGAAATGCTTAGCTAAAAGTTTCATTTGTTCTGCAGCTTGACGTAACCAAATAAATAAACTGCTATTGAATTAAGTATCTTTCTAATATAAACCTGACACAGATTTTTGCACTGAGTACAACAATAAAAGACAAGTATCTGTTTCTTTTGCATTGATGCAACTTTTTTTTTGGTTATTTTATTTCTTTTGATAGCTTTTATTTCCTCTATTTATGCTGCTATTTTTTGATCTGCTGCATATTTTTCCAGTCTTGTGAGACTGATTGTTTATATACATTGTTGTCTCATTCCTGTTACTAACAGGAGATCTTAACTTTGGAGCAGAACTGATTGACTAATATGCAGGCTGCTTACTGACACAAATATCCAACTTTTCTTTCCTTCCTTAGTAACATTACTTCTAGAAAGTCTGTATTTTCTTCCAAATATCACAATCTTCACCCTGCCTTCTCCCCCCACCCCCCCCAATCTAATTACATTAGAGAAGCACTGAAATGGAGACAGAAATAACTCATGGAGGACATAAGAAAATAGCCATCAAACAAATATCTTTTATTTAAAAGTCTCAGTAATATTGTGGTAAAGCATTGTAATTAATGCTAGGAGTTTTTCAGACTTGTGCACTAATAAATCTATGTCAGACCTTATTAGGAGGATGAAAGCATTTGGTAGCACACGTTGTATGTGAATTCAAAGCTGAACTATTTCTGTAATATGAAAAAATTTAATTTCACAACCTCTACTCCAATATTTGACAACTTCATTTTTCAGGAAAATGCTGTCTGCAGATACCCATCAGTTAGGCAACGTTCTAGCTAAATTGCATCATGAGCTTATTAACTCCCATCTAATCATCCAGTCATGGCTGATTAATCACTCCTCCTGGTGCCTTGTTTTATTAAAATCTGTTTTCTTTGCCACTGACCAGCAAACTGCTGTCTAATTTCATGTGTGGGACAGTCTTTGCTGAGGGGATTAAAGTGAAGCCCTCATCCTCTAATCTGAAGGGCTGTGTGAAGGAATCATCACACGCAAGGGTCTTGCATGTATAATTATCCTTCTGTGTTCAAGGAATACGGAAAATGTGTGTTTTCTCACAGAGCTAAAAAGCTTTCCTGTGCTGCTAAGATAGAATGGAGCCATTTTGGGATAGGAATGCAACTGTAGCTGGTGGATTTTTGAATATTCAAATCACCTATCTCCAACTGTGGAACTGTGAATTCATTAACTACTTTGTATTAGTAAGCAGCAAGATAACACGGAGAGCTGGCAGCTTTGTCATTTTCTCAGCATGGGAGGAGGGCAAAAGTAATTTCATCCCTCGTGCCAGCGGAAAGAGGTAACACCTCCCATTTCTTTTAATAAGTGTTCTGTATGTTAATGAATAAGCCAAGTTATTGAGGTACTTCCTTAAAAAAAGTATAAAGATTAGCAGTTAAATGCACTCTTGACAATTTAAGCTCTCTGATTCACACACTACAGTAGCCTAGTTAATAACCTATTTGAAAGCTAACAGCAGCTGTGAATATGACAGGCTGAGAATGTTTTCAGGTTTGTCAGAAGAGCCCCCACGTGTAGGAAGGAAGAGTCAGAAATTAACCAGAGGTTTCTTGATACAACAAACAAGAGCTGTTTTAGTTTCCTAGCGCTATCTTTCCTGACAAGAAAGTTTTCTTAATCAAACTTCTGAGCAAAAAGGCCAAGTTATAGCTTCTTATTTCTACACTTTGAGTTTTTTCATTAGTCTAAGGATTGTCTACAGGTACCAGGCATAACTCACTGGAAAAAAAACAAAAAGCAGTAATTTTAAGAAATTCTTTGGATAAGTCTTTATCAGATGGTGGTGTGTCATAAAGAGGGACAGAGCTGCTACATCCAACAACGTTAGCTTGTACTTACTGCAAGGTCTGCCCTCCCAAACTGAGTTTACATGACCTAAGTGCTTCTTACCACAAAGAAAGAAAGTGACAGAAAGAAGAGGAAGGAGAGGAAGAGAATCTCAGTGTTTAATGCAGTGTGCGTTTTGTATCATGTAGATGAACATAGATATTTGCTACCAGTGGAAAACTTTATGAAAAGATGAGATAGTTTAAAGTCTTATTCTACTTAAAATACTGACTACTCACAGCTATTTTAGAGATGCCGTACTGCAAATAGGAATAGGAAGTAAAACAGTGGGAAAAAAGGCATGGAACTTTAGCAGAGAACACGTACTGTCATTTTCTCCTCAGTGCACCTTATTTAGCATCAGAAGTGACTGTTAGCAGGACATTTCAAATAAGGCACAAAAAGAATAAGACGTGGCTTTGATCAACTGCACTTTGATCAACTGCAAGTACTGGAAAAGATCAAGAATGGCAGGCACAGTATTTTTGCACTCTGCTTATCCTCAGGGTCAAGTGAGGACATGAATAAAATCATTATCTACTTCAAATCACAGAATTGTGACAAATGCTTCTGGCCTGGCACATGGGCTCTTCTTTAGTGTGTGTACCATGTTTGGGATGAGGATGTATGGCTTGAAAGTAAACATTTTTATTATCCTAGACAAGTTTCCTGTTTTGGAGGTAGATAGCAGCAAGCCTGTTTCCGGCCTTCCCATGACCTTTGGAGTGCTAATGTGCTCAAAGTTTTCTTTCTAGAGTGATGGTCAGTAAAAAATTATTTTGGGGGAAGAGAAGTTACTTTTCTTCTACTCAGTAACATTTTCTGATCTAAGTTGCATGCAGAGAAGGAGTTAAACCAAATAGGCATGAAAGCACAGCTCTTGACACATCCTGAAGACAAAAATCTACACTGGAAGACAACCTTGGGGTGGAAGAGAAGACATATCATCAGTTAGCCTGTTAAGTATTAAATTTAGAGAATCAAGGTGTCTAATAAAAGAAGCTAATCAAGTGCTGTAAAAGAAGTAAAGAACACAATTCAATTTGGAATCTAGTTCAATTCTACTTATTCTCCCCTTGCTTATCTTTATTAAAGTTTTAGACAAAGGTTTTGCTATATGTTCTCAGTTTCCACAACAGAATTCAGACTTGTCATATGGCAATGTACCCACGAAATTTTGATATCCAGTGTAAGACAGGGTCGTGTTTTTGGTTTTGTTTTTGTTTTTTTTTCTCAGAAAATCTTTGAGTAGCCCAGGTGTACATAAGGAAAGAATATTTCTAAGTAGCACACTGCCTTTGAGATACATATGTTTTAATATGGATCCTGCATCCTCTGCTGGAGGAAGTGTTGTAAATCCAGATAGTTTTTGGGCAAAGAAAAAGAGAAAAATCAGTCTATACATACCTAAGCATTTTAGTTTTCCAGACTATGTGACTTAATTGTCAGGAGAGAAGATGAGCCGGATGACGAATAGTTATTGAATTCCAGGGATTTGGATTTTTTTTTGTGATGAGGCAAAAATTCCTGTGCTTTATAAAATAAATGACTGTACTGTCCTTTTGGATTGTGTTTAATGTAATGTATGATTGAAATGAAGCAGTTACTGTGAGAGAGAACTTAAGAAGTGACTGCAAGTCCCTGCCTGCCATCCCCCCAACCCTTCCTAAACTTTGAACCTTCCTAGACCGGTTGAAAGATCTACACCTCCTAACAGCTGAACAACTCAGCAAAACTTAAGCTGAGTAATTTATGGTAAGAACAGGTAATTTCAAAACCAAGGAGCATTAAGCACTCCAAAAAAGGCAGATAACAAAATGTGGTCTGTTAGAAGAGAATGTTGCTTGCTTGTGGGCTTTTGTTTGTTTGTTCACTTTCTGGTGTCTATGTGGATTTTTTTGTTTGTTTTGTTTTGTTAGGTTTTTAAGTTTTTTTTTTTAGTTCTCCCCCTGGATTAATGACCAATGCATATATAGCAACAAAAACTTTGAATCTTAGTGTTTCCTGAATTTGGATGTGCACTGAAAAATCCATGGGAAAAGGGGCTCCTTCTAGTGGAGGAGCCAGTGTGAAAGAGAATCTGTATTTAGATGTGCTGTGAAGCATCTGCTTGCTTGTTTTCTGAATCATAGTTTAGATCTTGGATACAAGCACTAGACTGAGGTATCCATTGTTTCCTTTCATTTCTGTTTATGTGAGCTTTACATTTATTTTGTCTACATTAGGACATTTACTCTTGGATATGAGTCATCTTATTATTTTTAGCTTTATCTAATCTGCATTCCTAGAAATTTCCAGATGAGTGAAGAGATTATTATATCATGCTTATGCTTTTTTCTGTCCCCAAATGGGATAGTAAGTGCCCAGGTCACAAGTCTTCCAGAACAGGTTCCAAAGGGAGACAAAATTTTATCTCCATATGTTGCACAAACAAGTTTTAGAATTTGGGACAAAGTGCTGTAAGAAAGAAATGTCTTCTTTTGACTTGAGTCACTCAGAGAACTCTCCCCCAGATGAAACGGGAGCCCAGCAGACCTGGGAGGGCTCTGACAAAGCTCACAGCTGAAGGCCTATAAAATACAGCTGTAATTATGAATGAAAGATTCTATTGTGCTGTGCACTGTACCACGCTTTCAGAATCAGATCTCTCTGGATAAATTCATAGTCTTTCCCGTGTAGGTGGCAAACTGCACCATTCAAGTGGTTGTCCTGAGAGACTACTGTTGACAATTCTATTTAAACATGATTATACCAATACAGAATTAGAGTGTTCCATGTATAAATACTTGGCAAATATTGCATTTGACTCTTGAAGCTAACTGGTGTCCATTAAAATAAAGTCAATGGACAATTCAGCAATTACATAGCAATTAATCATAAAACTGATAATGTATGTTGAGCTTTGAGGGGATTCTCTTTGATAATGGTTGAGGCTGCCTTGTTCACTTACATTTTGGGACGGCATTTCTTCTCAGGGCAAGGCAGTAAAACATGTGTCACCTCTTTCTAGCATTGTCACACAGGCCAATTCCTTGCAGTGCTGTTTTCAGAGCATACACAATTTTAAAAACGCAAAAGATGTATCAAAGGCAAGGTAATAAATGAAGTACTTGTACATAAATCTAACTTGGCTATTCCTTACTCCTTTTTTTTTCAGACAGTGTAGTTGCATTTTGATTTAATCATTGCTTACTTTTATGACTTGTCAACATCTTATCAAATCTATTCTTACACTGTATCTGTTTTAAAATGCTTAGCTGTTTTTAGGAGGCATTTCTGCAGCTGTGGTTGATAACAAAAGTCACAGTGAAGATTGCTAAAAAATAGGGGCAAATCAGAATTTTGTGTATTTGCAGCACTGAACAAAAATATAAAGCTGCTCTTTAATTGAAATGTATATTAAAAGTGAGAAAATTTACTTTAAATAGAGCTATTTTAAAAGATGTGAACTCAATACATTGCCTTTTATTACAGTAATTTCACAAGCAAGTTGACATCCAAATATTACAGTTTTTGAAAATTACTCCTGCTTTGTACTACGCTATCTTAAATTATTAAACTTTTATGTGGCATCAGCTAACAAAAGGTCAATATGTGCTTGCAGTAAAACCACTGATGGCATGATATTCTGCAGCAATTTCTTTGCAAAGTCCAGAGACAAATCTACTTCAGATATACTGCTCTTAGTGCCAACTAAGTATTTAATAAGCAGTGCTATGCTAACTGCTCTAGTAGCTGAAATGTGTTGTAGTAGATATTCTCAATCCTTTCTGAGACTGTAAGATAGTCCAAAGACTTTTTAGAGAGAGTAATTTAAAATCTGTTTTCTTAATGAATCCTGAAACAGTTTTGTTAACATAAAACCTTACGCTTTTGGAGTAATTCTCACTTTTCCCATTGAAGAAAGGAATGACATTTTGATGTGCTGTTCTCTGTTCTTATGCAAGATATTCTCATATGCTGCAGGTTGTAGGGTCAGGATTTGACAGGTACCCCTAATTTTAACTTCCATACTTATGGCATTCATTAAAATGGCAAACCATGAATAGCAGCAATAAAACCCTTTCAAGTGAATGATGTTCACTAATGGCAGAGCTTTACTCAAGAGGTAATGGAGATACGATTTGTGGGATACTGTGTTCTGCATTTTTGACTGGTTTGTACTGAATACAGTGTGGAATTAATTCAGCATCAGTCTTCCTTTGCTGCCTGTTATCTGATTTTAGATGGACATTTTTGACTTCTAGACTTCGAAGTGCTTTCCACAAAATAAAGACAGAAAGTGGGGTATTGGCATTTCAAAGAATAGATGCCAGGAGAATATCATCATTACTAGAAGCTATAGAATACAATACATTTTCTTTCATACTAGATACATTTCTGAAAATATGAAATGTTAACTTCAAAATAGACTTTGACATGCTGAATTTAAGGAAAGAGATTTACTGATTTCTTGCTTTTTCTTTCTACAGCTAGTTGATGTGGAAAAATGGGTATGTGATTCTGTCTTTTATTCACTTGATCCCAAATGTTTCATGTTGCCACTGAGTCTAACCTGTCTGTTTTGATACCCTGTGTGTTCATGACCCTTCAACCTGCATGGCTCAAAAAAACCAAAAAAAGAGGTGAATACATGGTTATGTAAAATCTGGTCACTCCTGAATTATCCTACCAAATTTCATGTTACCAAAATGACTTTTATCTCTTAAAATTTGATCACAGAATTGTGTAACATAAATATATGATTATTGCCTTTCCGTTTTGAGCCTTGCTGTCTAACGTTATAACTCCATTCTGTAACCCACCCTGTCTTTTCCAGTATAGACACTGTAATCTTAAACTGCATGACAGTAAGATAATTAATACTGATAAATAATGTGTGATGCTGTGTGTAACTTCAAATATACAAAATATATTTAATGATGGACAACAGCCGCTACAGAATAAAAACAATATTTCCTAGATCTTAGCAAATAAAGCACAATTCTCTGCTAAAAGTGTTGTTAAGGCCTTTCCTAATGTGTCTGTGTATACCATACATATTTGTTTGGGCATCTGATATACCTCCCCTCTGTGGGACATATTTATGTATGTTTTTCTTCAATGTATTCTCTAACACCAGCGTTATGTATGAGTTAGTGGTCATAAAATGTGTGTAGAATTGTTTGTTCACCTTGAAAATGTTAGAAGCCTCTCTGAAAGCTTGGACTACAATAGGTCTCCTTGGTTTCTTAATACTCAGTTTGGGCTGCACATGACCAGAGACTACATAGGTCTCCTTGGTTTCTTAATACTCAGTTTGGGCTGCACATGACCAGAGACTACATAGGTCTCCTTGGTTTCTTAATACTCAGTTTGGGCTGCACATGACCAGAGACTACATAGGTCTCCTTGGTTTCTTAATACTCAGTTTGGGCTGCACATGACCAGAGACAACCTCAGATGTCCTCTGAAATATGGCCAATAACATAATTATAGCACTGGTCTCATTTTATTTCAGCCAGAAATTGCAGAATTTTAATCTGTGATTATTACATCTTTATAGTAAGTAGTGACTCAAGTTAGAGCTTGCCTGAGACTCCTGTAGGTAAGTACATTGTTTAAATAGTGTCTTAGGCTTTTCAACACCCTTTCTACTCAAAAATATCTGTCATGTGACATATATAGGTAGATGTTTATAATATTTATTAAACAATAACTGTAGTTAAGTCATAATTTTTGCTAGTTGTATCAGTATGACAGCATTATCCATATTCTATGGATCTGGTATTTATGACAACCATCAAATCTTATACAATTGATTTTGAGTGTTTTTAAGCCAAACTGATGGTCAGGTTGTCTTTTCATTTTGTCACATTTTTAATTACAATTGAGAAAGCTTGGTTATACATCTTTAGATTCTTTTGTTTTATTCCTATGAAGAATTTTGCTATAAAGAGAAAAAACAGCAATCAAAAGCATGTTCAGTACTATACAGGTACTACTCCTCATACTTCACAATGCATGAAATATATGCCAGAAGTTTATTGGTGACACTGATGTGGCTTGTTTTTGACTGAAACATTCATAATCTGTTCATAGAAAATATAGTATTACTTGCATAAATAGAAATGAGATCTGCTGTTTTGGTGTTTTGAGTTTTTTTAAATTCAGAATTTAGTAACGTCAAAATCTTGCTTAGGAAAGACTGCTTCATCAAAACGTGTTCTAAAACCATTTTAAAAAGAACTGGTTCCCATGAGAGCAAAGCTAAATGTTGTCATTCCAAGTTACACTGGGTAAAGACTTTTCCTAATATACTGACTCTGCAATCCAGACAACCTCACTGATGGGGATGGAAAGGGTACTGGCTTTACTTCATATATAACATTATTCTCTCTCAGATGAAGCCCCAGTCTGGCTTTTAACTCCCTCTGTAATTCCAGAGTGTCACCAGAGGTCTTACGGTGGACTGGAGGTGTAGTGAATTAATGCAGTATAAAGCTGGCTGCTGTAAATCTGCATGGTCACTGAGGCAGACACCTCACTGTAACACATATATTTCTTGATAAGCCATTTTCCAATATAGAACACACAAGGTTAATGCAAGTTATATCTATCTGTGGGAACCTTAAAGCCCAAGTCCAGAGAGAAGCTTCATGACAAATTAATGAGCAAATTAGTAGCTGAACCTTGCTGCAAGCAGTTTCATGCTGTTCAAAGGATAACCTAAAGTCATTCACCTCTGAGCTGTTCTAGCCCATAAAGTGTGCTAACAGAAGTTTTAGAAGAAATTACTCCAGTTCCTGTATACTTCTGTCAAATGACTTTAATTCCTCTTGTGGTTTTGTCCAAAAATCTTTATTCTACTTAAATATGCTGACTGTTGAAGCTGGGCACAAATTAAATGGGTTTAAGATATTTGTTGAACTCTTGGCTTCATCCTTTTGTCTCTGAGCAGGTGTGAGTGTGAAGGCTTATAGGTCTGCTTCAGCGCAGAATCAAGCAGATTAAAGACATCTTACCAAATGTAAAACCTAGTGGAAGTAAGGCTTACCTGTTCCATCGTGGTTCCCATTTCGTATCTGAAAATGACTTTTCTGCTTTTTATCAAACTACCAAGGTGGGGAACCCCCAATATTTGATCAGAGTGACTTACTAAATTTCAACCGAAATTTAGAAGACCCTGAATGTATTTTCTTTACAGAGAAAATGACAGTAATGAAATTAAATTGAATAACACATAGTGAAAGGAATTCCTTTAATCTCCCTGACATTTTTTCTCTTTTAATGTATTTATGAAATAAGGGAAATAATCTTAAAGTGTCTGTTTCTGTGAATTAGCAATGTGCTCGCAAATTTGTGATCTCAAAGGAGGTGTTGTTTTCTTGAATACAACAAGACTAATGTACTCACAAAAGCACCTGTCTGTCTTGACTTTCAGGACAACTGCTTAGCTCTGCAACAGGTTTCAGTGTAAGGATAAGAAATTTTCTTGAGTGTCTCTGGTGATGTGATAATTTGGCCTTTTTTACACATTTGACTACATCTAGTTGGTAAATTATTTTGAAAATTTGGCATTAAGAGCCATCAAGAATTACTGTTTTCAGGAGAGATTATTCTGAAGTGCTTTATACCTGAATGGAAATGAAGTGTATTGTTTCTTAAATTTAGAGTACAAGGTACTCTGAATTTACCCTGGCTGATGGCAAAGCTATGGTAATTATAACATTGTAGGATTGTCTTCAACTTTTAGACAGAGAAATCTCTTCTGCTGAGGGTAATGGTAAATTTTTTTCTCTTCCTCTCAAGTAGTTACTATGTTAGCTCAGTTTTATGCCACTAGCAAAACTTTCAATTTCTTTGGGGAAAAGAAACTTGCAGAGTAATGAAACACGCTTTAGACACTTTTCAAAAGAATTGCTTTCATTACAGAGACTTCTGAGCTGAGAAGTGGTGAATAAATTTTCTCTTTGATAGTGTGGACTGGATAAATATAACAAATGGATTTTGACTAGAGGAAACAAGCTAGGGTTCTTGTAGAGGTTGGAGAGAGCCACAAAACAAAGCTTCTTCAAGGGAAATGATTCAAGTAATATGTCTTCAGTGCCATTAAAGTAATTAATTGCACATCAGTACTTCATAATCAGTATGATTTTCAAGCATTAAATGAATTATATAAGGACAATTTTTTCTTATAACTTTTTGTTCACACTTAGTTCATTTGCTTAAATATAGATTGACTTTTCACATTACTGTGGGAAAACATGTTATTTCTGCAGAAATATTTAATTCCCCAATACAAAGAATTTGCATTCAGATTTTAGATGTAACATAGACTGCAGAGGTGGCTCAATGTAGGGAGTAATACAAGCAGTGTTAACTCAGTTGTTCTAATACATGTAATGAAGGGAAATGTAAGGTAGTACTGTATGATGTTAAAGTGAACAGGCATATCAAAATGGAGTGACTATGGAAATGCTGCTTAAAATGCCATACCTACAGTTGATAGTGTCAACCCCATCTGTAATTCCATCCTTAGTGTACCGTATATTTTAGCAGATGCTAATTTTAGCCCAAGTCTAATTCACATCAGTGAAAGAAACTAATACAAACATTTTTTAAGTACACTTTTTGATTTCAAAAGAAATCTCTGTGCAAATTGATTAAAACTTATCTCAGTTAAGTAGTGACATTTCCAAATGTATACTAGGGTTCCTTTGGTGTTTCTCCTTCAGTCCCTAGTACAGATCTGAGAATTTCAAGCTGTGTTCTATGTAGCAATAGTAATTTCTGTGAATTACCACAAACTGTCTCAGTTTACTTGTTTTCAGTACTTGTTGGTTAGGTTAGTGTAAAGATCTAATATTTCTGTGTAAGCAAATGGAATGCTATAAGAATTGTACAAAAGTTATAGTCAGGAGATGATCTCTAAATTAAAGGATTTTTGGCAACTTTCCTATTGAAAAATTCCAAATAAAATAATATTTTTCTCTTTGCATATAACCAGAAAGCACAAGAATTAAGGTGAAATTATGATAAATTAGAATAGTAAGCTGTCCAGGGAGCCAAGGAATATAATGGTCCCAAACAGGTGTAAATATTTACATTAAAAGCACGTCCTCAGTGTCCTCAGATAAAGCCAAAGAGGGTTTTAAATGTCAATATTTTGCTTTATTTTGAGAAAGAGGAAATAATTGGGATGGTGAATAGAATGACGGGTGTTATGTTCCTCAAATATAAGGATTTGAAATTCTGCGAAGGTTTTTTTATTACTTTTTCAAGTCCTGTTACAAGCCATACAGCTAATATGGCTGCTGAGTGTTCAGTTTATTTCCTCCACAAGGATGATATTTGTTTGATACTGTGCACTCATATAAGTATTTGTCCCCAAAAGGTCAGATAGCATGTGCAACTGAAGACTTAATCTGGGAATATAATTATTCTGTTGGTGGTTACATTCAATTAATGGTTCTACCTCTCAGGACAACTTCTGAAAAAAATGGATGCTAGAGAAACAGCATTAAAAATTACAGCACATTGTTTTCTTTAGCAAAGTGAAGGAGAAAGTAGTGTTTTCAATGCATTTAGTCATCAAATTTGCATTGACTTCAGTTGTACAGGATTTAACAGAAACACTTATTTGTAGTCCAGAAATACGTCAGAAGTCCAAATATGTCAGCACCTTTTTTCTGGATGCCCCACAGAGAGCCCCCAGTGGATTACTGAATTTCAGTGTCTAATGGAATATAGGTGTTCTGTACTTACGTTCATAACTGGTACAGTTATCTTCAAATGTTGAAAGTACTTCAGAGGTTCATGCTGAAGACAGGGTAGGGTTGGCAAGTTATTTAAAGTACTAATTATATTCAAGGCAGAGAATCAAACACTTCTAGTGCTTAGCTGGTCTCATCCTACAGAAAATATCAGCTTAATAGATCAGATGAATTGCATTATAGAAATGACTGTCTCTTCCTTGACCGTAAAGTAAGTCTACGTAACTAGCCGACATCTACATGGTGTAGATAAATTTCATCCTTACTGACACTTAAGACTCAGTTTGTTTTTAATATGTTGTTTTATACTGGATATTGCATACATCTGTGTTGTTTTTTAGGGTGTGTAGAATGTCCTATTTCAAACATAAACATGACCAAGCTCTACAATCATCAGTGCCACTCCACTGATGGAGTAGGAGATTTGTGCATAACTAAAATAATATGTCATCATGATTTAATCTCTTCTTTTACTTTTAGCTGAGTTAGTGTTGAGGTGTGAAACAATTTCTTGTTGTACTTGGTGTCTGTATTCATCTCTTTGTTTTGGTGTTAGTATTTGACACGGAGTACCTTTCGAGAGTAATGGGTATGTTGTGGTTTAGCCCGGCAATTAAACACTACACAGCGGCTTACTCTCTCCCCTCATCCCATGGGATGGTGGAGAGGGTTGTGAAAAAAGGTAAGGTTCGTGATTTGAGATTAAGACAGATAACAGAACAGAAAATCAAATTACAGCCTGCAGTCTGCCACCAAAGGGATTGAGAAAAATGCCTTAGTGGTATCAATTGTGGCTACTACTTGGCTGCCTTTGCCTCTGGTTCATATTGAAGTTCCAGCACATTCATTATGGCAGCACTCAGTGGCAGTGTGACTTCATTCAGACCAAGATACTCTGCTAGTTTCCACTAGAATTAGAATTAGAGTCCATTAGAATTTCACACTGGCCACATGGAACTTTTAAAGTGGCTTGTGCTGATTATTCCTTTGCTCTCCAGTTGGCTAATTGGCTTATGGGTGGGAATCGGGGAGTCTTGGTTGGTGTGACACTGCTGCCAGCGCACCATTGTGGTAGTGATTGCCACCTGCTGTTCTTCAATCTCCAGCTGTTTAATTTCCTCTCTCCAAGGCAGCTATATCAAAAGCCCACTGATACCCTTAAGGGTACATACCCTCTCCTAAGACAGTCTATGCCAAGGATGCATGGAGCCTCTGGGCCGGTCACAATGGACTGCTTTTGCCACTCATTCCTAGTCAGGCTTACTTCAACCTCCAACACAGTCACTTGTTGGGATCCCCCCATCCCTCCAGAAATACAAATGGGAATTGAAGGTATTACAACTTTACATTGGTGTCTACTAGACCCTTTTACTACTGTGGGTATGATGAGCCAGACCGCTGGATCCACACAGTCCAATAAAGTCCAGTTGTCCGTCTTGTCCATCTGTCTCCGGGCAAGGCCCTTGGTGTCTTAGCAATAGTTTTGACTACTCGCTTCTTGTAAATATGAATCAGAAATCCCTTCAATCAAGAGTAAGATCAACCCTTCTGCTCTGGGGAACTGCCCACAGGAAACTGGGCCAGCAATTTTCCTGGAAGAACACCATTTGTGGTTGTTTTTCCTTGCAACTCACATACTTGTGCCTCTAGGACTGAGGCAGGTTTTCCAGCTTAGTTCCTCATGTCCTCTCTGTGGTCACGCATGTCAAATCAGAGGGTGGTGTGTACTCACTGTGTCCTCTCTTTTAAGCAGAGGAAAGCTTACTCCTAATAGTTGAGATACTGGTCCATACAAGTGGGGAGTAGGATCTCTGTGTTGCTGGACCTGTTTTTCCACAGCTGAGATGATGAAGAATGATTTTCTTCATATTTCTGGAGCTGGCCAGCCAATTGATTCACCTCCAGCATGGCCAGTCTCCTCAGGTACTGGATACCTTTCTCCATGGTGGTCTACTTGCCTAGGTGACATATAATATCTTCCTTGAAGGAATACATTTCTTTCACATCTGACAGAAGTCTCCTCCAGAACCTAAGGACTTGTGCCCCTTTTCCAACCACTTTGTCAATGCTTCCTTACTAAGAAAGACAACCCAGCTGTTTCGCTTCCTTACCCTCTAATTCCAGGCTACTACTCCCATTTTCCCAACATAGGAGCAGCAAGGTGACAACGGGCTTACCTAGACACTAGGCAGGAGCTGAAATTTATTCACACATCTCACAGCTCACTCAGGGAAAGAGATCCAGTGGCTGGCACCTCATTTGTGAGTTTTTGCTCTTTCTTCTCCCTGGTCAGTGTCTGCCTCTCTTCCTACTCCTGTTCTTATGATGGCCCTGCTTTGGAGTAGTCTGCCTTGTCCACTTTTTCCTCCTGCTCCCTCTTAGAAGACACTCTTTCATCCCTTACTAAATGACCTCACTTTTGCTTCCAATATTTCTTTTTGTGTACTGAGGAGACTGACACTGGCATGTGTTGGTTCTTTGGTTCAGCCGCAGTGCCTGTTGCCAGCGCTGGGGTAGCTGCAGAGCCTGTCATTTTCCCATCAGATCCAGAGACCTTCTCTGCCCCTTGAGGGCACCGAATGGTGTTGAACAGGGCTCGGTAGGCCTGAGTCAGGCCCAAGCATGTTGCAGTGATCTGTGTCTTCCTGGAATTGCCAGGATGACAGAATACTTTTTCCAAATATTTTACTAGTTTTTCAGGATTCTGCACTTGTTCAGAGGTGTAATTCCAAAATGTTGGAGTTGACCACTGTCCTAGGCACTTGCCTATACTATCCCCCACACCCTGCCGCTCATCACTATCCAGCCTTAGGGCAGATCTCAGGGTGATATTCTTAAATAGCTGTTTAACCATAAACAAGACCAGAAACACATTCAGCAGCCCTAGCAATAGGAACATGCTTGTTTGAACATCCCGAGGATATCCAGAATTCTCAAGTGCTATTGTAATTACCCTGGAGGAGAGGAGGAAGATGGAGGAAGGTATCTCCCATACAGATTGGCTCTCTGGGGAGTAAAGATAAAAGGTGTAATTATTAATAATTTCCAATAGATGGCTCCTGGAATACAGAGGTGGTGGCAGTGCTGAGTACAAACACTAGACTAGTCTTATGACCCTCAGTTTTATCCTATCCTAATGCAGTGTTACAAAATACAACAAAATAATGGCCTTTAATCCAGCCTCCAGAGGTGATAAACAGCACGGCAGGGAACGTGTAGCACAAGTAAGATGTTACATAATGCAGCTTTTAGAACATGCACAGCAGCTGTAAGAAAGATGGCCTTGTTATCAATGCCTGCTGTGGTAGGACAGAGGTGGTGGTTTTAATCCGAAAAGGGTCATTTTATATTAGATATAAAGAAATTTTTTATGATGAGAATTGTGAGACACAGGAACAGGTTGCCCAAAGAGGTGGTGGGTGCCCCATCCTTGGAAACATTCAAGGTGAGATTGGATGAGGCTCTAAGCAACCTGTTCCGGTTGAAGATCTCCCTGCTTATTGTGGAGCGGTTGGACTAGATGATCTTTAAAGGTCCCCTACAACCCAAAACATTCTATGTTTCCATGGACTCTGAGAGCAAATTAATCAACATTGTGACCAGAGACTAATAAGCTAATAAAATGAATGCTTATAAAAAAGTTGTTATAGCACTCTCTGATCAGATCTATTGTTATCTCAACCCTTTGTGACCCATTTTGGGCTCCAGAAAGGTTTGATGGGTTTTAAATCTGCAGGCAATTAAATGCTACACTGCTAGCTCACTGCCTCTCCAACCCCCAGTAGGATGAGGGCAAGAATTGAGAGGAAAAAAAAGTAAAATTTGTGGGTTGAGATAAGGACAGCTTAATAGGAAAGAAAACAATAATAATAATAATAATGAAAAAAGAATTAGAATATTCAAAGCAAGTGATACACAGTGCAATTGCTCACCACTCACCAACTGATGCCCAGCCAGTTCCTGAGCAGCAGCCCCAGGCCAGCTTTCTCCCCAGTGTATATACAAAGCATGACTCTATATGGAGTGGAATATCCCTTTGGCCAGTTTGGGTTGGCTGTTCTGGCT